>OY855906.1:15142160-15614660 GCA_963693305.1 Meandrina meandrites
GGTCAGTTTGAGTTCATTATAGTTCCATAAAGCACACGGTCTACGTCACTGCGTGCTTTATCGAGATTATAATGCACGCGGCTTACGTCATGAGTTTGAGCGTGCGCTTAGCATCTTATAAAAGGACTAAAAAACTTCATCCTCGTGCATTGTTGAGTTACATAAGCACTAGGGAATTTTTAAGATCACTCGAGAAGTGTTCTTAAAAATCCCCGCGTGCTTATATAACTCAACAATGCATTGATTAACATTTCTTTAATACTAAATTAATTAATTAATTAATCAACGTGACTAAAGTAACTCTCCTCCTTGATCCTTTGATTCTTTTTTTTAACTTCTTTCACATCGCAGGACCAAACGCATGGGCCAGGCTGGCTAACTTCAGACGTTATTGTGCAAGATTGAGCCGGATACTGAATTGTCTCATTATTCAAAAAGTTGTCGACGAAATGCATTTTACAGTGAGATAGACTTTTGTTTTGCAGTGCGTGGAAGACTTTGAACCAATACTGGAAAACTTCTATATCGCAATTTATCGGTTACGACTGACAAGCAACAGAGACTCATTCCCTCAATATGAATGTAAGGGCATCATGACAAACTGTTGAACAGAAAAAACTTTTTGAATTTGGCTACGATGACAACAAAGCCAGGATACATAATAACTCAATAAAATTAGTGACTTAAAGAACCAACACAACTATGAATCAGAATTGAAATATAATCATTTGGTATTTTGTAGAAAGATAATTTAATATAAAGATACGATAGCATTACTTACCTGTAAAAGACTTGGTGACTGAGAGTCCAAAGAAATTGTAAAATGAAATCGAACAAATATACAAAACTGCAAAACAAGAGGTTAAAACAGTAAGCCTGTCAATGACATTTTGGGCAAAGAAAAATTTAATAATAATAATAATAATAATAATAATAATAATAATAATAATAATAATTTTTTTTTTTTAAAAAACTTTATTGAAAACTTTTCATGCAAACTTGAATCCTAGGTGTATGTGGCTTAAAATAAAATATACAAATTTTGTTTTTCCCTAAGTTTGTTCCATGAGATAATTTCAGTAAAAATTTCAATAGCCTTCCTACATAATAACACTCTGAAAGCTTTTACATGCTCTATTCATACAAACTTGAATCTTAGGTGTATCTGTTAAAAAAATATATATACAAATTTTGTTTTTCCTGACGTTCTTCCCATGAGATAATGTCATAAAATAAATAATATACTAGGTAATAGATAATACCATTTGCACTAATTGTCTTCTGTTACAATGTTAAGGTTTCACAGTGTTACATATTTCATTTAGAATGGCAGAGTTTACATGTTCATAATTGTGCTATAACAAAGCAACCAGATGAAGACGCCATCTAAACTAAATATACCGCCAGGAAGATAATTTTCTACTCTTATGTTTACTTGTCCCTTTCATAACTGTTTCATGGCAAGAACTGCCGATATAACATCAATACATACCATTTACACACCTGACAACACTAACAGTTTAGCATCATTTTTTATCATTAACAGTGCATCAAGACTGTTTTCGTAGCTGTGGTGGCTCTGGTCTCCTGGAATGCAGTACAGCACAGGAAGAACTATCTGCAACATTAAGACACTGACAGTAAGTTAGAAACATGCACTGCAGGTGTCAAGCTGTAGGCAAATAAAACAGTCAGGATAGAGCGTTTTGAACTTGAGCGTCAAAAGTAATTCACGTTTGTTTTGGTTTTGAATTACTACGCTCGGTGATTGGTCTAAAGAACTCCCGCTACTTCCTCATCCAATCAGAATTAAGTGAAACCAAAACCAATCATGACTTAATTACACATTTTCCCGTGCTTTGTGCCGGCTACATGTATTTACTTCGAGTTTTGATTGGTTCACTGGATTGCCTGTGCCCTCTGCGATTGGCCAGAGTGGTACCCTTTGTTTGGTTCTATGACAAGTGACATTCAATCGAAAATCACTCTATCCTGGTTTAAGTATCTAGTTTTTTTTCTGAACAAAATTTAGCAGATGTTTCGTTATTTGTGCATAATATAACAAATTAATCATTCCTCGGACATTTCATTGCTAGGTTGTATTGCCTAGTGTGGGCCAGGTAGTTCAAAGCACGATTAAGCTAATTCAGGATTAGCGTGAATTTTCATTTCAGTTTTTGAACATTTCAGGGAGGTGTTCTGTTTCCATTTTATGCCCTCCAGTTTTGAGGTCGACTTATCTCAATCTCCGCAAAGCATAAGCAATTTAAGACGGAATCCGCCAGGAGTAGTTGTTGGACAAAATTATGTACCAAAATTATTTACACCTTATTGCAAGCTTTTGTGTTACTGCTTCAAATATCTTATCAAAAGAAATCTTTTCTAACAACACCAAACATCGAAAACCAATCTCGAAGTTCCGCTGAATTCCACTAAATCGCTTAAAAGACGTGAGCTTTTGCCTATAGCTTGTGAACATTAAATTTCATTTTCTCAGACTCTGATAAGAAATTGTTGTAGCAAAATTATTTACAACTTATTGCAAACTTTTGTGTTACTGCTTCAAATATCTTATCAAAAGAAATCTTTTCTAACAACACCAAACACCGAAAACAAATTTTGAAATTTTACTGAATTCCACTGAATTGCTTAAAGACGATTTTACAAAATGGCTGCACGTGAGAATTTCGCTATAGCTTGTGAACTTTGAAATTTATTTTCTAAGACTCTGATAAGAAATTGTTGTTGGTGTTATCAGTGATAATTACTTACATCTTTACCTTTTATTTAGGGTAGAAAATAACGCAATAAGATTTAAATTATTCTGGTACTCGATTTTTGTCCAACTTAAATAAATATTACTCGACTTTCTGGTGGATTCCGTCTTAAACACTTTTATTCAAGAGAAATTGAACCATCGATCAACTTTTAATCCTGGGTTAGGGTTAGTGGTAATCTGCTTTCGAACAACCTGGCCCTGGTGTGTTAACATGTATGATTTCAAATAAATAGTTTTTGCTGCAAATGTTTAAGTTGTGTTTGCTTTTTGTTTCTGACATACAAATTTGTACGTTAGTAATTTTACAGTAAGTACAACGTTAAATTTACCAGAATTGTGAAAAAAAAAGAGTAAGAGTTAGAATTCAATCTTCAATCATTTAATTTGTCTAATATCTGGCCGGGACTCTCAAACAACACAAGACGAATCTTGCAGTTTAAAAACTATAACACAATTACAACTATAAAATATGTACATGTTTGTACTTACAACACTCATGAAAATAATACCAAAGAAGCCTTCCATTCCAACAACCTGTATAATGACAAAAGAGACCACTAAATCTACAATGACTGCACATAATGTGGAACTTAATACAGCTTTAGACTGCACGTTCACAGGGTTTCCACAGACATGCTGCAATTCAAACTTTGCAATAACAATCGTAGCACTATCTTTACCTCTTCTTACAAAAACTTAACTGACCTGTAAAGGATGGAACTTCCTTTTCTTTAAGAATAATTCTTCTACAATCATCTGTGTAGCACTGACGCTCTGACCAGCCAAGGTTAAAATAATGCCTGATCAGAAACAAGAGAGAAATAATACATTTGCACGTGTATTGTTTAAAATGAAGCACTTTCTGGTCAATTACATGTATGTCTTTGTTATTACAAGTTTGCAAAACTCGAATAAATTATTACTTATTTATTTTAAAAAATGCTGAGAACATAATTGTTTACCTAATACAACATGTCTTTTAGAGGCTCCCTGATGATTGTCCCTGAGAACGCTTGATAATGCAACAAGCACTAAACCAAACTGCAAATTATAACAGATATTGAACAGCACATTAACCTGTGCATATGTGATTATCTTATTCTAATATGATAAACAAACTTATAGTTTAATTATTAGCGACTTGCTAAAACCAAAACTGTTGGTTATACATAGTTATGACAACTACATGACTAAGTTGTACATTTTCTTTAACCAATTGCAAACTGCCTTTCAAAGTTTCCTTTGCCCTCGACCTGTTACATAGTTCTACAGGGCTTTTCTTTCAATTCTAAAGTAGTGTAATAAAATTAATCTCTCATACCACAAATTATTGGGAGACAATAATATTTACTGGGAGAATATCATGCCTTAGTATTTTCTACACAGAACTCACTCTGCTCGAGCTGCACTTTCAAGACCTACAACCAGTTTCAAAAAGGGTTGAGACACTCTTGGTGAAGAATGCCATTTACGATATTTTCATATTGTTACCTTGCATCGCCCCCTTTCCCCCTGATCAATGTTGTCCGAATTTCAGGATTATATTTTAACCTTTAAGCAGCAACTTTGAAATGGGGAGGGGGGTTCAGAATAAGATTTACATGTTTATTTTTGAAGCGAGGGCATATCTTTGAAAGACGATTACAATTTTAGGGTGAGTGTCTCAACAATTTTGAAACTGGTTGTCTGAGTGCGTTAACCCCTTTCAGCTGTTGCTTTGACTTTATGATGAGAATGAATTTTGCAGTATTTTATCCTTTCAATGCGACCTTTTCAAAAAGCGGTATTTTATTTATATAAGTTTGCGCGTTTAAAAATGGCACAGTAAAAACGGTGAGTTTTTGCACTTCCGGTTTTGACATAATTTGCACTAAAATCGTTCGGAAAAGGATGCGCGTTCAACAATATGCGCAAGATTCTCGATAGTGCAATGAATAAAGAGTTATGTCCTTTGATCTCCTTGTGGTGATGCTAACCAGTAATTCTACACTGTAAATTGGCGTGACAAAGTTTTATTTTCATGAGCAGTTGATGTAGAAGGCGAACACAGGCTCCACACATAAGCGTTTATCGCGCTGCTCAGCGATCTGAGCTCAGCAGAGGAAGTTAGAATCGCACACAGAAAAACGGAAAACACAGTTTTATCCCACTGCCCTTAATGCAATGGTTTATACTTTACAACCAAATTCCTTGCGTACTTGAAACCTGAGATCCGACGATCTACACGGTCTACACGGTCTACATCAGATAGAAATAGAATATTATGATAATCTTTTACACAACACGCTGTAGACCGTCGTATACATGTAGACCGTGACAAATTCTTTCTATTTGCCATAGATATCTTATTAGCTGTGTATTTTAATGTTAAATAGCAAGCTGAAGACTACTGGATAGCTTCAGCTAGTTAATATTTTATTTTAGATTAAAAAAAAAGCATATACTAGTCTTGCATAATGATTTCCGAGCCTGTAACGTCACAGCACGCGTGTTGAAAAATACGACATGCAAAGATCTGTTCCTAATTTTCAAATGCTCTGTGGTAAAGCTTCTTTTCAACATTAAACACTTCCTAGAAAATTTATTTTGCTCGTTCAAGTGCGTATTTTCAATAAGCAAGGTCCTTGTCTGTAGAATTGGAACAAATTTAAACTGATATTTTCAGACAACCAGTTTCAAAAAGGGTTGAGACACTCTTGGTGAAGAATGCCATTTACGATATTTTCATATTGTTACCTTGCATCGCCCCCTTTCCCCCTGATCAATGTTGTCCGAATTTCAGGATTATATTTTAACCTTTAAGCAGCAACTTTGAAATGGGGAGGGGGGTTCAGAATAAGATTTACATGTTTATTTTTGAAGCGAGGGCATATCTTTGAAAGACGATTACAATTTTAGGGTGAGTGTCTCAACAATTTTGAAACTGGTTGTCTGAGTGCGTTAACCCCTTTCAGCTGTTGCTTTGACTTTATGATGAGAATGAATTTTGCAGTATTTTATCCTTTCAATGCGACCTTTTCAAAAAGCGGTATTTTATTTATATAAGTTTGCGCGTTTAAAAATGGCACAGTAAAAACGGTGAGTTTTTGCACTTCCGGTTTTGACATAATTTGCACTAAAATCGTTCGGAAAAGGATGCGCGTTCAACAATATGCGCAAGATTCTCGATAGTGCAATGAATAAAGAGTTATGTCCTTTGATCTCCTTGTGGTGATGCTAACCAGTAATTCTACACTGTAAATTGGCGTGACAAAGTTTTATTTTCATGAGCAGTTGATGTAGAAGGCGAACACAGGCTCCACACATAAGCGTTTATCGCGCTGCTCAGCGATCTGAGCTCAGCAGAGGAAGTTAGAATCGCACACAGAAAAACGGAAAACACAGTTTTATCCCACTGCCCTTAATGCAATGGTTTATACTTTACAACCAAATTCCTTGCGTGCTTGAAACCTGAGATCCGACGATCTACACGGTCTACACGGTCTACATCAGATAGAAATAGAATATTATGATAATCTTTTACACAACACGCTGTAGACCGTCGTATACATGTAGACCGTGACAAATTCTTTCTATTTGCCACAGATATCTTATTAGCTGTGTATTTTAATGTTAAATAGCAAGCTGAAGACTACTGGATAGCTTCAGCTAGTTAATATTTTATTTTAGATTAAAAAAAAAGCATATACTAGTCTTGCGTAATGATTTCCGAGCCTGTGACGTCACAGCACGCGTGTTGAAAAATACGACATGCAAAGATCTGTTCCTAATTTTCAAATGCTCTGTGGTAAAGCTTCTTTTCAACATGAAACACTTCCTAGAAAATTTATTTTGCTCGTTCAAGTGCGTATTTTCAATAAGCAAGGTCCTTGTCTGTAGAATTGGAACAAATTTAAACTGATATTTTCAGACAACCAGTTTCAAAAAGGGTTGAGACACTCTTGGTGAAGAATGCCATTTACGATATTTTCATATTGTTACCTTGCATCGCCCCCTTTCCCCCTGATCAATGTTGTCCGAATTTCAGGATTATATTTTAACCTTTAAGCAGCAACTTTGAAATGGGGAGGGGGGTTCAGAATAAGATTTACATGTTTATTTTTGAAGCGAGGGCATATCTTTGAAAGACGATTACAATTTTAGGGTGAGTGTCTCAACAATTTTGAAACTGGTTGTCTGAGTGCGTTAACCCCTTTCAGCTGTTGCTTTGACTTTATGATGAGAATGAATTTTGCAGTATTTTATCCTTTCAATGCGACCTTTTCAAAAAGCGGTATTTTATTTATATAAGTTTGCGCGTTTAAAAATGGCACAGTAAAAACGGTGAGTTTTTGCACTTCCGGTTTTGACATAATTTGCACTAAAATCGTTCGGAAAAGGATGCGCGTTCAACAATATGCGCAAGATTCTCGATAGTGCAATGAATAAAGAGTTATGTCCTTTGATCTCCTTGTGGTGATGCTAACCAGTAATTCTACACTGTAAATTGGCGTGACAAAGTTTTATTTTCATGAGCAGTTGATGTAGAAGGCGAACACAGGCTCCACACATAAGCGTTTATCGCGCTGCTCAGCGATCTGAGCTCAGCAGAGGAAGTTAGAATCGCACACAGAAAAACGGAAAACACAGTTTTATCCCACTGCCCTTAATGCAATGGTTTATACTTTACAACCAAATTCCTTGCGTGCTTGAAACCTGAGATCCGACGATCTACACGGTCTACACGGTCTACATCAGATAGAAATAGAATATTATGATAATCTTTTACACAACACGCTGTAGACCGTCGTATACATGTAGACCGTGACAAATTCTTTCTATTTGCCATAGATATCTTATTAGCTGTGTATTTTAATGTTAAATAGCAAGCTGAAGACTACTGGATAGCTTCAGCTAGTTAATATTTTATTTTAGATTAAAAAAAAAGCATATACTAGTCTTGCGTAATGATTTCCGAGCCTGTGACGTCACAGCACGCGTGTTGAAAAATACGACATGCAAAGATCTGTTCCTAATTTTCAAATGCTCTGTGGTAAAGCTTCTTTTCAACATGAAACACTTCCTAGAAAATTTATTTTGCTCGTTCAAGTGCGTATTTTCAATAAGCAAGGTCCTTGTCTGTAGAATTGGAACAAATTTAAACTGATATTTTCAGACAACCAGTTTCAAAAAGGGTTGAGACACTCTTGGTGAAGAATGCCATTTACGATATTTTCATATTGTTACCTTGCATCGCCCCCTTTCCCCCTGATCAATGTTGTCCGAATTTCAGGATTATATTTTAACCTTTAAGCAGCAACTTTGAAATGGGGAGGGGGGTTCAGAATAAGATTTACATGTTTATTTTTGAAGCGAGGGCATATCTTTGAAAGACGATTACAATTTTAGGGTGAGTGTCTCAACAATTTTGAAACTGGTTGTCTGAGTGCGTTAACCCCTTTCAGCTGTTGCTTTGACTTTATGATGAGAATGAATTTTGCAGTATTTTATCCTTTCAATGCGACCTTTTCAAAAAGCGGTATTTTATTTATATAAGTTTGCGCGTTTAAAAATGGCACAGTAAAAACGGTGAGTTTTTGCACTTCCGGTTTTGACATAATTTGCACTAAAATCGTTCGGAAAAGGATGCGCGTTCAACAATATGCGCAAGATTCTCGATAGTGCAATGAATAAAGAGTTATGTCCTTTGATCTCCTTGTGGTGATGCTAACCAGTAATTCTACACTGTAAATTGGCGTGACAAAGTTTTATTTTCATGAGCAGTTGATGTAGAAGGCGAACACAGGCTCCACACATAAGCGTTTATCGCGCTGCTCAGCGATCTGAGCTCAGCAGAGGAAGTTAGAATCGCACACAGAAAAACGGAAAACACAGTTTTATCCCACTGCCCTTAATGCAATGGTTTATACTTTACAACCAAATTCCTTGCGTGCTTGAAACCTGAGATCCGACGATCTACACGGTCTACACGGTCTACATCAGATAGAAATAGAATATTATGATAATCTTTTACACAACACGCTGTAGACCGTCGTATACATGTAGACCGTGACAAATTCTTTCTATTTGCCATAGATATCTTATTAGCTGTGTATTTTAATGTTAAATAGCAAGCTGAAGACTACTGGATAGCTTCAGCTAGTTAATATTTTATTTTAGATTAAAAAAAAAGCATATACTAGTCTTGCGTAATGATTTCCGAGCCTGTGACGTCACAGCACGCGTGTTGAAAAATACGACATGCAAAGATCTGTTCCTAATTTTCAAATGCTCTGTGGTAAAGCTTCTTTTCAACATGAAACACTTCCTAGAAAATTTATTTTGCTCGTTCAAGTGCGTATTTTCAATAAGCAAGGTCCTTGTCTGTAGAATTGGAACAAATTTAAACTGATATTTTCAGACAACCAGTTTCAAAAAGGGTTGAGACACTCTTGGTGAAGAATGCCATTTACGATATTTTCATATTGTTACCTTGCATCGCCCCCTTTCCCCCTGATCAATGTTGTCCGAATTTCAGGATTATATTTTAACCTTTAAGCAGCAACTTTGAAATGGGGAGGGGGGTTCAGAATAAGATTTACATGTTTATTTTTGAAGCGAGGGCATATCTTTGAAAGACGATTACAATTTTAGGGTGAGTGTCTCAACAATTTTGAAACTGGTTGTCTGAGTGCGTTAACCCCTTTCAGCTGTTGCTTTGACTTTATGATGAGAATGAATTTTGCAGTATTTTATCCTTTCAATGCGACCTTTTCAAAAAGCGGTATTTTATTTATATAAGTTTGCGCGTTTAAAAATGGCACAGTAAAAACGGTGAGTTTTTGCACTTCCGGTTTTGACATAATTTGCACTAAAATCGTTCGGAAAAGGATGCGCGTTCAACAATATGCGCAAGATTCTCGATAGTGCAATGAATAAAGAGTTATGTCCTTTGATCTCCTTGTGGTGATGCTAACCAGTAATTCTACACTGTAAATTGGCGTGACAAAGTTTTATTTTCATGAGCAGTTGATGTAGAAGGCGAACACAGGCTCCACACATAAGCGTTTATCGCGCTGCTCAGCGATCTGAGCTCAGCAGAGGAAGTTAGAATCGCACACAGAAAAACGGAAAACACAGTTTTATCCCACTGCCCTTAATGCAATGGTTTATACTTTACAACCAAATTCCTTGCGTGCTTGAAACCTGAGATCCGACGATCTACACGGTCTACACGGTCTACATCAGATAGAAATAGAATATTATGATAATCTTTTACACAACACGCTGTAGACCGTCGTATACATGTAGACCGTGACAAATTCTTTCTATTTGCCATAGATATCTTATTAGCTGTGTATTTTAATGTTAAATAGCAAGCTGAAGACTACTGGATAGCTTCAGCTAGTTAATATTTTATTTTAGATTAAAAAAAAAGCATATACTAGTCTTGCGTAATGATTTCCGAGCCTGTGACGTCACAGCACGCGTGTTGAAAAATACGACATGCAAAGATCTGTTCCTAATTTTCAAATGCTCTGTGGTAAAGCTTCTTTTCAACATTAAACACTTCCTAGAAAATTTATTTTGCTCGTTCAAGTGCGTATTTTCAATAAGCAAGGTCCTTGTCTGTAGAATTGGAACAAATTTAAACTGATATTTTCAGACAACCAGTTTCAAAAAGGGTTGAGACACTCTTGGTGAAGAATGCCATTTACGATATTTTCATATTGTTACCTTGCAACGCCCCCTTTCCCCCTGATCAATGTTGTCCGAATTTCAGGATTATATTTTAACCTTTAAGCAGCAACTTTGAAATGGGGAGGGGGGTTCAGAATAAGATTTACATGTTTATTTTTGAAGCGAGGGCATATCTTTGAAAGACGATTACAATTTTAGGGTGAGTGTCTCAACAATTTTGAAACTGGTTGTCTGAGTGCGTTAACCCCTTTCAGCTGTTGCTTTGACTTTATGATGAGAATGAATTTTGCAGTATTTTATCCTTTCAATGCGACCTTTTCAAAAAGCGGTATTTTATTTATATAAGTTTGCGCGTTTAAAAATGGCACAGTAAAAACGGTGAGTTTTTGCACTTCCGGTTTTGACATAATTTGCACTAAAATCGTTCGGAAAAGGATGCGCGTTCAACAATATGCGCAAGATTCTCGATAGTGCAATGAATAAAGAGTTATGTCCTTTGATCTCCTTGTGGTGATGCTAACCAGTAATTCTACACTGTAAATTGGCGTGACAAAGTTTTATTTTAATGAGCAGTTGATGTAGAAGGCGAACACAGGCTCCACACATAAGCGTTTATCGCGCTGCTCAGCGATCTGAGCTCAGCAGAGGAAGTTAGAATCGCACACAGAAAAACGGAAAACACAGTTTTATCCCACTGCCCTTAATGCAATGGTTTATACTTTACAACCAAATTCCTTGCGTGCTTGAAACCTGAGATCCGACGATCTACACGGTCTACACGGTCTACATCAGATAGAAATAGAATATTATGATAATCTTTTACACAACACGCTGTAGACCGTCGTATACATGTAGACCGTGACAAATTCTTTCTATTTGCCATAGATATCTTATTAGCTGTGTATTTTAATGTTAAATAGCAAGCTGAAGACTACTGGATAGCTTCAGCTAGTTAATATTTTATTTTAGATTAAAAAAAAAGCATATACTAGTCTTGCGTAATGATTTCCGAGCCTGTGACGTCACAGCACGCGTGTTGAAAAATACGACATGCAAAGATCTGTTCCTAATTTTCAAATGCTCTGTGGTAAAGCTTCTTTTCAACATTAAACACTTCCTAGAAAATTTATTTTGCTCGTTCAAGTGCGTATTTTCAATAAGCAAGGTCCTTGTCTGTAGAATTGGAACAAATTTAAACTGATATTTTCAGACAACCAGTTTCAAAAAGGGTTGAGACACTCTTGGTGAAGAATGCCATTTACGATATTTTCATATTGTTACCTTGCATCGCCCCCTTTCCCCCTGATCAATGTTGTCCGAATTTCAGGATTATATTTTAACCTTTAAGCAGCAACTTTGAAATGGGGAGGGGGGTTCAGAATAAGATTTACATGTTTATTTTTGAAGCGAGGGCATATCTTTGAAAGACGATTACAATTTTAGGGTGAGTGTCTCAACAATTTTGAAACTGGTTGTAGGGCTGATATTCTTCTACCAGTACAGCCTTTGTGCTTGGCTAATAAGATATTTAATAATCACGATGACAGCTGCTTTTAAGTCTGAGATAATCACAAAGATATTCACGTAGTACGCTTCAATTAGGCATGCAAAGTGCTGCAACTACATACAGTGGCCTTTTGCATGTACATGTATTGTGCCCTCTATCTGTTTTACATGCATTATTGGTTTAGAAACAAGCTCCAAATTATGTCAGAAGATTAATAATAATATCATTTGACACCATTACCATGGTAACAATCATGCCGATCCAGTGAATGGGCCATAACTTTCTCTTGAGAAATATTTTCTACCAAAAAAGACAAAAATCAATACTGGAGTAAAAACTGAATGTTGGTTCCCAGAGTAAATTCATGAATATAAATACCTGACTAATTTGAACAAATATTTTCTATACTTACTGAAAGCACACCAGTAAAAATAATTATTGAGCCTCTTAGCATCTGCCATACAGAGGCATTGATGTAAAGCAGACCAATTCCTATGGAAAAAATGAATTTGTTTTAAAGGGACACTGTCACGGACATATTTGGCTTTTTTAGTAAAACGGCACCAAAATTACGACTAAGGACTTTCAACCATGCAGGAAATGCTCCTAGAACATAAAGGGAAGGTTATCTTAATCTAGCAAATTGTTTAATTAAGAGGGTGACCGTAAAAAGTTTTCATCAATTTTTCCAAACCACAAGGACAGAACTTGAAAAAGTCAGCCTGACTTTTTTAAGTTGAGATCATGCAAAAGCTCCCAATGGTATCACAGTGATATCACTCTATATTTAGCTTCAGTACACTGGTATAGTAATTTTAAGAAAACTTGGCCACTTTTAATAGGTTTCCAATGGTAGTGTAAACATGTTTTTGGGCTGTTGAAGTTTTGGAGTTTTGAGGTGCTATATGCATATGCTACAATTTGACAGCACTGTACATATTATGAAAACAAAATTATGAACACAAAACAAAATAATACAAACAAACAGATAAAAAAGAAAAAAAAAATCAATGCCTATTGTAAACACCACTACATAGCTATCCGGTATGTTTTTTATTGTCTGCAAGTTATGTGTATATAAATAATTTTGCTTTCAAACCAATTAAACCCTGCCATCCCTCCTATAACAAGTCTACAAATGATACATTGTGCAATGATGGCACAAGCAAAAAGAATTTACATTTTGATGATCAAAATAAACAAAGGATTTGTTTTTTTCCTCACGATGTATTCTAAAAGAAATAGAAAACATGTTTGCCATGTTTCTATCGAGTTATTGAACTTTCACTCATGTTTCTTTAACTAGATAGAAACACGGAACGTTATCTCTTTCTTAAATGCCATCTGGTACATTGTGTACTGTTGCAAATGTTATTTTTCCACACCTTGTAACGTCGTTCCACACAGATCGCAAACTGTGGGGAAAGCAAAGATCCATTGGAACACTCTAAATGAGAGAAAAACATTATCTATTTAATTATCCACCGTTATAAAATGAACAGAACTTTGTGCTTGGCAACCACCTTCAGCAATTCAAACTTTCTTCTTCTGACTACATGTATGTCTACGACTGGGACAGAAAGCTAATACTTAAAATGAGTCTGATCATGACATGCTGCAAGAAACAGTCCTGTGTTGATGTATGTTGTAGGAAATTGAATAATTTGCTACAGAACTACTGTTATGAAACTGTTTATTAATGCATCAATGGGTTTAAATGAAAAGTTAACCAAAAGACTGTCTAAATTAAAGCCTAGCTGACTTTTAATACCCCCTTTTCCCTTCCCTCATAAGTGTTTAACATCATGCATGACAGTACTGATACCTCGGTTGTTGAGTCATTTCTGTTGAAGCTTCACCACCACTTTCATCTCTATTGGCACTCATTAAGTTCTGATTTAGAAAAAGAAAAAAAAAAAGAAAAAACTAATTTACGAAGTAAATCCAAACAACTCAAGCCTGGATTGTTTAAGGAAATAGTGTGAATTTTGATTTCAATTTTGTACCAAAGTCAGTGAGGTTTTCTGTTTTTAAGTTTTGCTTATTAGTGCTGACTAATCTCAAACACCACAAAACAGCAGCAGCTGTTGTGAAAAACAATAACTTTAAATCCTGGGTATGCATTCATTCTAATACCTCTCTTGAAAACAACCTGGCAAGAATCTTATAATATTCCCTATTAGATATGCAGCTGAAGAAACTGAATAGTAAAAGTAGGAATCCATCAATCCCGGCTGGGAATAATGGAGTAAACTCAGTGCACTGGGCATCTGTCTGGGAGCAGCAGCTGACCGTCCCTCCCGAGTATTAAATTGAATATTTATTAATTTAATATCTCTTAAGTAGAACAATAGAAATGTGAATTATGCATGTCCATCAAGTTTTTAATTTAGTTCATTTGAAACTGCAATTTATAAATGAAATTTTAAACGCTGACTTAATTTGCATCACTTACTGACTCTAAGACCAGAGGTGTGCCCAAAACATGGAATGTGGGGGTTGAGCAAGTGGAGCATGGACGTACTCTATTGCTCTATGAAATGTCAGTGAAAAGAAAAATGAAAACAAAACAAAACAAAAAAACAATAGTGTGCATGCATGCTCATCTTCTCTGGTGCATTGAATGAGCCACTTTTGAAGAGTTTTGACAAACACTTCTCTTTTTGTTTTCAACGATTTGCACATGGGTAATACCACTTCATTTACTAAAATACAAAAAATTAGTGGAGCATTTCCTTAGTAATGAACATAGTTAATAGAGGGAAAGTTCTTTGTTGTATGTTTTTGTTCGCTATTTTTGGGGTTGACCCTGCACAAAACCTGACAATATACAATAGGTGGTTACGTGTGTTCTTCCAACTAACCAATAGAAACATTGCGATTACATAATTCATGCATAGTGTATGAGCGCAAAATAAAAGATGTGCAGGGTCGTGAGCCTTCCAACATAAATCTTGGCTCATTTGTTTGCTCCTTTGATGTTTGCCGGGCTTCCTAACCATTTCCCTCTATTTACTATGGTAATGAATAAGTAAATTAAAGTGCCTATGAAGTAAAAAATAATTGGTGTTTATTTTAAAGGCTTTTCAAAATAAAGAAGAATGGCGTTTTCTTTTTTGCAATATCTTTTTTCGTTTTAGAGATATTTACGTTTTTGTATTATGCAAATGAGGAAAATAATGACGTCATTAATTGTTCCACAAAAAGATGAAGCACTGAATCATGAATATCTCTTGGAATATTTGAGCTGTGTTCTTCAAACTTGGCACCATGATTAATGAACACCACAAAAGACACAAAATGACCCCTGTTGTGCCATTGCCATGGCAATAGTTTTGCTGCATATACCTATTTTAATTAATACTGATATCCCCAGTTTTTGCTTAACCAAAGATGATCCGCTCCCAACAAGCTAATGAGGAGAGTTAGGGTAATAGGGCATTTTGTGTGTTCCAAGCCAGACCCGCTGTCCCACTTTAAAGGGTTGCAAATTGAGATATTTGGTTTATGACAGAAAGAGCCTGGAACCAAGAGTGTTGCCATGGTTACATCATAGTATGAGCCATCTTGCACCTTTAAGGAAGGTCACTACTGATGCCAAGTTTCAAAAATACCACCTTTATATTTTCAGAGATATCCTTGATTTTGTGATCTATGTTTTAGTGGAACAATTTATGACGTCATCACTTTCCTCATTTGCATAACAGAAAAACGTGAATATCTCCTAAACGAAAGAAGATCTTTCAAAACGGTAAATTCCATTCTTCTTTATTTGTAAAAGTCTTTCAAATAAGTATTAATTAATTTTTACTTCATAGGCACTTTAAAAGACAAACAAAACAAAACAAACTTAAACCTGTCTCAATTTCTGTCTTTCTTTTCTTCGGTAAAAGTACAAGGCGATCAAACACATTGTTTCCCCTGTAAAATAATGACAAATCTGTTATTAATTAAAACATATATTAACTGAAGGCCCTACATCTTACTGTTTGGGTTGGTACATGTAAGTACAGTTACTGATTCCATCAGTGTGACAGTGTCTGGTGGTTGCTGCTGACTGGGTTGCCATGGACACCAAAAAAAATCACCATGGCAGCTGAAATGGTCACAGCTAAGAGAATTGCAAACAGGGAAAGAGAGGGTAGGAAGCAGGAGTCCCAAGGCGGCAGGAACTGGGAGAAATTTTGTTATATTTAACAATAGAAATGCATGAGGCAAAGAGGTGGAAACCACTATGGAAAGGGGGGAGGCAGGAGTAAAAAGTACGCGAAGTGGGAGTAGAAGATATGGAAAATTAGTAGATTCACTGACCCCCTGTTTCCCTCACCTCCTAGAATACTGCTGATTACTTTAATAAGAATTTATCTGATCTTACCAATAAACATTAGGCCAGTTTGAAACCAAGGGTGGTGAAATTTATGGACTTCATTACCATGTTCATCCTTCAGTCCTTTGGCTCTAAACAAAACATTGGACAGATACATGTAGAACAATTCCTACTAAGAGAACTAGAGAAACTACAAATACTAGGTTTATTTGATTTTTGTAACATTTAATATATAATTATAGGGAAACTTCTGTTAGAAATCACTCTTGAATTGTAGACTGCAACTCAACACTTTATTCCAGAGGAATTTGAACATGGTAAAAATTGGCCTACAAAGGGAATTCCAGAATAAAATGTGAAGAATTCCCACGTCAAATTCCATGAAATACAAAACCCTAAGGGCAAAGAAACAAAATTCCGGGAAATTACACAAAAATGCGTCAGCCTACGCACAAGCATGTCCCAGACTGTGATTGGCCAGTTTCAGAATCCCACGTGCCCACCCAACAAAAAAGCACTAAGGGAGGGAGGGGTAAGTTCTGACAATGAAATCACAACAATGAGAGTTCAAACAACTTATTTCACATTTTCTTAATGATATAAAATGATACACACAATGGTTCAAAGACAAAATTTATTTCTGGACAACTTAAAAAAATAAATGATAGCTTTGAAATCACGAACACTTTAACTGATAACTCAGAGCCTCCAGGACCCCCATCCCAGCACACCTAATCACTATTAGTATAAATAATCCTGGCATACATTGTGTATCTAATCGAGCAAAATCAAACCAAAATTCAATCGAACCCAATTGAACACCAATTGTTTCGAAATGGGTTCGCTAATCAAACAAAATCAAACACCTATTTTGTTGCGGGTTCGAATACCAAACCAATTGAACCAATCGAATAACATCAACACAATCGAGCTCACTCCGATTCAATTTCGTTTGGAATCCATTTCTTTATAAGTACATGTAAATCACACAGGAGTTATCATAATCAACCTTTATTGAATGAAATGAATAGAAATATGTCCAAATATCAAATGAAAGTGAATGTCAATGTTGGATTGTCGACTGTTCAGCAATCCACCATTTGATGTTGTTATTGTCAACTGTTTGGTAATCGAATGTTCGTTATTGTTTGTTGGCCAAATTTGGCATTCAATTGGATTTCGATTACCAAACGTTGAATTAGATATGCCGGGATTATCTTTCCCGTTACATTCTTTACTAGATGATGGCGCCAGGATAACACCGAAATGTTGTTCTGTCTTCTCGCTTACTTTCATAGTCAACTGTATTGTTATAACGGATTTCGCACATCAATTCAACAGAGCACAAATGCAATAAGTAACCAATAGTTTAAGAGTGCAAACATTTCCCATACACCTTAACTTGTTTGATAGTACTATCGAGTATGACTGCAGTCGGTCTACACGATACTTCACGACAATCACGTGTTTACTGGTACCAAAAAATTTGATGGTCACGCAAGGGTCACGGGATTTTTATCCCAGAAAACCATTAGAATCCCTTGCAAATGTAGCAAATCACAAGACTTCATGTACTCCTACAGTTTTTCTCTATCTTCTTCCAAAAACCCACTAAGAGTTAAATTTACCCCGATTACGATCGATGGCTTAAGGGGGGTGACTCTTAACTACCAATTTGGTTTCTAAGGCAGGTTTCTAATTGCCATATTTTGGAAATCAGACCTCGTACAGATAAGCTTTTTGCACGAGTTTGTTCTATTGAAGATTCCTCCAAGAGTTTCAAGTGACGGCCTTATTTAACGTGACACGTGACCAGAACAGAAAAAACCCTAAAACTCAAACGGCGGATAAGTGAGTGTCAATAGATAAAGAACGACCACATGCGTAATGTGACGTATCGTTTTTGTGAAATTCGCATTATCATAAGAGTTATGGCGTAATAAGTACTCATATTTACGGACTTTCAACAGTAGTGTTTCCTTTTTTCGAGTAAATGGTAAAAGCATACGTCAGATTCTAAAGACGGCGACGTTATCTCTAATTCGTAAAAGAAATCGGAACTTTACCTTGTTTCCTTGGAGTTTTAGGGATTTTAAATATTTTATTTTAAATATTAACGCGCAGTTTGGGATTGGCACTAGTTTCGCACGCGCAAACGATATATTGGTATATACTTCATGGTAGAATGCCACAAGTGCAACAACTACTAGTAACTACCAACAACTACTAGTAACTACCAACAATTAAAGTAACTACCAACAACAACTAGTAACTACCAGTAACTATCGACAACTACCAACAACTACCAATAGCTACAAACAACTACCAATTACTACCAACAACTACCAACATCTACTAGTGACTACCAACAACTACTATTAACTACTAGTAATTACCAGTAACTACCAACAACTACCAGAAACCATCATTAAATACTAACAACTAGCAAATAAATTATACCCTAATGAAAGTAGTCATAGAATATTTAGTATTACATGAAGTACTTCAGTCGGTGCACTTGTGGCATTCTACCATGAAGTGTATACCAATTTATTATATGGATGAGAGTGTTTACTGGGAACTAAACCACTGACTCGTAGATTCCATACGCCACTCCATCCGGGACCTGAGTGGCGTATTTTCCGTATGACACGCTTGCGAGTGTCATATCGCTCATTGACGTCACGATTCGCGTCATTTCTACTTTGTTGAAATGAACTTGGTTTCTTGTGTCGTTCAGGTTTGTTGTGAGCAAGCATCGACAAGCAGGATTAATTTGTTTAATTAAGCGACGAAAAAGAATGAGTTTTCCGAAAAAACTCAACGACGAGAACCCCAGGGGGGGTACTCGAAGTATACATGACGGGGGGGTCCGACGGAGCTTCATATTGCAAACCCAAAAAAATACACAGGCCTGAAATTTTAGACCCAAAAAAATACCTGGCATTACAATTTCCAACCCAAAAACAGGATTACAAATTTCCATTGTATTGTCTTCTTATTATAATATTAACAGTTTTTTCAGAACACACGTCGCTGAAAAGAAGTTCGAATGAATATTTTTCTGGTCCGCTGATCGCAACGGAAACCCGAAACGAAACGTTCGCTCGGAGTTAAGATCTCTTGACCCAAAAAAAATATCGAGCGTGTAAATTTTCAACCCAAAAAAATACGTCGGACCCCCCCGTCATGTATACTTCGAGTACCCCCCTGGGACGAGAACATGATAATGGAAGCCTTGACGATTTCAAGGCTTTTAGAGAAAATTATTCGCAAGGAATTTCACAAAGTGCAAGATGTTGTAAAGAAGAAAACAAAAGCAGTTGAAAACTATCAGCCGTCAAGACATTACCGCATCGGATTCAAGTAAAAGTCAGTGATGTTTTCAGTTCTTACGTGTTAGCTATTTAGTTCACAAGTATTTCATGTGTTTTGTTTGATTGGAATTCAGTTAGTGTTTCTATATCCTGGACACGGATGCTTTGTATTTTCTGTGAAGACGAACGGTGATTTGTAAAATGCTCGATTTTTCGAAAACAATGAAATAAAAATTCGCAATTTCAGGTACATCTGGTCTCCATATAATAAAAAGAACATTACACGGTGGCTCAAAGATATGAATTTAATGTTCTCGTGGCAAAAACAATATCTCACCCGTTCGCTGCGCTCACTCGTGAGATATCGTTTCTCCCACTCGAACATAAAATTCATATCTTTGAGCCACCGTGTAATATCGTCTATATATTTTTCAAAGCAGGTGTACCCCAAAATAAAATTCACCATTTAGCGTTTCAAAAGCTTCAAAATCGCTTGCTTCAAAATACAGTCGTCAGTAATGCGGGTATTAGCGGCCATCCCGGGGGGTCGACCCCCAGGCAACCCGCGGGCATGGTAGGGGATTTGTTGAAAAACCTTGCCCGAGAGCCTGGGGCATTTGCGTTTCGGGGCAAACACCCCCGGGATCCTATCCACGGGATTTGCAGATGGTCTAGGTCCATAATGGTCAGCGCCAATTCATTACAAAGTCAAGCGCGACCGATTGATGATGGTCTGGCTTTCAGGCGAGTTATCTTCCATTGAATATCTACAAAATCTGCAAGTATAATTAAACCATCCTCTTCAGGAAAACGCCAGAAACAAAGCCAAAATGTCTTTCAAACCAAGGATGGAACTTATTAAAACATTGTGCTTTTATAAAATAAGTAGGTGGCGTCAAGGGTGAGGCCAATGCGTTGAGAAGAATATTGAAAGGTCTTGAAAGGTTCTATCTTCTGACTGAATTTTTCGCCTAATCCAAAAATTTTAATGATAATTATAGTTAGCGTTTTCGTTCAGAGAGATATTTTCAATTTATCCTCAGAAAGTGGTAAAACATTAAAACATTGTTCAGCGCATGAGTTTATAAAGAGATGTATATAGTCTATAGAGGCAAAGGATAACAAAGACAAGTGAGGTTGTAAAGAAAGCAATTTTATTTAAATAAAATTGTAAGACTTCATTTTGTGCTTGTTCCTGACTACTCTTGTATTTAATACAGTGTATTTTGTTGTCCTGTCTTTGACGATTGCAGGAAAAAAGCCCTCAGAAATTTGTTTTGCTTTTCGCTGGGATACGGCACAGCCTTGGGGGTGGGGATATTTGTCACAATGTTCAAGCTCCACCCCAGGGGCTTTCAAGGACGGTGCCCACTAATAGCGAGGTATTTTTGCCCGGCCGATGACTATGCAAGGGAAGTAGATGTTACCAAGGGCTATTAAAATCCAAAAAGAAAATTGGGGGTAGCCATGCAAATTTTCGAGATAATTAGATTTGAAATCTTGAAAAAAGTGCTGACGTGGCATTTTCAAAAAAAGTAAAAGGAAATAAAATTTCCTTACAAATTACCTTTGAATTTGGTTTTTCATGAACAAAATCAACACTAAATATAACGATCTTAAAAATAACTAACAAATACTATCTTTGAAACTGCGTAAACCACGTTTTTATTGACAAAACGATTGCACTTGAGCCATTTTTGACTCTAACAGCTCTCTCTTGCAAGGCCAGAAAAACAGCCTAAACAATTTTTGCACTGAACGAAAAATTAATCATGTGTTCTTTAGACTTACCACTTCCATTTTATAAAATAAAAAGTATGGGTCACCACGCGTTTTTAAAAGTTATACGAGTTGTATGGAATCGCTTTTGAGGTTAGTTACACTTTTCCTATCCCCTCCCTAGAGAGTTAAATATTTGCTTCTTGCGCAATTTTTCACGCGTGCACCACGCCATCTGTAGTTAGCAGTTTGCTGGTTACGTTTGAGCGATTAGCGATGTGTTTCAGAGTGTTAAATGTGAGCCATTTTTATCGATAAGCGTTTAGGGCTTACTGATATGTTACTCTTTCACTGTTCCTGGTTTAGTACGTCCATTAACTGGATTTCGTTGCAACCGAAATTTTCTTGCATTTTAGTCGCGCGCTTGGTCGCGAAGTTGAATTCGTCATTTTGAGCGAGCAAATTCCCTTAGCGCGCGCGTCTAGTGCGATCGATGCCTTGCGTGATGCGCAGAAGATGTGCGCAGTAACAAAAGTAGGCACCGTCCTTAAAAGCATTTGTCAGAGCTGATTTGACAAATGCCCCTGGGTCCGCGGGGGTCGACCCCCCGGGATGGCCGCTGATACCCGCATAATCCCTTAGCAACTGCTCTGGATCTGTAGTTAAGAGTCTCCCCCCTTAACATGAATCAATTCATATATTTTTCGCGACAGAAAATCCGGAAAATTGTAAACCTTTACCGTACGAAACCAAACACGCACAGGCAAACCAAACTCAAGTCACAACAAGCCAGATAATACTTACGAGCAGTCGTTCTGTGCTTTCATCGACAGCGTGTTAATAGATCCTGATATCAGCATTCCCAGGGCCAACAAAATCTGACTGCAAGTCAGCGCAGCCATCTTGATTTCTTCTTAGACTTGCTACAAGTCGACCTCACGAGTTAAATATGCAAGCCAAGCGAGCAGCGGCCTAGCGAGCGACGAAGTCACGAGATCGAGCGACGAAGTCGCGAGAGGTCGACCTTCGTCCCGGCGCGCCACAATACGAAAAATAATAATAAAGACGAACAAGACGAAGGACTTCAAGAGATCTGGGTACTACTAAGCGTTGAATGGGAGATTGGGGATGACCAGAGGGATGACAGAACAAAGCAAGATGGCAGAGAAATTTTGTTTTGTCCAAGTTTACAATAACCATCTAAAAAGACTTATCTCAGATGAAAAATGAATAACAAGTACTTTTGACGCACACACCTGGCAAGTACTTAGGCTAATCGGGTTGGCCAATCGGCTGGGGTTAATTTTTACTAAAAGGGAAGCGATAGAAGTATTTTTGCGTGAGTCACACACACTGTACTCGGAATCAAGCTTTTAGTGCATAAATTTGGCTTTTAAAGAAAAGAAGGTACATAAAAATCATTTTGTCAGTCGGAAGGAGGCTAAGTCAAATTTGCTGTAAAATTACCTAGTAATAATGCTATTAAAATACGATTACCCTTTCAAGGGAGCCCGGTTAGCTCAGTCGGTAGAGCATCAGACTTTTAATCTGAGGGTCATGGGTTCAAGTCCCATATCGGGCGACTGCGACACTTTTTTATTTTTTTTTTTTTAATTCACTGTATTTGTTTCTTTTTCTTTTTAACAATCAACCTTACTGAGCTAAGGATTCTTGTTATGTTAAAAACCAAACAATATTGTAAAATGTAACAGGAATAATATTGCTATAAAATGCAATGTATACATTTGATACCTCTAACCAAATCATTTTGAAGCAGCTAATTTAAGATTTTTCCTGAATCATAATTGCTTAAATTTCCTGAATTCCGTGATTAGACGTTTATTCAGTTTTGTAAAGATGCCAAGAGTAATTTAATTAGTTTCCTTCGGTCGCAGGAAACAAAAGCAAGCCGAAGAACAGCTGAAAGTTTGGCTTGCATGTGATTGGTTTCTTCGCTTCCCATTAACCAATCAGAAGCGCTAATAAGTATTCTTCTTATACGGGCAACATCGCCGCCATATTGTCATTATTTTGTTGAAAAGAACAACATGGCATCTAGCCCAGCTAGAGACGGCGACGAAGACGGCTATATGCGAAAATTAGAGACCATCAGAGATGTGAGGTAAGGAAACTTTTTGAAAAGCGAAGATGTTGGCAAATTCTTTGCGATCTCACGCTTTGCTGAAATAATTATTTAGTTTATATCTCCGAAGTCTTTGACATTCATCAAATGGCTATTTTAATGCTCAATTCGTTAACTTAGTTTGTTAAACGCCCTAAACAATTTCTGCATAAATGGCAACCAACACTTTTTGAAGCAAAATACTTTGCCGTTTGTACTGAAATCGAATCCAAAACCTGGAGAACTCGTGATCAGCTTCTCTGAAAATTTTTGGTGCTTCCCCAATATAAGAAATTTGACAATGAGCTCAAGCCAATGCTTTATTAAAATGTAAGCTTATCAGCTGTTCGTCATTGAATTGCTTCGTTTAATTTTTCGCCAAGTGTAATTAACCCTATGTAAAGTTTACTCAATCAGCTTAATATAATCGCGAGCAAAACACATATGACTTTTTTTCAGTGCTCAAAGAGAATAAGCTAAAATTATTACGTTTCCTGTCTTCTCTCCTTTGTGTTTCAAGTACAAAGGGAGAGAAGCTTCTTTGTTAAAATATATATTTTACAAGGAGTGGCAATTTTTTTTTTTTTGTTTTTTGTTTAGTGGATCGTGTATTGCCAGAGAGCTTGATAAATTGAGCAATGCACAGAAAAAAAGTCCTTCTGGCCAATTGTATATACAGTGATACTGTTTTCATTTTCTCTACTCAAGGTTTAAATGCCATAAATTAAAACTCCCCCAAATACCTGTAGGCCAGAACTTAACCTCAAATGAATATTGCCACAATTCTGTAAAATTATGTCATACCCATCTTTTTTTATTATTTTGTACAAAATTCGAAAAACCAAGGGAAATCAGTGAAAATCTGGGGCTCAATTTATAATGGAATACCATGAAATTCTGGTTTTTAAACGCCCCCCCCCCCCCCCCCCCCCCCTAAAAAAAAAAAAAAAAAAAAATTATAGGCCCATCTACCAGAAACAATATAATACATCCGTTTTAAGTCCCCTGGATATAAGCCCCCCCTCTGCTGGATGACATTTAGTACTGAACGGGGCTAATTGTTGCTTTATTCAGGCTTTTCAACGTAAGAATGTAACACTGCCGTGCCTCGTTTTCAAATGCTTGTTTTTTTATTTCACTTATAAGCCCTCCCAGATATAAGCCCCTCCGTATTTAAGCCCACCCAAAACCCCTTACAATGTTGTTTAAGCCAGGGGCTTATAACCGGAATTTTATAATGATAAAAAAAGATAAAGGAAAAAAAACTGTTGACAAAAGCAAAATAAAGAAGCAAGGATCTCAAATCATCATTTTAGGCTCAAGACTTCTCAGCTGGAAAAGCTGAAATCTCAACTGATCCAAGAGTTAGATGCAGCTGAGAAGGAAGGCAAACTGCTGAAGGACTATAAAGCAGAAATGGAAGCTCTCCTGCATGAGAAAATGGCACATGTAGAGGAGCTGAGGCTGATCCACGCTGACATCAATTTAGTAAGTCAATGTTTTACTGAGAATAGATACAGATTGAAAATGACCATTACTAACTGTCGTCAAACTTAACATGAGTCTTACAGCCACTAACATCATGACTAAACTGACAACCAGCTTCAACGACCAGTTCTACATGTATACCATCATCAACTGACAACAACTTTTCACTTGACTCTGAAGATGACCTCTGCTCAGGTCAACTGTTGAAACATCAGTAACCAACAACCGTTGTTTTCAGAGCTTATCTCTCACCCAGATGCGGATCATGCATGCAAATTATTGCCAGATTAAATATTGTCCTGCATGATAAATTTTTATGTCTTCATCTTTTAAACCATGAGTCATTTTACCATATATAATACTGAAAATCAAATGGGCATATAAAATATGAAAGTGTGTTAGATATATTCTTTCTGTCGTAGAATGATGTAACCAGTGATTTCTGAGAATATCTAATGTGTGGTTCAAAGAAATATCCATACCACATACCAACCCACAGAAGTTGATTGGAAATTCCAAGGAGGTTGAAGGGGAGTGGGGGGGGGGGGGGGGGGGGGGGACTCTCAAAAGCCAAAATTTTTAAAGGAAAGTATGAAGCTAAGCTGAAATTTCCAGATGTGCTGGGGGATCAAAGCAAAGCACCTTATGTCAATGTGAAGAAGGTATTAATGGATATTTTCTGGAACAACGCAGTACTGTACTGATCTGACAGCTCATGATGAGCTAAAATTAGCTAATAAAATGTGCCAAATAACATTAATTTATTATTAACAGATTTATTCACACTAGCAGAAACAATTCCTCATGTTGGATATTTTTAACCAAGGGTGGCTGAAGATTTTCGTTTTGCTCTTTTCCAGATGGAAAATACAATCAAGCAGTCTGAATCAGAGAGGGAAAGAGGATTAGAGACCCTCAGAAGATTACATGAAGAATACAAACCACTGAAGAGAGACATTGACAAAATGAGAGGCTCACTCGGTCTGGAAAAAATTGCCAACCTGGATGAAGAAAGCAGCCTTGCAGAGTAAGTTACAATCAATGTGGCTGAAACAAATGGTTTAAAGAATGATTGTTACTTTGATCATTACAGCAGATTTTAGTAAATTGCTTAAAACCTCTAACAAAAAAAAAAACTCTAAATTCTTATTACAATTCCGGCTACCCAGTAAACAAATCTTTGGAGCCTTTGGTGTTTGGAGGAATGTTGGGTTATATTTTACATGTGTGACCATTGAAGTTGATGTGATGGAGAAAGTTGTGCATGAAATCAGAAATGCAAATCTTAACGAAGTGTCAGTATTTCTATAAACCAATTCAGTCCCACAAACTGCCTTTACCCACTTTTACCAGGTCTTCAAGGCTGTGCTCTAAGAAAAATTACAAGGAACCCAAAGGTTCCAAATTATAAGATCCAGGGTGCCCAGCATAAAGCTTTTATGAAAGAAATAAGATTATCTCATTGCCCAAAGACAAAAGTTAGTCACCTGAGGCACCCAGGCACCCTTAGAGCACAGCCCTGGGTCTTTCTCAAACTCATTGATTTCTTAGTTTTTTTTTTTTCCATAGTTTTAGTTTTGATTTAGAAGATATATTAAACTTTCAAATCTAGAGAGTGTTCCATCACATTTCCAAACACCTCGAAGCTCATCAAAAACACTCCGCTGCGCGCCGTATTTTCAATGTGTTCGGAATTGTGATGAAACACTCTCTCTTGTGTTTGATATATCACGTAAAGCACTGCACTTGCATGTCGTGCACTTTGTTGCAGGTAACCGTCAAAGTTGATGATATCCTAAATTATCATTGCCTGTCTGCTTGGCATTGTAATAATATGGTAACGAGAAAGTAAAGACTGGAGTTATTTTTCTTAACTGGTTATCATTCTGGTGACTGGCTACATTTCAATCACACTATGTTTGAAGCCACATAAGTGGCTTACTAACTTTATAATAAACAACTTGCTGTTAGCTTTGTAAGAAACATTCAAGATGCCTGCCTTCATTAATAATTCAGTTGAGACAACCTAACTGTTCTTCCATTTCTCAGGTTTCTTGAACGTGCCCCACCTGGTTGGAAGCCAGAACCACAGGAACCCCCTCCTCCTCCTGTGGCCTCGCAGTTAGCTGCAGCAGCGGCTGCCGCCCAGCAGCTCGTTAACAAGCGGGGCCCTCCTGGTGAAAGGCACTTCCGCCAGCAGCAGCCGCCTCCAATGAAGGCATGCTTGTCCTGCCACCAGCAGATTCACAGGAATGCTCCCATCTGCCCACTGTGTAAGGCGAAGAGTCGTTCACGACACCCAAAGAAAACCAAGAGAAAGCATGAAGACTGAGAGAGTTGATGAGTAGTCTGCATCTGTAAGAGAGCGTGTTCGTATTTCGGTACTGACACGTTAAATATACAAGAGTCATACTACGATTTTCAGTTGAGTAAGGCATAGGGGAAGTTTGGTGACGAAGTTTTGACGTTAAAACTACATCGTTGCCACTAGAAACCGGCTTGCGTCGCATGCCAAAAAAGCCCGCCAAATTATGGAATGGCCGAGTTCGAGAAGTTACTATTGGAAACCGAGCCAGTTCAGTGCCTATGGTTAGAACGTAGTTTAAACGTCAAAACTTTGTCCCCAAACTTCCTTCATGCCTTACTCAACTAATAATCGTAGTAAGCAAAGCGTTTCTAATACCAGCTATCAAGTTTTATTTTCTGTCCAAGTGCCGTCTTAGGTAACTTTAGGTAGGGTTTTTCAAAGCACTTTTTCAGTTTGTTGGACTTGCCTGAGTCAAACTCGCTATGCTGTGCACATCATATAACTGCGAAATTAACCACCACATATATACACCGAGATACTTATTTATATATAAGGGATTTATAATTATAATATATATGAGTCTTATTTATTCAATATTGAGTTATGCAAAATTTGTAATAACAAGTGACGTCGAGATGAAAAGAACTTGAAATCTATGTAATTGTTCTTTTACAGTGAGTTATAGTTGCAAGATACAACCATGTAATCGAGAAATATTTAAAAGCAGTTAAGTTATTGAATAAATGTATTAACGAAAAACGTTGTACTTTCTGGTTAGATTTCCACCTTGTACTACAGTCGAAGCTCTCTTAACAGACACTCACGTAAGCGGACAGCTCTACTTACGGCCGCATTGTTTGAAACCCCGTTTTAACTCCCATACAAACTCTGTTCACTTTCTGACAGGGTTCGCACAGTCTTGAAAAGTCCTTGGATTTTAGGGGGAGTCCTTGAAAAGTCCTTGAATTCCATTTTTCCTGGAAAAGTCCTTGAATTTCTGTGTAAGTCCTTGAAAAGTCCTTGAATTTTCTTCAACTTTAAATGTAGTGGGATTGAAACCAATTTGCTGTGCACAGACTTTGATATTCTTTTCCTGTGTAAAGCAACTTCAAACACTGTAAAACACGGTTGTAAAAGCAGCTAATAATGAGAAAAGACAAGTGAACTGAAAAATGTAGAGAAGGAGATGGAGCAAACACTTGAAGCCTTAGAAACCTGTCAGCTTGGACTGGGAATGTTTCATTTATATATCATCTGTGAAAATACGTTCCTGGTAGGTGATCCTTGAAAATTCAATTTAGTCCTTGATAAGTCCTTGAAAAGTCCTGGAAAAATGGTTGCGATTTTTTGTACGAACCCTGTCTTAGATAACGACTTAGATTTTTTCTTTGTTTTTAAGCTCCCGTAAGCGGACATTGGAAAGAAAATCTTACTAACAGCCTCTGTATCTTGGGTACAAAATAAAAGGCCATAGATTTTTCCCTAAATTTAGCGATTAACTTTTCCCAGGAGATGCCTATCATTTAGCGACTGTTCAGTTTAGTTGTTTCTTCGACTTTTAATTGATTTTAGCAAATTCAAATGCAATTTCTTTCCGATTTTTTATTTTATTTTACTTTTTAGTGTCAGTACTTATAATACTGCGATAAATTAGCGCTCATGAAATCGCAAAACGAGCTCAATTAGGCAGATGAAGGAAAATTGTGAATCAATGCTCGCGCAATTGAGAACAAAATGGCGCGAATTCGGTCGTAAAAAGAAGAACAAAAGAAGCCTAATTGCCATGTCAAACAGACCGTGAATACAAACCTCTTGACTAGTTTATTACTATTGTTTGTATGCGTCATTAGACTATATTGATTTTTAAATAAAGCAGGATCAATGAAGAAAGAGATATGTTTTATTACAAGATATATTTGTTTTTCAAGGTCTTCAATCCGTTGAGTACCCTCGAAGAGGAAAGTAGGGCGTTCTATTTGTTTGTAAGATTCTTATTAATAATTAGAAATATTAAAGAAAAAAATGTTGTATGCAAAGAACAAAAGATTCACTGATTTGCTTTCTTGAACAAAAGAGCTAAACTAATCGATCATGGTAAGGCTGAATAATTAAAGTACCGCACACTGTTTGGTAACCTTGTTCGAAACAGAAACTACGCAGAGCGAGCGATCATGCCGGTTTGAACAGCTAAATGAGCTTTGAAACAGCACTGAAAATTGGTATGGATATTGTATCTAAAAGATCAGATCAGCAAAATTGGTGTGGATATGGTATTCAAACAGGTATAATTTGCTACAAACATAATCACCTCTGACAACTCGTCGCAGACTTTGTTTACCATAGTATCCGACACTCCATTGCAGAGGACGATTTTCGATGAACAGAATGCTAGCAATGGTTATTTAATTTCCAACTATTTCTGAAGTTTCAAGATGGGCAACGGCAACACAAAGGCAGGAACTGTTCGACGAGTTATGCAAGCTAACAAGAAATTCAGAGCGGCACTTCAGCTTTGGGAAGACGATCGTTCCGATCGAGAACCATGGAAAACAATTCTCAGGAACGGACCATCAACAGTCTACCGCAAAAGGAAAGAACTAATTGAATCGAAAGACGAAGAATTGATGGAATACTTCAACAGCCTTCTCCAGGGACACATACAAGCGGATTCAAGATGGAGTCTTCCAACAAGAGAGATTGCTATATTTTTGAGCTCGACTTTCACAGACATGAAATTAGAACGAGACTTGCTAATGGAGGACGTGTACCCATATTTGCGAGAATTTTGTCGACGGCTGGGTTATAATTTCGGTGTAGCGGACATGAGGTGGGGAGTGCGTGATGAGATGACAGATGAACATCAAGCGGTGGAAATTTGTGTGACAGAAGTTCACAGATGCAGGTAAGAGAATTATCGATTGGTTTCTTATTTGTTAACAAGTAACAAAATATATATTTATAGTGGATGTCTCCGGGTCAATAGAATGAAGGATTTACAACAGCTTTTTAAACTTGATCAGTAAACCAAGAAAAAATATATATACATTCACCAGAATCTGAAGAAACGTTGCTTGGTTACCTAGACATAAATAATCGAACGTGTACAAAATTCGTTATTATTTTCGCAATATTTTGTAAGTGCTAAATAATCAGTAGCGAACTAATTCTTCATTCACTTAGCAAATATAGACTTCCTAAGGATATTAATTTGCTGCAGACTAAAGAATTCGTATACGTCGGGTGCCGTGTACCACTATTCGGAGTATGTTTATGTTGCAGTTAATTTTTTCTTCAGTTAAATTTTATTCTTCCTTTGTTTTAAACTCATTATCATACATTACCATACCCAAAAACAAAGGAAGAATAAAATTTAACTGAAGGAAAAAATTAACTGCAACATTTACTTCCGGGCGGTTAAGTGTCAGCAATTATACAAGCAAAAATATATATATTGCTGTAAACTGTAAACTATTTACTTTTCACGGATTACTTTAAACCATTGAATAAAAAATTGATTTTGTCAGTAATTGTAAATAACATACTTTGTCCTTCAACTAGGAAACGCTTTTTAAATACCCAGGTCTTACTCTCAAAATTCGAGAATTGAAGCCTTTAGCACTGTCCGGGAAACATTTCAAGTTCACTAAAACTTCGAAGTTTTATTTTATTTTTGCTTATACGCATGTGCAGACTTTACAGTACCTCGGAAACGTTTGCACATGGACCCAGTGTTCAACACCGAAAAGCAATTAACAATGTAACTCGGATTTGTACACTGCCATCAACTTTTAGATGGCATGTCGCAGTCTTTCGAGGCTGCCAAATTGCAATCCGACAATTCTGAATTGAAGACTGATTTCACTGCCAGAGACATAAGCATAAGCATACGCGTATAAAAAGAATGAACCCACTTATTCTTCGTGATATGCTGTCATCACTAGGAACAACCGTTTACTGGAGAATGAAGTGTGTCCGTTATTCTTATGTGCTTATGCTTCTGTTTATGCGCAGTAAAGACGAACTTTAAGAAAACAACATAACTAGGAAGGACCTATTTAGGCGCGACTTTTACTCTATGTGCACCTTGCAGATAAGGCCGCTTTGCCTTTATCTGTCAGAAATCACAAAGCATGTTACGATTAATTTGCGTTAATCAACATTTGATTCTGTTTTTTTTTTCCTTCTTTCTTTTTTCCTTTTTTCAGGAAGGAGTCCATAGGACCGTACATGGTTTCTATCATCGGTGACAAGTACGGCTACAGGCCAATTCCTGTCAAAATCGAGAAGGAAGTGTTTGAGATGCTTTTGGGAAGCGTCAAGAGTCACATTGAAAATAAGAACGCCTCCGAATTACTGGAAAAATGGTACAAACTGGATAAAAACAGCGTACCTGTAGCGTACGTCTTACTGCCGATTTCCACATTCTTGCCTCAGGCCTATAAGCACGCTGTTAACGCGGATGATGCGAAGGCGAAGCAGGAAAGGCAACAGTGGTGGCAAACGATGGTAACAATGAGAGAAGCTTTGAAAAAAGCTGCGAATCAGATCGATTTTACGGCTTTTCCTGCCTGCACCTTGACGGAGGACGATTTTAAGATATCAGTGACAGAGGAGGAAATCACAACTGGTATTAGAGGGGAAGACATGGATCCTAATTTCATGTTTCTATTTCTTCGGTCGCTTAAAGGGTTAGAAGACGTTGATCCGAATAACAATGGCTTTGTCAAGCGCTTTGTAGACGTTGGCGAGAGAAGTTGCAAATCTCAAGTTACAAATGAAGATGATGCAAAATGCTTGCTGGGCAAGCTCAAGGAAGACTGTGAAAGGTTTATACCCAACAGTAACATCTGTAGGTGAGAACACACCTTCAATGGCGTTATTTTGTTAAGAAGGACTCTCTATCTCAGTATCAAACCAATTGTGTTACACATACATGTACGGTGAACCGTTATGTTATGTGCTGTGTTTCAACTGATGAGTAAAACCTTGGATATAGCCCATGAATACGTTTCTCCAAGTTTTCGCGGTGATAAGTATTTGGTGTTTGTAAGAGTGTATAAGTGATCTACCTTGGGATTCATAATGTTCTTCCAGTGACATCGAGTCAAAATACTCAGTCTGCTTGGTACGGCTGGCTGGTGTGGCTCGAACATTTACAAAGCAAACATATTGTTATTTTGAGTGGCAACTGTAAAACAAACTCTCATTCTGAACGCCCCGAATTAAATTTAAGAGCGCAATTGAAAACATGAACTCGTTACGGAAAGACTGCACTTTTTAAAGTTAATGTAAGTAATTGGCCGATGCGAAAATGGTATAAGCAACTGACATCTGAAATTCATGAAGCCAGAATAAAATGAACAAATCAAAGCCCTATTTTCAACGATACGATATACTCATACATAGTTTTACTGTGATATTTTCTTTAATTTGTGTCTGAACATTCTGTCATGTGTCCTCCAGATATAGCCTTGACTTTCACGTTACCGAGGATGGTCACATTGACACAAAACAGAACAAAGAAGAAATAAAGACATTCTGTGACAAGTTTTGCCAGTTAATGGTTGACAGTATTCAAGAAGGTTGGATAGTTGCTTCTTTGATTAAATTATCCATTGCATTTCTTATTCAAGAATCCCGAGTAATAATTAACACCACTGTTATCTTTTTAACAGCTGTGGCCAAGCATCGGGTAATTAACGACTCTCTGTATCTTGAAGTTCTTCACCATGCAACAATGGCAGAGAAAAGAACCGAGGCATTTGTTGGCAGAACACACCCTTTGAAAAAGGTAACTAACGCATCCTGTTAGTCGACACAGGGGTGTTCAATGAAACTTGATGAACAGGTTTTGGCAGCAATCATTCTAGTTTGTAATTTGTCTAATGCGTTAATCTAAGTCTCGACATACTACATTAATTGACTGTATCTTTTCAGATGGAAGCATACCTAAAGATGGAGAACGGTGAAAAGGTTCGTGAAAACGATGACTGCTTACAGTGACGTTACTACTGTGTTTTGACTTCACTTTGGCCAGAAAAAGCGATTGAAACAGCAAAAGTGATGTTCGTTCAGTAGTGTTCTAACTCACAACCTTTACAAAACCCAACCTTCACTATGGCCAGAAATTGAACGATTTAAAGAGTAACGTTGCACTTTTAGCACTATTCTATAAACCCCAAACCTTACTTACGTAAGCTACCAGATGTATTAACCCATTTGTTTGTCTGTGAAATTTGTTTGTTTTGCTGTTGTTGTTAGCTAGAAACTTTGTTACTTAACTGACTATTCATTTGTTAGCCTTTCATTGTCCATGGTGTATCGGGATGCGGAAAAACATCTCTCATGGCAAAGGTGTTCACGACGTCCCTTGAAAATTGGAGTGGCGTCGACACTGGAAGGTAACTGTCCACTGTATACAGCAGCTCATGGAGCCAAATAATTTGTAGATTATTTTGTTCGTTATTAATGAGCGTTCTACAAATCAGGTAAGGCAAATCGCATTGAACTCGTGATATTCATCGACCAAACCCTTAACAAATTTGTATACTGCCTTTTAAGTCATAAATTCCCTTTGGCACTTCATAAATTAATATTAATATTAATTTTTAATACAGGCCATTTCAGCTCATAAGATTCATTGGAACATCACCTTTGTCGACAAATGTGAGATCGCTGTTGAGGAGTCTATGTCATCAGGTAACGATAGTCTTATAGATACAAAAATTGTTAAAAAGCTGCACATTTTCCATTTGGAGTAGCTAATAAAACAGCCATATATTTCCTCTATGTCCTACAAATACTCTTTTTGTTAATGTGCTTGCTACAATTATTATTTTTTCTATTGTTTTGGAAGATACCGTCGATAGGGTAACCTCGGGCCACCTTTTCCTGATATCAATCAGGTTATGATGGATAATTATAAGGTTAAGTTTATTAACAAATTAATTAAATTGTTGTCCTCCATTACTGCAGATGTGTCTGGTGCTGAATAATTCATCAACTGTGATCACAGACAACTATGAGCGTCTGGTAGCAACATTTCGGTCACTCCTACAAAGAGCCACTCCAGAAAAGCCATTCGGTAACATGCAATTACATCTTGAACTAAACGAGCCTTTAACGTACTGACATACACAGGGTCATGTGGCAGCGAAATGCAGCAGGGACAAAATCGCATCATGAACATACAAAAGAGAATGTAATGAGGACATGGTGAAGCGGCACGTCCCCTGGAAAGAAGCGGAAAATTGTTGCTGCAACATGTTCCCGAAATTTTGCTGTGTGTATACACGAAAATGTGTCTCTGCTACATGCCTCTGCGGCATTTCCCTAAAACATGTCTTTTTGTGTATCAATTCCTTCCTAATATCGTAATACAACGGTTATATAAGAACAATTTTTTTCTAACATCTCTCAGTTTTGTTCTTGGACTCTTTGGATCAACTGTCCGACCAAGATGATGGGCGTGCTTTAAGATGGCTACCAACAAGTTTACCAAGAAATGTTCACATTGTCGTGAGCACGTTACCTAACATTGGAGGATGCCTTGCTGTATTGAAAACTAAACTCAAACCAGAGAACAATGCTGACTTTTATCTTGAGGTACGTTCAATTTTACTTTTTTCACTACAGTGTCTGCGCGTATACATACTAAAAACAGGTGTGGGGAGATTTTTCAATTACCATACACCTAAGATTATTCTCATTAGCTTACACCTTTACCACGCATACGATCGCGCTTTACATGTCAATCTGTAGAAAACTTTAAAAGCACTTACAGACTCGTTTAATTTCGTATTTTAGCTAGGTTTCAATGAGCTGTTAGTTAAATTCACTCACTTCACACAAATGACGTTAAATTTAGCAATAAGCTAGCATCTTGCAATTATGTTGAAGACAACGCTTGAAAGAAACAGAAAAAGATAATATCACGAGGCGTGTTTCAGCGACAATGCCCAATCTTGGAGAAAACATTCTTAAAAAAACGTGACAAAACAGGTTGATAGCAGCGGTGCCATTCAGTGACTTCAACAAACTGCTCTCTACAGGTTTCATCCCTAGAATCCAGTGATGCTGAAAGCATTCTAGACACGAGATTGGAAAATGAGAAAAGGTATCAATCTTAACTAATTTACCCATTCTGCTAAGCCCCCAAAACACTGAGACCGTATATAATATTAACAAATTCACTCTTCCAAACCCTAACTGTAGTTATTTATTATACGTGATCCTCATCCCGGACATCTGTAAATGTTTTCAGTTACCCTTAGCTTTAACCCTTGCGGAATCTACCTCCATTCACTCCATTTACGTCATAGCACATTGTGCCTAGTTTTTTTGAAACGTTTTATTAAATACCTGTATTTACCAATCTGTCAGATGTTTTTTTTGGTCAAGAGCTATAAGTCGTTCCTTGTCAAAATAATTCCCATTCAACACTCTATCACTTTTGTCAAGCCCAACATGGTGGTATTATACTATTTCCAAGCCATTCTCTATTATATTCCATGCTGAATAGTTCTGTGCCAAACAAAACATATTAAGAAGAAATCCAACAGGAAATCGAGTAATATTAATTTAAGTTGGACAAAAACGGAGTACCAGAATAATTTAAATCCTATTGCGTTATTTTCTACCCTTAATAAAACGTAAAAATGTAAGTAACAATTTCGTATCAGAGTCTGAGGAAATGAATTTTATAGTTCACAAGCTATAGGCAAAATCTCACGTGTAGCCATTTTGTAAAATCTTCTTTTCAGCGATTCAGTGGAATTCAGTGGAACTTCGAAATTTGTCGTCGATGCTTGGTGTTGTTAGAAAAGATTTCTTTTGATAAAAAATTTGAAGCAGTAACACAAAAGTTAGCAGTAAGGTGTAAATAATTTTGGTACATAATTTTGTCCAATATAAATACTCGAAGTCCTGGCGGATTCCGTGTTAATCCCTATTTGATACCAAAGCAAAGGACAAAATAGAGATATCAAACAATCTTTCAGTCTGACCGAAGCAGGTCCATTCCTAACTATACTAAGGTGTTGCGCATACCTAGGAGTACCCCCAGACTTGTGTTAATTAAAATGAACTTACACAGGAAAATAACAGAAGAACAAAGAATGCAAGTATTGGAAACCTGCTGCAAACCAACAGCTCTGTACATGAAGTTAGCTTGCGATACAGCTCTTCGATGGAAATCATTTTCACAGGAAACACACAAAGAACTAAGACCCACAGCTACCGAATTAATCATACAGCTCTTTGAACGGTAGGTGAATTCGTTTTCGCTCCATTTCAGTGTTTTTAAGCGTCTTTATTCCCAGCTGTTGAACGAGCAGCTGCAAAATGCGAAATGGCATTTTTTGTCAAAAAAAAAAGAGGAAACCCTTTTTGCGAACACAATCTTACTTTTCAAGTTACTTACGAACAAGCATAACTGTCTCCTTCATTCGTGTGAATTTCTTACTTATCCCGTTAATGATTCCTTCTTCGTAAATTCTCGCTAACTCTTCATTTTTTTTTTTTTTTTAATATTAATTCAGCTTAGTCACCAAACATGGAGAACAATTTGTACGCAGAGCCCTGGGTTACATTACAGCCTCCAAAACAGGTCTTACAAAGGCAGAGCTGGAAGATGTCTTATCATGTGATGATATCGTGCTTGCTGATGAGGTCTTTAAATACCATGTACCTCCAATCAGAAGACTGCCTCCATTATTGTGGACACGACTTAGGAATGACCTAGGTAAAAACAATCTTGGCCTCGTAATTGCACTGCATGTAAATGCACAGATGATGGGGCATGCAGAAAAGACAAACTTCTCAAGGAAAATGCTGCATGCACGAAACGTTTCAATACACACGAGTGCCGTAAATATGCATACGTTTCATCTGTTTTGGTCAAAATGCAAATTTAAAATGTTGATTTTAGTGATCATGCACTTAGCTTCGTTAGTTTCCAGACATGTGACTAAAACAGAGGACACAGTTGAAAATCCCAACTGGTAGGAGGCACGCCAGTGCAAAGCGTGAGGGAGTATTTGAACTCGGGACGACCGAGAACAAATCCAGCTATAGCTAGTGGCAGAGTGTAGGTCTTGAACCTGGAATCTTCGGAATACAACACCAGCGCCGTAAACCACGAGGTCACGATGCCTCCCTGTATGTTATTGCATTTCCCGGGGCTTAAGAAGTCAGGCCTTGGATGTGATGTTATCGCATCAAAACTTTTAAAGGGAACAACTGTTCTGGATACAGATGCGTTCCCATCAACATAGTATCTACTACAGGTCAAATTGTTTCGGAAGGAATGGTAATAGTTGTTTGCTTCGTTGCAGGCAGTTACTTGGTGAAAGTAGCAGCGGACGGTCACGTGGTTTACAAGTGGTACCACAGATTGTTTTTAGAGGCAGCAAGGAGTTACTTTTTGAGTGATAAGCCTTTTACAGACTCGCTTCACAGGGATCTAGCGAACTATTTTAATGGCAGGTAAATGGTAAATTGCAACAGTCAGCCAACGGTCGTATACACATAAAGAAGGCTGACAGGATCCAGACGTAAAGCTACTAAATTGGGCAATCGTTGACTGAAGCCCGATAGATACAACTGAGGCTAAGATATGCAGACAAGAAAGTGTAAAACAAACTTTACGGTGTTCTTAACCCAATACCCTGCTCACAGCAACTAAACATGAGTGGGTGTCAGCTTCAGTGGTTTTCTCAATACTATATCCTATTAAACCCGGTTGATTTCACCATACAAGAAGACAATTAAACTAAGCATTTTCAGTCAATCTAACCAAGTTTGAAAATTTAAAGCAGAAAACCCTGAAATTTGTAGTTGGTTACAATAAACGAGATCCTCCTTGTTGTCTCACTACGGTAATTTTCAAGACGAAAATCTTCATTAACAATTTTATAAATAGAATTATTTTTGCCATGTTCTTGCAGTCAGATGTGTTCTGCTTTTGTTAAGTGATGTTATTTCGAGTCAGTTGTCATTGGTTGCGTTATATAAGAACTATCGATGCCACTGAAATAACCAAAATGATTCTTCCTCTTTAGGTGGGCACGGGAAGCAAAGCCATACACAGATAAGCAAGGTAACATAAGAAGTGCTCACAGAATGGTTGCAGACCAACCGCTGATATTGAGTACAGACGTCGCGGATAAGATGGATTTGGAGGATGAAGAAGCAGGACCGAGATACAATTTGCGCAAATTAAGCGAGCTTCCTTATCACTTAATACGATCTGAGATGTGGCATGAATTTGTTGAGGTTTGTATTCTAAAGATTACTTTGTTTCATAATGTAGTTGGGTGATATACCTAGTGCTTGATTATATATATTTATGTCAGTTGTCGAGCGTTCAACTAAAGTCCGCCTGGCTTACGCGAAATTCTTCTCAAACCTCTGACATCTTCATGCTCTTTTCTCGTGCTTATTCGTTTCATCTTTTCGAACCCTTGGAGAATTTCTTCGTTCAGCGTTCGTTATTGCGTAACTGGAATTTAACGAGTCGAGGGGAAAAGGTGTGATATTCCAAAAGAGCGCGCAATGTTTCTGTAATATATTTATAATGCAGTCCCTCTATACTCGTATTTCCTTCTTTTCCTTAGTTTATCTCTTCAAGCCAAGAGTGGTTAAGATCCACTTTCTGCTGGTTAGATAAGCACATAATACAACATGCAGGTTTTATATTAGGAAACTTGAGAAGATCACACTTAGGATAAAGTGGCTTGATATTCTTTAACCGAATTCTCTAAACTGCCTTTTTTTTAGAAATTTGGAGAATGGATGAAAGGTCTGTCCAATACATATGCAAACGTTTAGTGTTTTCAAGAAGAATTAGCTGATTTACGGTGTACTAACTTGATGTTATATCGACATGCTTTGTGACACCTTTCATTTTTTTCTAGATCGTGTGTCAGATTCCGTGGCTCATGGCAAAATGTAAGGCTGGAAAAGCATTCGAATTAACACTAGAGCTCTCTGAGGTAAGTTATAAATTGGTTTTAAAACATAAGAAAATGTTTTATTAGCCATATTTGTTGTCAAATTAAAGAGAAAATAGTTTACTTTAAAGATGTTCAAACATAGTAAACTACGAAAGAGACAACTAGATTCACTAGAAGTTGCAGGTTATGTTTGTGACAGAAGTGGTGCATATTAAGGCCTCCTGTAATGGCACAATGCACTCATACAAGTTGTCAGTTGAACTGAGCTTATTTAGCGTTTCAAACAGAGCGCTTTATAGCCTTAGCGTTATTTAATGATTCAGTAAATGGGAACCTGCGTTTCGTGGCCATCGAAACTAAAGAGCAAAACTAAAAACTTCCCATAAATTAGGAGTACGCTTGTTTTCCCGCCCTTAAAACCGACTGCATGCTTCTGTTCCGATTTACCACTTTTCTGTGATTGGCCACATTATTTTTCACTCGGTTACAATACCATTAATTGCAGGCTTCATTGAAGTGCACCAAAGACAAATCAGCCATTATCGAAGATGTTTACAGCTGCATTCGGGCCAATGCTCAACAGTTGAGCCAGTTCCCTGAACTGGTTCCGCAACTTTGTCTCAATGAGCCAGACGTTTCGTACTGTCAAACCATGGCACAGGTAAGTTGCCTCAGTTTTACAGAGTCAGTTCGTCAGTTTTGTTTGGTGGTCGCCCCTTATGCACAAGCGACGAAGATATTACTTTTGTTGAGAACCCGCGTGTTACTAAATGGCGTGTATTAAAACTGAGTTTCATATGTTGAGCGTATATCAAATTTCTCTACCATTTGGCACCGGAAGGTCAATCCATAAGTCACGTTCTTCTACATTCAGATTTTCTATAAGAAGTCTTTCCAAGTCACTTCGTTCCAAAAGAGAAGTTAATTCGTTCCACAAAAAAGTCAGTTCGTTCCATGATAAAGTTAGTTTGTTCCACGATATAGTTAGATCGTTCCATTTTAAAAAAATTCGGTTATGCAAAGAATTAAACCTGCTTACTCGATGGAAGTGTAATAAAACGTTTCTTTCAATTTATCGAGCTATATAACACGATAGTACTGAAATGCGTTACCGCTCTCCAGGAGTTTTTTCGGGTCTGTTAGGTGTTTCAAATCTTTTCCTTCCTTTTGAAAAGGCACCTTTACTGAAAGTCTGATATATATTCTAACTTGGATTTTCAGATAATGGCACCCGGGTGAAATGATAAACGCATGTTAAAATATATCAATATCGCAATTTTTAATGAATTATCTGTAACCTATTTACAAAATATATTTTCTAAAGCCTTTATTGTAACTGTAACCTTTATGTTCTAAAGACCTAACCTATGCATTAAAGACTTAATTGAAAACTATAGCCTTAACTTATTTGCTAAAGACTTAATTGATGTGCTCTTTCAACTTTTAAAAGTATAGCCAAGGAAAAGGTGACGCGCGCTCACTTTCAGTATTACTTTAATGCTAATTAAAACACGCGCGTTTACTTAAAGTTGTCAAGGTTTTTAGTTTATCCGTTCTGCGTTAACTCGATGTTTTTGACTCCGATGGAGGCGAGACTTTTTTGTTCTATGGTTTTCTCTGTTTCATTATTCAATGCTAATTAAAGCACGCGCGTTTTTCGAGGCATACTAACAACATTCAAGACACATTTGTCAATTTATAAATTATTAATTAAAGCACGCGTATTTACTTGAAGTTGTCAAATGTTTTAGTTTTTCCGTTTTTCGTTGACTCGGTGCTTCAGTATTATTTCAATGCTAATTAAAGCACGAGCGTTTACTTGAAGTCGTCAAGGATTTTAGTTCATTCGTTCTGCGTTGACTCGGTGTTTTTGACTCTCATGAAGGCGAGAATTTTTTCGTTCTGACTATTGCTTTCTCTGTTTCAATATACCTCAATGCTAATTGAGCACGCGCGTTTACTTGAAGTATTCATTCCGTAATAAAGGAGAGACTGACCCCATGGTGTAGCGTTGGCTTTTTATAATAGTGGACCAACCCAACATGTTTAACGGGCTTGCCAATATACAGTTACTTTAGTTTTCTTAAACTCGTCATTAATCCCGATTCTTTACTGTTGGAAGATAGACGAAGTAAGACAAGCAGTGAAGCACACAATCAGACAAGTACTTTGTTGTTCGTCGAGTTAGCTCTTGACGACTTACAAAATTTTACGTATCATCGCTCATTAAGAAAGCACTTTAATTTCGTTGTTAAAACGGAAAGAAACGCCATCGATCACATTCTCTTCTTTCCTCGAGGCATACTAAGAACATTCAAGATACCTTTGTCAATTTATAGAAGCAATTGCTACTTGACAAAATCCGCAGTAGTATTCCTCGACCAAATTAACCGTTCAAACGTGTTGTCGTGGCAACAAGTTATTCAAATTAATATTCCACCGTTACGTTAAGTTCCGATTCTAATTAAGCAACAAGAAATAATCGTCGGCGGTGCAAAGAAAATATTAAGACGTTTTTCCGTTTTAAAGTCTAAAACTACTTTAGTCACCTATTAGTTCCTTTCTACTCAACAGGATAAATCCAGAGACGCCGTACAGGACGAAACTCTTAAAATTTACAATTTAAAAGATGAAATAAAAATGTTTTAAGGTATCCAAAAACAAAAGGCCAACGACTCGACACCACGTCAACATAGGAAGCAGTTTCTTTAGAATTTCATTTTACTTGTTTTAACAAATGTAAATATTAAAGCACATGTCAAGTTATGCGTTTCCTCTGCACTAATTTTGGGTTCCCAAACGAGGACCTGATTGTCAGCTTGAATGAAAGGAAATGAAGGTGCCAGTTAAAAAAAAAGACATTTTGTGACAGTCTACATAAAAAGTGATTGTGCTACTAAATTGTCACGTGTGTCACAATTTTTATTTTCAATAGCCATCGATCACATTCTCTTCTTTCCTGAAGGCATAATAGTAACATTCAAGATACATTTGCCAATTTATGAAAGCAACAATTACTTGAAAAAAAAAAAAAAACCGCAGTAGTATTCCCCGACCAAATTAATCATTCGACCGTTATGTCTTGGCAAATTATATAAATTAATATTCCGCCGTTTTTCGATAGACAGTTGTCATTTTGACCATTATTTATAAAAGTAACAAGATGTCTGTTTCACCAGAAGAAACGTCCGCGGTGGAAAGACAATTTTAAGACGTTTTAAAGTAAAAAAATACTTTTAATTTGTCAACTGTTAGTAACAAATAACGAAAAAATTAAATGACGACCTCTTGCCTTCCTGCTCAACAAGATCATTTATTAAAACCTTACGGGACGAAACTCCTAAAATTTACAATTTAAGAGATGAAATAAAAATCTAGAAGGTATCAAAAAGCTAAAGGACAACGACTTGACACCACATCAACGCAGAATGTCACGCGCCAGAGAATTAAGAACTGTTTCCAGTTCCTCGCCTAACCCATACAACAGGAAAATCGGTGTTAGTCAAGTCAATGTAAAGTCTACGGTAGATCCTAGTGGCCCACCATGGTCGGCGATTATCTCCGGCTTTAGTAGAATGAAGCGCCTAGAGATGATATTTCTTCAAATGTAAGTGTTTTGAAATATCATATCAGCACGAGCATCACTATTTATTTAAACAGCATCCTGTTGTCTACAAAAGAAATGAAAGTTTACTCAAGTTGTTGACGGAGTGAGGGGTGAAATAATTAAGAATAACCGGTAGATTTTAACAATTCACAAAGTATGCCCTGAAATTGAAGAGTAACCCATTCCTTCCTCGGATCCCTTTCAGTCTATGTTTTCCCTTATGTTTATTATCAGATTCTTCTTTCTTGTAAAATACACTCATTCTTTGGAAGTAAAACCATCTGCTCGGCTATATGAATTGTTTTTCCAAATAAATAATTAATGACTTCACCCAATATAAAGCATTAAACAGGCGCTTAGCTTTACATTCTTCTTCGTTGCGAAGCAGCTAGAAGCTTCAGTGACAGAGGATTTTGATTAAAACATTCCAGTTTGCCGTTGAACAACCGAAATTCGATCACATTACGGAGAAATGGCAACAGGAAACATTTCTGGAGATGGAAACAGAAAACAAATTGAACAACTGGCATGCTCAGCAGGTTTGCTTACAACAATACACGACCAGCTCACGTTTGTTGCAGTTTTAAACGCTTTACTGTCCATTACTGCATTTCTTGGGAATGCTCTGATCCTAGCTGCTCTTCGCAAGGAGTCTTCACTTCATCCGCCGTCCAAGCTGTTGCTTCGCAGCCTTGCAACAACTGATCTCTGTGTTGGTCTTATTTCAGAGCCCCTCTATGTTACCAATTTGATGTCTGTAGTGAATGAACATTGGAATATCTGTCGTTACGTTTTAACAGCACGTAGTGTAATAGACCCTATTTTCTGTGGAGTGTCTTTGTTGACACTGACTGCAATAAGCGTGGACAGACTTCTCGCCTTATTGTTGGGTCTGAGATACAGACAAGTTGTAACTTTGAAGCGAACATACGTATTCGTTATTACCTTTTGGGTTGTAAACACAATATTTTCAACAATGTACCTATTGAATGTCGTTATAACCATTTGGTACGTTATTATAACTGAATTATTGTGTCTCGTAACCTCCGTTTTCTTTTACACAAAGATTTTCCTCAAACTCCGTCACCATCAAAATCAAGTACAAGGCCAGCAACAACCGAATCAAACGAATCGACTGAACATAGCGCGATACAGAAAGGCAGTGTCTAGTTCGCTGTGGTTACAACAGACGTTAGTCGCTTGTTACCTGCCCCACAGTATAACGATGGCTTTTGTATATAATAATGGCCTAACTCTACCTGTTTCTCGAACTTTACAATATACAATCACTTTAGTTTTCTTAAACTCGTCATTAAATCCGATTCTTTACTGTTGGAAGATAGACGAAGTGAGACAAGCAGTGAAGGACACAATCAGACAAGTACTTTGCTGTTCATCGAGTTAACTTTTATCGACTTACATATGCATCATCCCTTACTAAGAAAACTATTGAAAAGATAGTTAAGGGTTAAGAAGTTACCTGAAGCTGTTAGTAACTGAAATTATGAGTGTGACTTAATTATCAGTTTCATCCCGGTATGCCCTGTCGTGTTTCTTCCAGCAGTCATAATTATAATAATTTGTGTTAACAGTTTAAATAAAGAGGCGAGAAAAATGCGGGGTTCATGTCAACTCTTCTCCACGATTACCGGGCGAGGACCGCACGATCATTAGGCAACGCGGTTAAGCCTGAAGACAACAACAACAACAACAGCAAACTTTATTTGCATGACTATAAGTACATACAATATTGCAAAAGCGTAAAACTTAACTAAAGCGAAACTTATAACAATCATAATCATGTAATAGGAAAAAAAGCAATTACGTACGTTTTCCATCACTTTAATTCGATAGAAGATTATTTCGTAAAGATAAGCATCCGAAAATGAACTACATTTATAATTTGCCTGATTTTGACCCTACTTTCTTAACTGATGCTAAGATTAAACACTATGTAAGTCTTATGCAGCAAAAAAGTATATTTTACACTGGCAACATATTATTCGAAACTCTAAGAAATTAGAATTCTATAATGTTATTTATTTTAACGACTTGTTCCCACGAATTAAATTCGACACAGATACGCCGTTTGAATCAGCTGTCGCTCCAAAGTCGCTCCAAGGTCGAACCTTACTGAGTTAGGTTCGGCACATGAGTGAAGCGGCGTTTGGAACGGGCCTAAGTAACGTTTACAGTACTTTTCATTCGAATCCCTACTAGTCAGGAAGCCATAAGATAGCAGGGTACGTAATTCTGACTCGAAAAGAGAGAACTGTCTTGACTTTGTTAACTCAACCTGTCCGAGTTTCTAGTATTTTAATTTACACCCCTTGAAAAAGAGAAACGGCGTCCGAGGGAAGCATGCCGCCGATCCCCCCCCCCCCCCTCCAACTTTTGCCTCGTCTATGTTAAAAATCTGGTTCCAGCCCTGAAGAGAATGCATAATTATTCAACAGCGCTTGTAAAATGTCATAAATGACTGGCATTCCAAAATTAAAATTGACAGGTGGAGTTGCAGCCGCCTTTGATTATGCGGAGTATTAATTTATATTGAAGCTGAAACATCTACCTGTTTATTATATGTCATGTCGGATCCTAAACATAAAATCAGAACATTTTGTAACTTCACTTTATAGAGGGAACTTCCCTTTATCTTTATCTAAGGTACCTGACGAACGTATCTTTCTTTCAAGAAGGTTCTTCCGTTTTTAAAAAGTTTTTGTAAAAGTCCAATAAAATGAGCTTCACACCGACAGAAAAATTATAATACGTCTGTGCTTCTCACTTTTAATTATAAAAGATGAAGAAAACGGCATGATTATAATTATTGTTTTCTCTGTTTCAATGCTAAAGCACGCACGTTTTAAGTCTTTTAATAGTCTTTCACGTTGGTTTTTCTCTGGTTTAATTCTATGAATGATAATAATAATGACCCACAGAAGCCATATTTAAAGCGCGTGCAGGGAGATTGGGGAGAGGGCAGTGTTGCAAAGTTGTTCTATTTGCCATTTTGACGATAGAAACTACGCGTATAGAATGTGCAGGTTATTAGATGAGGTAACTTTTGAGGCGAATTTCAGTATGTTTAACTTTTTTTTCTACTTAAATCCTTTGTGTAACGATCTAACTATATCGTGGAACGAACGAACTATATTCGTGGAACGAACTGATTTTTGTGTGGAACGAATCAACTTTTCTTTGGAATGAAGTGACTTGAAACGACCTGACTATGGAAAGACATCACCGGATACCGCCAGGAGGACTGCATTAGGCGTAATATAGGTTTCTTTAATGGTTGACAACGCTCTACATCCGGCCTCCTGTCAGTAAAGAGTCATCCTGACTATTTTTCTCTCTTTGCCTTTGTACAATTTAGAAATATTTAAAGACTACGAGCAACTCTACAGGTAAGACAACGTAAATGTTTTCAATAGTGATACTGCATATGGAGTCTGTTTTAACTCTTAGATACCAGGCTGGTGTTTTCATTAGGCGAAGAGTGGAAATAAAAATGAAACTCTAATGAAAAAATGTTATACGAAATTGGAACACGTTGATGATTCCTGGTCTTGCCTTTCTTCTTAGGCTTACTATAGCGTTTTTGTTTTTGTTGTTGTTGTTGTTGTTGTTGTTGTTGTTGTTGTTTAACATGTAGTTTGAGAAACCTTCTAGGCAATGTTTCTTTCGAGATCGATCGTTCACATTTTGGCCCCTGAGCCCCTAATACTTTTAGCCAGCAGCAAGATAAAGACTCGAGGACTCTGGTACAAAATTGACACGATTTACTAATTGCATGTTATCATCATCCCCAAGGTAACAAGATCACTCTATGGCGAGACTTAACAAAGCTTGAATCTCGAAAGATTAACGTAGCAACATTTAAGCACCCGACAGGGGTGCGCAAATGTGTGTTTTCCAAAGGATGCAAATATCTTGCCACTTATGCCGCAGATGGAATGTTACGTGTTTTTATGGTTAGTGCTGTGGGTGCCCTTAAAGTGTGTACGCTTTTAGGACAGTTATGAGCTATGGATCGAAACAACGAAACCAGTGAATCTTGAAACCTGAAGGCTAATCAACACCCACGGTTGCTCCTGTTTATTTTGAGTATTAAGTATTAATTAACAAATCATGTCTTGCCTTCACCGCCCCAACTTAGTAGCCACTAACAAAGCGCTTAACAGACGAATAAGCCAACGTTTCAAATTTTATCCCAAGTCCCCCCCAACCCCCCCTCCCCCCTGCCAAAAACTAGGACAAATGGCAAATATTTGCACTTTCATTTACACCTCACTATATCTCCCGAATCGCCGAATCGCCGAATCGGATATCACATTTCTGCACAAATGATAGTGAAATAACTTTGACATTTCCATAAATCTCTCTTATCGAGGACATTATGGTCCAAAAAATAAAGCGCTTTATGGATTTTAGGGCAGGCACCAAGCTTTCACGGTTGTTGCTCTTTAGGTTGCAAGTGGCTACACCGTCATGACAAAACACTGTGACTGTCACGTGATATCGTTTCCTGCAAGTATCGACCAGTGTCATTGGGTCGCAGTCGCAGGCACACATTCCATTATCCGTTACGGCCTGGGCTCTGGAGGCAAACACGAAGGTAGGCTATTGATGGCGAATTGATAAGACATTTTACGCCTGTCCTTACACCAATAAATTAACCAGTTAGCTTCAGACCAAACGTGTCAAGCCATCATATCTTTCCAATTTTCACTGTAAGACTGTAGGGATAAGGGCTTTAATCCAAACCGCAGAACGATTGTTTGAATATTTCATTGGTCAAATCATTGTCTTTGATTTTAGTGTCCACTTTTCTCGGACCCCCAACCCAAGAAAAGAAGAAGAAGAAGTATCGTTTATTAAAAGTATAGCACTTTGCAGTCCTTGGACTGAATTACGTGTACTGTCACAATTCATAAAAATATTTAAACTATATATTACAAGATTAAAAAATATTAAAAGCTATTAACATTATAATATATTAAAAACTATTAAAAGCGATCTATGCGATGTAATTTAAACTATTGTCTATAATAAAAGAATTTTTAAAACGGTTCGTACTACAAACTGGTGTGTCGAACACTCTCCTGTTGCGAAGTTGGTGACTGTTAGTTGACCTTTTAGGCAGCAGATTGACTAGTTTGTGGTCTTTTGTAATTACAATATCATTAAATAGGTTCTTTGAAAGCAAATCACGCCTGCCAGCAAGGGTAGGGATACCAGCCTCTTCCAATGCCTTTCTGTATCCTGAATTTGGGAAAATTATACGCATAGCACGCCTCTGGATGCGTTCTAATTCCACTGACAGATAGCCAGGAAGGCTGCTGTGAAACAACTGGCATGGATATTCAAGGACTGATCTTATTACACTACAATAAAATAGAACTAGATCATTAGAGCTGACTGCGGCACGTTTTAACTGACGTAATAAGTAAAGACGCTTAGCAGCTTTTAATGTGATTATTTCTATGTGATCGTTCCATTTTAAATCATTTCTGATAGTAATTCCTAGAACTCTGGCGGAAGAGACTCTTTCAAAATTAAGTCCATCCACCTCGACTGGGTCAAACAGAGGTGGCGATCTTTTGAAGCATGTCAGCATCTCCTTACACTTCCTTGGGTTCAGCTGAAGGTGGTTTTGGATTAATTACGTAGGTACGCCGTTTCAATGCTAGTTGATGGGGACCGGAATGGGCTATTTTGTGCCAACGTCTAAGTCTAACGTAAAAGCAAAACGCAAATTCCTACCTACCTATACCTAAATCTCTCCATGCCATAAAGCACATAAGGCTTTGGCATTCTCTTTCCACCCACTACGATTTGCTGCGAGGGTTAAAACGCAAATTCAGGTACAATCAATGTAAACGATGCTTTTCCAACATAAAATAACTCATAGGTAGAGACATTTTAACACATATACAGGCTTTTAGTAATGTTTTATACGTTGTTAGCAACAGATGTGTATCGTGCTTGTAATCTTTTTTCATAATAGATTTTATAATAAACCTGCTTTTATTAGGTACTATTCTACAGGAGATAAAAGTTGATTGCGATATAGACGACAGGGCAAGCCTCGCTATTACAAAGAAAGGAAAGGTTTGGGAGGTAAGTACATCAAGAGAAAGAAATTGCAACATGTTTCTTTCATAAAGAAAGTCCTCAAATCTGCAAATATATTTCAGCATGTTGTCAATGTACAGCTGCAGGTTTTGGCGTTGCTATGTCGTAATGATTGTGTTCCGCAAGAAATTGCATAGGCGTTTGTTTTCATTGCAGATATTTCTGGCGACGTCGCATGGTAAACTACGCTCATACAGTACGTCAGCGTCCTCTCATGGACAGCCTGTCCTAAAAGAAGAACTTCCGGTATGTATCTACAAGCTTGGGATGGCTTGGCCACTGACTCTTTTTACGCCAAATCTCAGGAATTATATTTTTAAAGTCTTTGCCTAAACCCTGGTGTGACCAACCAAATGAAAGTTAATGGGAATTATATTGTTTTTATGTAGTGCTATTGCTTTATTTGTCGATAAACTTTAAATTTTGGCACTTTCGGAGGCAATAGCTTAAAGTTGGCTGACTTGGTCACTAACAGTGGTATTACCGAGTGACGTAAACAGTTTAGGCTCCAGGGCTCTGGGCCCAAAGAATCAGGCTCCAGGCGTCCGGAACCCCCAAATGGGCGCTGGGCTCTGCACAAACGTTTTCAGGGCCCCAGTCTTTGTGGCAATTTATATGAGGGCTCCAGGCAGCAAAACCATAGCGATCGATTAAGTTCGCAAACTCGCAAACATGTAAATCAGTGACACCCTGCATCCTTCAGTCAGCTCATTGATATAATTAATATAACAAGAAGTATTGCGAAACATTGAAAATGTTGCTTTCTTTATTTTAACAGAGAAGGCCAAAAGTTCTCACTATTTCGCCAAATGGGAATTCCATGGCTTTTGGATCAGACAAGGTGTATCTATGGAGCTCTAAATCTCAAAAGGTAATACTAACAATGAATATCCTTTATTTAAACACGATCAGAATAAACGCAGTAAATTGCTTGAGGGGTCGTGTATACTAAAATATAAAGCCATTCTTATCTAACTAAAGATTAAAAGTTAAAAAATGTACAGTAAACAATCAGACAAATAAGGATTAAAATTACTGCCTTTAAAATACTGCCTTTATTGATACTGCCTTTAAAATACTGCCTTTGTTAGGAATAAAATACTGCCTTGATCAAAACGCTTTTTGGACCAAGCTTGATGTTTGGATATAAGAATGCAGGTATTGATTTCATGCTTGCGCAATTAATGCATGGTGTAGTTCGGGGCCCACACACACAACTTCAAGTCTGAATAGCGAAGCGCTCGAGGTCCATAAATAGAATGCAAATGATTATACTCCCACGAGGCTCAGGCAATATCAGCATGTTCTGCGAGAAAAAAAAAAAGTGTTTTAGGAACACCGGCTGTTTTAAAAAGTGTTTTAGGAAAATCGTCAGCCATTCCTAAGCCTTGTCTTAGTCATGACATTACTCACGCGCTTCGCTATTGTTCCCGGTGAACTTTGTATTTTAAATTCCAATATTATAACACTACCTAAGATGGTAATGGTTTTTCCTTGTGGCAATGATATGTGAGGCTACGTATTGTGCTCAAGGATCTAATATGGCAGACCCACTTTTGGGAGAACCTTAGCAATTATCTTTCTTATGCTATCACTAGGATGTCAAAGTATTCGAAACTGGCAAGAAGACAAATCCCCAAATGGATGGGGCTACACTGAGCTTCTCGAAATCTGGAGCGAAGTTAGGAGCAGTTTTGTCAAATGGAACATACATCTGGAACACGCAATCTGGTGTGTAATTTATCCCTTACAAGAACAACGTCATGTTATTGAGGGAAGTTGCATGCAGTGCATACGTGTGAAAAAAGCACAAATTTATCAATCAACCATCAAAATAATCATATAGTTAGCCGTACTGGTTTAGTTGGTCTGAAGTAGATATGAACACTTATTTCTCTATGCCCAGCCAAAAAAGAACAGACGTTTTACGATTTGCCTTTAACAATTTATCCTAAGAGAATACAAGAGCGCAAAAAAAACGCTTATAAACGAAGATAACTTTCACTTTCGCAGAGAAGCTTTCCAACGTAGAAACCCTTGCAATCGAATTCCGAAACAAAATGGACGATTTTAGCTGACTGCTAAGAAAACGAGAAATTTAAGGTAGAGACTAAGTGCAACTCTTTAAATATTAGTTATGATTATTAGGCGGAACAAACCCAGAAACGTGGCATAACACGCGCTAGTATAAAAATAATTGCAATAATTTTGCTTGAGGAATATACTACATTATGCAACGCCAACTTTTTCTTTCTTCTTTTCTTCTCCTTCCTGTTCTCATTTAAATCTTAAATAATGTCTAATATTCAGAACGCCACTTTTATTGCAGCAAAACTCCAAAAGACACTTGCCTTAAATTGTTTGGGTGTGGAGTTTGTTGTTTTTTCTCCTGAGTTTGACTACATCGCATCTCAAGAGCTCAAAGACAAAGAGCATCTACAGGTATTATCATTCGTCTGCATCTGTACTTTGCTAATCGTTCTTTTTACCTTTTCTTCGTAGCAAAGACGAAAAACGTAAGTGAGTAGGATTAGTTTAATTATCCGACATTGCATATCCCCCCCCCCCCCCCCCAAAAAAAAAAAAACAGCATTATAATGAGAATTTTGCTAAAAACTACCAATGCTTACTCTCTAGGCAACACTTGTCGTTGCGTAGAAAAAATATTGATTGCGCAAGTTGGATTAATACCTACTGCAGTGGTAGGAAAAATAATCTGTTAGTCTTTACAGTGTTAATGAGATAGGGCTCATAAAGCCCGCGATGAAGGTCGGTTCTAATACATCTCACCTTAGATCAATATTTAAACGATGGATGGCGCTATCAACTGGATAAAGTATCCATTGATTAAGTGGTAGCATGCCTACATTGTAGTTTATTCCGTGGATGGTGGTATGCCGTTCGTTTCAACAACTGGGGTTTGGATGGAGAGACGGAACTTTGAACGGTTCTTGCATTCTCAAGAACACAGAGCAAGAAAAAAATGTCAGGCTCGGCTTCTCGATCTTTCTTCCCTTACTGGATCTCGACCGCGCAACGCGCACTAACCACTAGTCCACCACTGCCTCGTCCATAGAGTTTCTGTTTATCGTTAAATGCCTCGAGTAACGTGAGGTTAGATTAGCAGTAACTGAAGCTAGACCGCAACATTTTTTATTTGAAGGTGCTCTGCATGGCTCCACCGTACGATAAAAGCCCAGAATGGGAAACACTGACCGGGCATTCATGTGACATACGAGCCTGTTGTATTGGGATCAGAGAAAGCGGCCATCCCTTAATTGCCACAGCATCAGATGACAGCACAGTCCAACTGTGGGATACGAGACACATGCCTTCCCCAAAAGTCGTGAAACTTCCAGTAAGTTGTTACAGTAAGGAACTCCGTTTAGAATAAGTTTGTGGACACATCTCTCGGGGGTACTGCCTTATAAGGGTATCTATTTCAGCGCTTTTTGTCTTACACAGGGTATCTTTACATGGGCCAATGTCTTAAATGGGATAAGCATATAGGTTTATTTATGCGAACCTGGCCACAAGCCGAATTTTTACAAGTTCGTTCTTAGTGTCGACTTTCGTTGACTTCGGCATTGTTGATACCAATGCTTAATTCCCGTGCGATTACGCTATAACAATGTCTCAGATGTGGTTTCAAAAATCGGCGGCCAGGCCACACCTCCCAACCCGAAATTCTGTCAAGTTCCCCCTCCGCCTTGGGGGGGGGGGGGGGGGGGCACAAGTTTTGTTGTCCTAAGTACTCTAATAGCCAAAGCATATGTTTTGGTAATATAAAATAATGAATTACGGAGTGCCCGGCCTTGAGGGGATCTGATCTATTTTGTTGGAATTATGTATGATCTATACTTTTATAATTAATACAACGGATCCTTTCAAAATACGTTTTTATTGAAATTTGTACAAGTCAAAATTTACAGATACTCTTACCTGCTTGTTCTTGTTTCAGAATCACAGCAATTCTGTTCAAGAGTGCACGTTTTCAAGCGATGACAGATTAGCAGTGAGCTGCTCTCCAACTGAGACATGGGTGTGGCAAGCTCAGCCACCAGTCCACAGGCTCCACCGGTTACACCCTGCTTCCGGTACTGAAGGTAAGGCAACCCGGAACCTGTTTTATTCCAGTAAAGCGTGCTGCGATGTTAAAAAAACTAGCAATTCCCCCCGTAGTTTAGACGTCGGTTAATGTTTATCTTAATGAGTTTGAAACAGGTGACAGAAGTTAATTGTATCGAGAAATATGCAGAACTTGAAAATTGATCTGAGTTCGACGGGAATTGGACCAATGACCTTCCACACAATGCTTGGATGGTGTAATCGCTAAGTGAGGCTCGTGGTCGGCGAGGACATTTGTAACGGGTCCACGAGTGATTCGAGTCCTAGATCCTGCTATGATCAATATCGGATGGGTCGTGCGAGGAAATAGAGAGAAATAAGTGGTATTTTTATCTCGGTAAATGAATTGAAAAAGATGTAACTTCTGTTGTCATGAATTAACTGCATTGTTGAAGAGTTTTTCAATAATGTTATCAATAATAATTTTTTTGTTCAGCTAAGTTTTTGAATTGGATCCTACACACTGTATACCAAAACGTTAAGAATGTTTCAAAGCATCTCGATGTTGCGTTTTTAATCTGTTTCTATATATTCCTATCTAGCATGTGGGACCTGCCCTTGTTTCTCTGAAGATGGCGAGTTTGTATCAGTGTTTGTTGACACAGGAGTTGACGTGTGGCATCTCAAGTCAGGGCTTGATCCTCATGGATCGGACAGGAGCCTTCTGATGGGAGCACATAGGTAACAAGAAATCAAATTCGCTCCGATTTTTTCCTATTAATCACGTTTATGATTGATTCGACTTAATTTATGCTGACTGACTGACTGATTGATTGAACGAACAAGCGAACGAGCGAACGAGCGAACGAACGAGCGAACGAGCGAACGAGCGAACAAACGAAAGAACGAACGACTGATTGACTAACTGACTGACTGACTGACTGACTGACTGACTGACTGACTGACTGACTGACTGACTGACTAACTGATTGCCTGACCGACCGACCGATCGACTAACTGACTAATTGTGACTGATCGACCGAATTTAATTTTGATCAATTGATCGATTTATCTATGTTGAATTGTTTTATTTATTTATCATTTACAAAACAGAACTCTCATCTTACTGACTGTCCGACACCTCTTCACCAAGTTTACATCTGATGGCCTGTACTGCTGCTTGCACACTGAAAGTGAACCTAATACAATCCGACTCTACCTTGCTGTCAACAAATACACTCTGGAAAGATGGGCTCAACACGCACTCAAAGATCCGCCTCCAAGTGACTTGAACGATCGGGAACCATTCGAGCAAAAATTTTCAGTTGACGAAAAGAATAAGGTAACAGAAATTCTTAAATGAACCAAATTATTGGTATAAAAGTTTAGCATTCACTAAATTTGCGTTGACATCAGTGAATACAACAAAGAAGGAAATAAATTTTGCTTGGACATTTCATGATTATTGAACAAATAGGATCCCTAAATTCTGTACAATTTCGAAAATACTCCTCCCCCTCCCTCAAAAGTAAGCCTCGGCACCAGAACATTAAGCCCCAAAAGTCTCAGACACAAAAATTAATCTGACAATAAACCTTCCACTGAAGCCAGTATTCGGTCTGTATTTTTTGTATCTCTGTCAACAGATCACGGAGGCAGCTATATCAAACACTTGCGGCAGACTTGTGGCAATAAGTTTACCAAGACAAAACAGCAGTCAGGAATGGATGAAGGGACCTGCCGACATACACATGTGGGATCTTAACAACCACACAGACTGGAAAGTCCAGCTGACTTTGCATTCTTCCATAAGCCGCCATCTCAAAGTTGGTTGTGACTATCTGGCGTCGTTCGTCCAGTGTCGTAAAAATGTTTCTGATGCCGAGAGAATTAAAAGCGGCATGCGGAGAAGGGGCTCAAATGTTGTCCACTCTGTTGTCGATGAAGCAGTCATCCAAGTTATTGATAAGCATGGATCGACGCTTCAGACTTTTCAAATTCCTGGCAAGTTTTCTGGCGTGAGTGTAGCCAACAGTGAATCTACCATGAGGAGCGTTTCCGAAGGACTGTTGGTTTACAGCCTCCAGGAAGGTGTCGTAAAGCTACAGAACGTCAGATCTAGTAAAGTGTTGGGAACCTTTACAGTAAACAACACGGAGATAACAGCTGTGAACATTGCATCAAATGGAAAATCTGCCGTTGTAGGCTGTGCAAATGGAAATGTGCACATCATTCAGATGATTTGAAGCGGTGCTGCATAGTTGGGAGTAATCTATTATAAACGTTAAATCGTGTTAAACTATTATTTGATTCGACTACGTTACAACACACCAAGAGAGCAACGTGTTTCACTTTGCTAGAAGCGTGGGCATTAAGTGATTTCAGTGAGTTTCCTTGGACTCGACTTACAATCGACGTAACTAAAATATGACGTATAAATGAGGTCATAGATCAGTGCGGAATACGGCAGTAATATATTATTATATTAAATATCAAGAGTGTTCGGCTTCTCAGTCCGTTCCAAACGATTCACATGGCGATAGTCTCTTTGAATGCCACAATCTAGACTCGTATTTTACGAGTAAATGCCAACAGTGTCTTAATCCGCGTTATGTAATTACAGCAGAAAAATATATTCATCTAAATTAAATAATTAATTTGCAATTTAGACATTAATTTATCTAGCTATTTACATTTTTATTATTTATTTATTTATTTATTTATTTATCTATTTAATAATTATTTTTTATTGAGACTGTCACGATGCATGCATCTCGTTGAAATATTCATACTTTAACGCCACATTAATAAAGATACGATGTGCAATGTTCTACGTGTGGGCGTGCTACTTTAATTATATCACCAGCGAACCCATAATAAGGAAATTTTGCCTGTTTTTGGCGAACAATCTGTTCATTGGGGGCTAAATGTTTGAAGCACCCCCAAAGAACTAGCAAAGCAGTACACTTCTGAGGGGTCGACCAGCACCTCATTGAACATCTCACATGATTGGCCATAAGAACAATAGGACAAAGGGCACAAACAATGCCCCTATCCCTGAAGAGAATGAGCAATATTGTCTTAGAATGCCTCTGAAATTAGAGGTTCACAAGAGGTACTGGACTACTTCTGAGGCAACGTCAGCTTGCCACACATAGGACAGCATGGGAGGCATAGTGGGCAAATACTGGTAAGTGTGGTGTTATCCCCTGCAAAGATCTAAACACGCTCAGCCTGTTTTCCCAGTGTCCTCGTATTGTGTTCTTGCAAGACACTGCTGTGTTCAAGTAAAAAAAAAAACAAATTTGAAAACCGAAGCAAGAAAACAAACAAACAAACAAACAAGAATCCGGCGTTCAATTTATAGTGTCATACATTTGAAAACAAAGAAAATCAATTGATAGGTTTATAAGTTCGTCGGGAAAAATCAAATTGCCTTAAAGATATGTTCAACTTGAAAGGCCACAGAGTAATAGTTAAGTAAGGTAGAAACAACCTTGGCTCAACTTTTGCAAAATATTGGCGTTATGTCTACAATAGCGAAATCTTGGGAAACTACATTTTAAAAGATCGTACGAGAATGACGCAGGAGTAACAAAGATAGGAAAGGTACTGAGGGATCAAGGCAACCAAATATGGAAAACAAGGAACTGTGATATTGGTGGCTGGACAAAAAGCTTTTACCTTTACATACATCGGCGCACAGAACGGTCACGTTTTCCCCTACTCTGTTAACTACCACTGAAATTGTCTTGCAATGGGTGTATCAGTTTCTGTCGTTGTTACTTATTTCAGTATTTAAGTTTTGTTTTGAACATTTGGTTGTTTCTCAAATAGTGAAATTAGCACCCTGTCTCGAATAATCGCCCTCCCTTGAGGTACCAAAATTAAAATAAGCGCCCCGGTCGCTAAATCGAATCATGACGGTAGTTGACGCATGTATTTAAAAGAGTCAGTTCTTGATAATGCCAATAAATGCCTCCAAAAGAGTTTTCTTGAGAGAAATACAGAAAAGTTCATGATAGCTTTTTAATCGTCTGACGAAGATAGAATTCAAAAGATAAACTACTCTAGAAGAGAGGGTTTTTTTATATTTCTGCTCATTTAAGAATAGAGTTTGCTTATTTGGACTGAACTCGGATAAGAATTTAGGTAAGAATATTGCAATGGATTACACGTGAATTTATGCCGAAAACACTGCTCACGAAAATTAATGTTTTATTTCGTTTCATTTTACTCCTCGGATGTGGTTGGGACTGCTCTTGTCGGGCTCGTTTGCTGCAGCTTTGTTAAAGGGGCCCTGTCGCGGATTTTAGCCAAGTTTAGGGATGGGGAATGGCCATTAAATTCAGTGAAATATAAAAATAACCACGGAATAACCAAAAGTGAAGAAGATGGAAACGGATTCCGATATGGGTTTTTGAAATACTGTTGGGCTAAACAGTTTTCAAAGTTAATCACGCTGGCTTGTAATTTTAAATTGTAACGGCGCCCGGGAGACACATTTGGTTGAAATGAAGCTATGGTTTCACCATTTGGATCCAAATAAGTAATTTCTTTGCAAACATAAGTTTCATAGCAAGTATTTGGCAAAACTTAATAAATAAAACTTGCTCAACCGTGACTCAGTCCCGCTAAATAAGTTCCATAAACACCGTTCTGGCATGAATATGGCCACTTTCGTAACTTTTGTTTCTGCTTCTAGTATAATCCTATTAATCTAGTGCAGACAACACGCAATTAAACAGATTCAAGATCATTTGCATATGGATATTTTATTGTCATCAAATAGAAGGTGGTTTTCCTTGTAAGAGTCAGAGTATAGAGTACGTGAATCTTACACAAATAAAAGCACGCACTGACCGTATAATGAACGAGAAATTTGGAATACCGTGCAGTATAAAGAAATTTCGTGCTCATAACACGTTCAACAAGTGCATTTATTTGCCCTCAAATGCACGGAATACAATATTCTAACTCTTAAGTCCGACTTACTTCAAGTAAAACTTGTAATTGAAATAAAAAGGACGTAAAAAGATACCTAATAGCTGCTTATTATTTTTGTTATTTGTGTTTTTTTTTGCTAAAGAACATCGAGTTAAACTTTCTTTTGGTACTTTTGTTGTTTCTTGTGTCATTTGGTTCCCTTCCTTATCTTTAGAAATTTCTATCTTTTCAAAAGTGCATATTTTTTTTCATTATGACTCGTGGAAAAACATCTTTTATTTGTCTTGGAATATCTTGAGTTTGTTTGTCAGTTAATTTGCTGTCCATGCCAATGTGACGAAAAACTCTCGGTTTGTTTACTAGTCACTTTCGTTATATTACTTCTAGTTCACCCAGTGTATAGCTTGGCCTCTCAGTTGTTGTATAATGCTAAGATGTGGTATCGATCCTGTTGACAAAAATAAAGAAATTTGAGCGATCTTGAAAAGATGAACCGAGATCTAGAGAGAAAGGGAAGGTGGGGGAGAAGAGGGGCAGGGGGAAATGGCCGGGGGGGGGGGGGGTTCTTCCGTATATTATTTTACAATGCCGTGCAAGTTTAAAAGTCCTTTTTTTTCACCTTCTGAGAGAGGGTATACTGTTTCTAGCTATCTTTGATACTGTTTCGAAGAACCTATTGCTGTTTTTAAACGCGACGGCAGTCTGCAGTGGAAACCAAATAGATTTAATAGCTTGGAGTGCATATAAAAGGGGATGGGTGGGAATTAAACGTTAGAAGCCAATAGATTATTCGAGGAAGAAGCTGAAGTAGAGTTATGGAATGTTCGACCTTACCTTTTAAACGTGTACCTTTGAATCCAGCGGCAAGAATGAAGAACAATTGTAGATAGACATTGGTCTCTATAAAAATAACGATTATTTGATAATTAGTACTTCTTTTCATCTCATGCATTACTGTATAATACTGTCCTAAAAGAGTCGCCCAAGCAAAAATATTGCAAATCAATATATTTCATCAAGGCAAAAAGCGATCGTTTGAATCTAAAATCCATGGCCGCATGAAACCTCACTTTATACAATCTGTACGATACGCAATGACTTTTCTAGCTTTTGACTGGCGTAACTTATAACTTTTTTATTGTCACAAGAATAATTTGTACTTTGTGTTTAACATCTTACCATTTGAGATGGTTTCATAAGGTTGGTTGATTTCTTTACCTGTTTCCTAAAAAAATTAAAAATGACAAATGTTTTTATTTTATCCCCTTTTTACAGCTTCGTTACTCCTAATTTAATTATTTTGTTTTGCTGTTCATCTAACATTTTAATTTTCTGTGATTTGTTCTTCACAAGCTATCCATCAGGGCACAGCTTAATTACACAAATTTTCATTTTGTAACTTCTCGCTGTAGTAACAATAAAATGGTTACGTTTAGGCGGTTTTTCGCTTTCAAAATCCTGTGCTCAAGCCAACCTTAGGTTCCTTCTTTCCTTCCGTCACTACCCAGCCCCTTCTTTTTTTTAAAGTAAGTTTTATTATTATTCAAATACAATTACACACATTACAAGCAAACTTAAATAAAATAAAGTAGGAACAAACCAAACAACAACAGCTAACTACAGTATAACAATTCTCCAATACATTTTCATGCAATTTCAAATACACCCAGCCCCATATTCTCCCTTCTATCACGTGCACCCCGTTAATTATCGTTAACGTTTAATGAAACATTAACTTACATGCTCATAATATGCCACAACTTCACTGCTGGCTTGGTCGTTTTCATGTGATGCCGTTATTCCACAGAAAAATGACTGCTTGGTTTTGTTAACGTGAATGATGTCAAAATGGCAACAAGGGAAGTCTGTGGCGTCTTCAGGTGTGTGCCAGGCATCCTTTGATTTTATTGTCTGCAGAAAAAATAACAGTACAACATTACGGTCACTTTTGTTTGCGACCCAAGGGAGGCGCCTTTCAACAGATATCAACAGAGCAAGCGCTGTGTCGTATTGATCATCAATGTTCTTGGTAAGGTGCTAAACTAATACGGTCTTATGACTATGCTGCACTTGTAGCTAATATAAGTATTCAGTGGCCTTTTTGTGAAGTAAACAAACAACACAAAAAATCTTCCTGAGGTGACACCTCGAAAAGAAAATTGAATTTAAGAGTTATCCAACCTTCAGGTATTTCCATACCTTCACTTTGTTTCCTTTGATCTGCCATCCAGGGTCTAGAGCAGTGAACTCAATTCTGATGTCTTCATTGCTGTTAGATACAAACAATCCAGCGAGAGTTGTTAACAGTCTATTTCCCATTTTCTCTTCTTTGTTGCAAACGTTCTGTTAAAAAAAAGAAAGAAAGAAAATTGTATATTCGAAGGATGCTACTTATATGGGTTATGCAGATTATTTGTGGCTGAACAAAACAGTCAGAGTTTCTCATTCAATAGTTTGCATTTGCTTTGCTTCGGGTATGTCAGAATATACTTTACCTTAAAAGCTATTGTTGAATCATCTATAAGATAAACCCGAACTTTCCAATCCCTTCCTTGAGTTGGCTTTTTCCCAAAGATCGCCATTTGCATTCGTTTCTGGTCATCATTTCCTGGAGTTCCAAAAGCTGCGATCTCAGTGTGTTCCCGCGGTGCTGGTAGGGTCACTTCAATGTCATTATGTTTCTCTTCTACTTTGGCATTAGGGTAGACATCTGTAACATTTCTCCAGCTGCTGGGCTTTCCTTTGCAGTGAATCAGCAGTGTTCGGCATTTGACGGCAATATTCCAATTGTTACCAGGAGCCCTCAAACAACAATGCTCAATCACAACAGGTGAAGGATTGGTAATCGGAGGGACTTCATAGCAGCCGCTGACTTGATAGAGACTTGTTTCATGACCTTCATCGCTCGCTGAATCTAATCAAGTTTAAGAGGTAACAATCATCTTGTTATTCACAAAGAGATCCCATCGTATATTTACAAAATACTTTTTTTACACAATTTATCAGTCCTTTAGTCAATAAGAAAGCAAAGATTAAAGTAAGCACTAGTATCATTTTTGAATAGAAATAGTTGTTTATGCTTAGGGTGTTAGATTGACGAAAAAACACAAAAGCAAACTAAAACAAAATGCAAAAGGTCCGTGCGAAAAATCGTCTTTAATGTACTGATGTTTCGCGAGCCGGGTGCATAGAATTTGCAATGTGATACCTGAAAGGTCATTGCAGAATTTTGTTTTTGTTTGTATATTTGCTTTGTTTATTTATTGATTTGTTTGCTTTTAAATCGCTTTTTTCCACATGAACGTTGCTGTGACAGATTGCCGAGACAAATTGATATGAGCCCCGTTTTAAATTTATTGAGACATTCGAAGTTTTTGGGGGGCAAAAGGATGGGAATGCTAGCGCTAAAATGACTTCAAAAAAAAGTTCTTCTTTTTTCTTTCGAAATTAGACAATCCAGACATTTTTGAAAATTGAACGATAGAAAAAAACATATCACTGTTTTTGGATGCGTTAGTTAGGCTATCCGTATTTCTGTACTGGTTTGACCCTCCGGCACCATACTTGCCGAGGTTCGCAAATTTAAAACATTAGATAGCACAACTGACTTAAAATTGAGCACCCAATAAATTGAACACCGCGATTATATTCATCACTTTGATAATGGCAAGCAGGAATCAACTTTTTTGAGGCGACACATTTATCCAAATCTAAGGCATTTATATGACTAATCGAGTCGGTTAATTTTGTGTGAATTCCACTTTCCGGCACTATACAGTCACTAATCGGTCCCGTGATTGTAATCTAACGGACGTTTGGAATATCGTGGTGCAATGTCTAGAAACAAATGCGGAATTTGGTAAGAAAAAATTGACGTTTTTTTAATGTGATTTAGTAGATAACAAATTCTCTAAAAAAGCAGCACTTTTAAATTTAATTTTGAGCAATGCATTCCGTCTCGCATATTCTATGCTTTTCTCTCCTTCGTTTTCATCGTTGCTTTGGCTTAGGCCAAAAACAGTCAGACCCAGTCAATCGGTTGCATATCCGGTTAAACCTACTCTATGTTACTTACCAGAGTCCATGGAAACGGTTTGGTTTTAACTCCGCAGAGTGACAGTAGCTTGCTTCGGTGGTGTGCGCAGATAACTGTACAGAGCTGTGAACTAAGCGATCTTTATATCGTTGGCGAATGACCGAAAATGGCTCCATGACACAAATTGCGTAAGCCGGGTCTACATTGTTAGGAAACAAACACCTGCTTAGACGAAACTGATAATAATTGTTTACCATTAGAAAGGGAAGAATTTAGAAGGGGTTTTTCCCTGTGCTGATTAAGTTCCTGTCTTTCTGTTTTGTTGACGTTTGCCTTAGTCGATAAAACAAAACAAATTCACGCTTGTTTAGGCATGTTGTTCGAATCCAGTATCAAAGAGAAAATGACAAAATAAACCTGCTGCGATTTCATTTCTTGATTTTCCGAAAACACTCCTTTGCTTAAAATCTCTTTACGTAAGCATCTTATCAGCATCGTTCAAATCGTTTGCATCCTTTATACGCTATTAATGCTAAAGGGATTTTTCCCTCTGAAATCGAAACCCGCTTGTCAGCAAGCAGACATAAATAATCCACTGTTATGCAAATCAATCAAACATTCGATCGGGGATTCCCCTACCCAGTGAGTTGGCAAATAAATACACTTTCGAATTCTTTATTAACACCGAGGGCCTTTTCCCTTAAACAAGTGTCACGAGATCTGTAAAACTTCTTTCCGAATACCGAATATTCCAGAGCCACCATATAACACAATAGAAAAAACAAATCGATAGACAGTGAAACTTTCGTTATCTCCCTAAAGTCGACCTTGAATAGCCTTGATAAGCATACATTCCTACGTCACATTAGCAAAAAGAACTAACGGTCTTGTGACTAAAAAAATCACTTCAAATCCGCCTTTGAATAATAACTCTGCGTAGGTCTTTCAAACTTTTAAGTTTTAAAAGACTGAAGTACTGTTAACGTGTAACGCAAGAGAGGCGATTGTTTGGTTCAAAATTTGCTGCCTGTTATTGCGACATTCAAAGAGAAGACCGAAGCAGTACCAGCAAAGCAGACCAGCCAAAGGCCTTTCAAACAAAAACAAAATATCTAGCTTGGAATACGTGTACTAAAGGGAGGCGGTAAGTACTTTGAGGATTTCAAAGACACGTTTTCGATGTTTCTTTTTAATTAAATCTTCCCCGACTGAAAAGTTGTTTACAAGCAGAAGCTTATAGTGACGGCGTTGTCAATATTAATCCAAAGATAAGGGCCATTTTTATCAAATATTTTCTGAGGTGTCACAAACAGATTTAAACGAAAGAGCTTTCCCGCGTGGTCTTGTATTATTAGCAGGTTTATTTTCATCGTCACGCGATTAAAGCATCAGTCACGTAATCTTGTCAAGGGCGATTATAAAGTGTATACAGTGTACCCATTGCTGAACTTAATATTAGTGCTCTCTGTAACACTGTTTCTAAAGCGGCACAGTTTGTTATATAATAGATAAAGTGGTCTGAATGGTTGCGTTATAGATAACAGAATTTAGTTTTTTTTAAGCGGAAGGCTTTGTGAGTTATGCTTACTCAACATGAAGTCGAAAGGTGCTGTGCAATCAAAATGCAAATCAGCTGAAGGGAAAAACACCTTGCGTGATGAACAAATGCTTGTGAAACTGCATCGAATTTAAAAGTTAAGAAGTTTCCCTGCGGATGCTAACATATTATCGTCAATATAAATGGCACACTGTCTCTTATAAATGCTGACAAAGTTGTGAATGAAAAAAAATATCGCAAGCGAGAGATAATTTTAGAAATACTTCGATAAGCAAAACACGATTGAAGGGGTCTTCCCCCGCGACATAAGCGGTCAAAAGAAAAATTGTTGTAAAAAAACTTCCATGGCTCTATCTTTCTCAGATATCTTTTATTTTACCAGGAGAGCAGGAAGTCTCTAGAATGCCATCGACAAAGGGTCGAAAAGGGTTCTATAAGTAGAGTAGCTCTCATCTTGATGGTGTTCCTTTTGCATCAAGATACGGACAGAGCACAACATCAACATCAGCATAGAAAACGAAAATTCTCATGGAAAGGGCATGTAAGACTTTGAAGCCAACTTAAAATATAGTCCTACTTGATTAATCTTTGTGATCCTTTCAAATGAAAGCAGTTTAGAAGTGCTTTATGTATTTCAGTATTATTTCAGTTGAAGTTTAGATTTTTCTCTTTTAATTGCTTAAGCCTGACATCCTTTGGATGACAATTTTTTTTTACTATTTTCCATTGAAAATTAAGTTGGTTTTGACGTGTAAGTCCGTTATATTATTCATTATTACAGTACATATCACAGTATCACGCATTTCCCAATAAGCGCATTCAAATAAGAGGCACGTGACATCCACATGCTTAAAAAAGCAAAGAGCTATGACATAGGCCGCCATGTTTAAACAAGTTCAGCCTGCATCCCGGCCGCAGTAATGACGAGTAGCATATACGGTAAAGCCAAGTTACACTCCACACACCATGTACAGACCGGTCAAGTTGGACATTAATACCGGATTGCTTAAGAGGTCTTTGTCTGTTCACATTCAAATGTGTACTGAAGTGTCATGTAGGTCTACGTGAAATTTTTCAAGAGTGTTTAGTTTAAATAGTTGCATCGTGTGCTCTCTATCTTTTTATGGGACGTCTATTCTGGCCTTTGCTATAGGGCGATAATGTAAGAAGCATCAGTAACTGAGGGCTCGTGTTAAAGTAGAGACACTATGTTCGTTCATTTCGAGTCACGGTTTGAAACGAAAATACTGAATTTAAAAGTGATTTATCATTTATCAATGAATTGAGGGTGTACTTATGTAGATGTGTGAAATTTCGAGTTTATCTGGGAAACAAAACGCCTGCAGCGACACGAATTGCTGTTTTAATTTACTACTACCTGTTGACTAACTATTAAACTTCTTACCGACTCAAATTGATTGGCCAGACTGACTGAAAGACTTTCTAAAAGTCGCTCGCTTTTCGTTTCTGGTTTGGCAGTACCCAAGCTCTCGCTCTGTGAGCTCGACTTGTAGGCGAGACTAAATGACTGACTGACTGACTGACTGACTGACTGATTAATTGAGTGACTGACGGAGCAGAGATTCGCATTAGCCAGCTAATGCGAATCGTAAGCTAGCAAGATCTTAACGGCGGCCAACTTAGGAAAGCCATTGACTCATATGTATAATAATTACCTGTAAGTGCATATCCCTTATTATTATATACACAGTGAAAAATGGCTATAGAGAAGTTATACTTCGTTCCCTCTGTAAAATGAAAAAGCACATGACATTTTGAAAGCAGAAAGGAGCTACAATCTTAGACAAAACTGTTGAAACATTTAGCAAATTTCCACTTATTTAGCCAACACAGTTCAGTTTTGCAACCCCCTCCCCCCCATTTCAATGTTGTTAATGCTTTAGTGTTTTTAAAACAAAGCCTGTTGAACCGCAATTAATGCTTTAGTGTTTTTAAAACAAAGCCTGTTGAACCGCAAATCTCAAGAAACAACATTGAGTAGGGGGGGGGGGGGGGGGGGGGGGAGGGGGATAAGATATTTTGAACCCGCTTGCAAGTCGAGACATTTGTGAGAAATGCGTGAAAATCGTATGTTTCAACTAGTTTTGTCCAAGATTGTAGGTCCACTAACAAGGTCCACTAATACAACAATATCTGCTGTGTACTATCTTACAGGAAATCATGACAGACGATATTCCACCAACAAAGCAACACCGCTACACAGATTTAGACTGTGAGCACGAGAAGTATATTGTCGACATATTCAGTTACGTGCAGCCTGGCCAGCAGAGGCGAAAACAGCTCTTCCTGTACATAACAAGAGCTAATGGGAACAGCAGAAAAGCCTTCTTACAGGTATTTATTTTAAAACAAATTACCATTCCCATCACCATCACCATCACCATCACCATCATCATCATCATCACCATCACCATCACCATCACCAGCACCAACACCAGCACCAGCACCAGCACCAGCACTAGCACCAGCACCAGCACCAGCACCAGCACCAGCACCAGCACCAGCACCAGCACCAGCACCATCACCAGCAGCAGCACCAGCACCAGCACCAGCACCAGCACCATCACCATCACCATCACCATCAGTATCCCCATCCCCACGCCATCACCGTCACCAACCTCATCTCCATCGCTATCGTCATCTTCATCATCATCATCATCATAAAAAAAAAATAACAACAGCAACAGCAACAAGAAAGCGAATGCATTGATTAGTCAAGAACTATAACATTCAACGAACTGGACAGTTACATTCGTGTTTTATTTCTCGTTTCTTCTTTTATTTATTGTAGCAATAATTACTACAATGACAAAGGTTACATGTACGCAGCATGTTTAGGCCGTACCTGATGATTTAAACATATTGGCAGATAATAAAGTTTTATTTAGATTTTCTTCGTAGTTCCCCATGTTACAGTTTAATCTGTAGTAAGCCTATTTATACTGATGTTCAAAATAACAAATATCGGTGTCAGCCTCGTAACTAAGATGACAGTGATTATGCATTCGTTGTCAGGAGGAACACACCAGATTGGGCTTGATCAAAGTCCACTCGGACGGCTTCTGCTGGAGTAAAGAAGCACAAGGAGGCATGTTTACTGTCCAATTGAAAATGGGAGATTTCATGGCTGTTCAAAAGGCACGTAAGAGTTATGTGACCCATTTATTCAGGTTAACGTACAGTTTTACTTACTTACTTGTACTTAAGCTAAGAAAGTAGCAAGATTTCAAGGCGACATTATAATCGGATAAAGGAAACTGGACGACAAATTACGACAAAATCTGTAATTGCTTCGGACACATTGCCTGTTTTAAGTTGATTAAGTTTTAATCAGTTTTATAAACGGGGCTTGACTCGCCTAATGTTATCGAACATCTACAGGTGAAAAAGAGAAAGATAGATGCCATGAAACTTCCAGAAAAAATCACTTTTACACTACCATCTTGCGATGCACCTGATGTGAAAATAGTCACAAGACTGTCAAGTGACAGCCAAGAAACACTCTTGGAAACGGAACAATTGAATGTTAACCTGTCATTGGTAAGATATTAAGCATTTGTTAATTTATTCCCCAACACACTTGGTCCACCGACAAACCCTGCTTCTCCAAATGCACACCTGTCGTTTAAAAAAGTTGCGAAAAGTAAATTGTCAATCCTCAATCTGTAATTGTCTGCAGAAAGCTAAAGATGTTACACACACCTGATTGAACAAACGTTGACCATTTGAAAAGCATAACCCATGAATTATAAGATCCAACTGTATTTTGGGTAGACAGCGTTGGAAAGCTTAATTTTTTTCTTTTTATAGACAACTAATATATTATCCATCTTTGAAAGAAAGCCTTAAGAGAATGATTCATGCAACCTGTCTTATTATTATGTTTACTCTGTCACAGAGGACGATTATTTTTCCCTATTTCCCAGTAAACATTTGGGTCTCATCGTTCTTGATTTATGCTTTTCATGGGTCAAGGATTCTTTTATCAGGTGTATACAGTCACTCAGCTCAGTGACACTCAGTTCTCTTCGTTCCTTCGTTCGTTCGCTCGCTCGTTCGTTCTTTCGTTTTTTTTTTGTTCGTCCCTTTGTTCTTTCGTTCGTTAATTTGTTTAACCAATGAATTACGTTATTTCTAGTTTCCCCCGATGGAGACCAAGCCCGGAGTAGAACATGAGCACAGGACAAACCAGCCAACGGAAACGAGCTCCTAAAGCTGGGGAACAAATGCTCACGTGACATACTCACAGCTAAATGGACAGTCAACAGCAGGAAGCAGCCATGAGATTTGTTTGTCAGTTTGTGGTAACGCGAAGTCTCGCAGTTATCACGGAAAGTGCCACTGTCGGTCATGGACCCATACATACGTGGAGGCCATTGTATGGGTATCTTGAAAAGAAGTACAATTCTGATGCCTAATTCTTCTTCTAAAAACAGAAAACGGTTCATACTGATTATCTCTGATATGGTAATAACGAGAGAAAACTCTTGCAGTCATGAATGTAATGGCATCGCCCCTTGTAAATATGTACAGGCATTATTATATTTTAGTTGCATGAAGTCCATTATTCAATTTCTGCGGCCATGTTTTGTATACTTATTTTGTAAACGGATTAAGCTAGCAGTTTGTTAAATAAAATATGACAAGTGCTGAATGGGTTTTTACGTTTATTCCCTGGAAATTATCATTTACCCGTCAAATCGGACATGTTTTAGATAAGCTCACATTGTCCTCCTTTGATTCTGTAAAAAAAAAAAATCTTAGAGAGCGATATTTAACAAAGAGTGTAAACCATGGCTAATTGGGGTCAATTTGGCTTTTACACTAACATCAACAATTTACAGCGAATAAGAAGAAAGATGGATGAGATCGAAGTTACGTAATACGGGTGACAATTCATAAAATAACTTTTTACCAGCTTGAAGCCGACGTGTTCATCGGAAACTTCGCGCCAAATCTCCCATTAGCATTTTACAACTCTGCATTTTTCATTTATAATAAAGCTGCGATTAATACGCACTAACGTAAACAAAAAGTATACGCTTTTTACACTTCAATATACACACAGTAAAGCTACAAATAAAAGACTACTCAAAGCGTTTCACGTACACGCATCAAAGCAAGCCCCCAGAGCAGTTTAAAATCATTGTAAACTGAATCTGAGACCTCGAGGGCGCGGCCTGATCAATCGACTGGTTGATTTTTTTTCTGCAGAAATGATACATTGTGCGAGGGAATAACGGTTTGACAGAGAATGGTACAATATTACAATAATACATTTCAGTCTATGATTTATTTCTAAAGCGTTTCGGATACGAATGTATGCTAGTTCTTTTTTTGTCATTTTTTCTTTTTCTTTTTTTGGCTTGTAAACATTTGTTTGTAAGAGTCTCATAGGAACATTGCAGGCGGAGACTGCCCAATGCGGACTGGAAATCATTATAAAACGAGACCCTTGTTGTATTAATTAAATTTTCTTCTATTATGTTTTGTGCGCTTTATTTGGTTTGTCTACTTCAGATCAACACTGCTATTTTGTGATATCAGTTATTTTTTGGCTGGGGACGCACTTTTGAAAAACCTGAGGAAAGATTCCAATTCCGGGGAAACTCGCTCAATGGCTAAGGGTCCTAAGGTAGGCTCGGGATCTGTTATAGCAAACAAAATCTTCCGAGACGACTAAAACAGTAGAACTTGCGTTCAGAAGCCCCGGCCAAGAAACGCGAACGACACTTCAACGCAACAGTGTTGCGCACAATATGTTACGCGCGTTTAGCCACCCTTTTGCAATATGTCGCGTGTTGTTGGCTCAAGTTTGAAAATGGTCAAATTTTTCTCGCAACCTTTTTGGATGTTGCATGATGTTGTACTCTTTTGCAACATTGTTACGCCGGAGCATGCACACTTGTTCCGTTTGCGCCATCCAACATGTTGCAACAAGGTGGTCAAACGTCGTGCAACATGTTGCGCACAACAATTTTGCGCTATGCGCTTTGCGTTATGTTGCGTTGAAATGTTGCGTGCGTTTGGCCAACTCCTTCACAACATCTCGCAACATGACACAACAATGTTGCAAGATCTTGCGTCCGTTTGGCCGATCGCGAGGCTTATGTGTAGCCAAATAATAACTTTTGAAAAAAATTTTTTAAGACCAACAAAGGACGCGATGCGGGATTACCGCATAATCACGAAAGCGTAATTACAAGGTTTAACAAACGATTCTAAAACTCTCTTTGATAGGACAGAATCTAAGACTAATCCAGGCAAATAACAGTTAATAACAAAACAACGGGTGGTGGTTATGAAATATATTTTCTACGTTGGCTTTTCCATTTTTTCCTATATTTTCTTTACTCACAATCCTCCGATATTCTAATAAAAAAAAGCCTGCCGCCATCTCAAGACAATATCTTTATTTATTTGAACGTGACATTAGAAAAAATAAAACCTGAAAATCCTGAAACTCTTGAAATGTCAAATTATAGAACTAATGTGAGGAGCAACAACAACCAACCATTATTTTGTCAAACATAACATTAAATCAGATATACAGCACAAAAAAATAACTGATGGGGTAAAAACTATTCAGAATTGTCGAAAACTGAACGAGTTGAGTAGACAGAAAAAAAAATATTTAGAAAATATCCTGTAAGAAAGCGCGCGCTAAAAGCCGTACTTCTATTTCGATAGAAACACAGAAGTAGCACGAGCTGTGCCTGTTGACGTAATGATGGCGCTAGCATCGAAAATTTATATTTTGATGATAAAAAACGAGGAATTTTTTCTAAACTAGAAAACATGTTTTCCGTGTTTCTATCGAGTTATAGAAACATGAGTAAGTCTTTCTCGTCCTCCCGCTCGTGTTTCTACAACTTGATAGCAACACGGAACATGTTTTCTATTTCTTAATTTTAATACAGCACAAAAAAATAACTTTTGAGCTTAAAACTACGCAGAATTTTGGAAAACTGAATGAGTTGAGGTGATAGAAATAATTACAGAAAGAAAAAACTCAGAGACTCAAAAGACTGTGCAGAATGTGATGGGGCTTGATTACCGGTAATTAATTTTTTTTATGTGCGATGTTTTGTTGTTTATACCATGCTATAGAAAATACAGTCAATCAAAATACAGGAAAGCCGTTGAATGTTCGACAGTATTAAACTCAACCTTCCCATCGTTTGCTGCGATCTTTTCCCTGTACAGGCCCTCAAATGATCCCTAAATTGGACCGCAAATGATCCCAGGACCGGAAATGATTCCTGCAAGTCATACCGCAGAAAAATAAATGGCATGGACTCCAAGAAAAGTCTATGGATGTATATATATTCTTTTTAATTCTCCTTAGTGAAGAGGCGAGAACTTCAGGCATGAAAGCGACCGTACAAGAAGGTAAACATACTACGTGAAATAACAAAATTAACAGTACACGTAACTATATAAATTTGCACCGCAAAAATAAACGGGAATCTTCAAAAATGCCTTTGCTGTGTAATTATAAACCACTAAAATTGTTTCTTGCACACTACTTGGACTACTTTCTTCCTTTGCACACACGGACTTACATGGGGAAGCGCAAACGGTTTCTACATGCGGAGATAATAACGCATTTGTAATTTGTTATTTTTTTTTGTTAAATGAGCAGTATAAATATATGCTCTACTGTAGTGCAACAGTTTAATTAACTCAATGAAGGCCGCGAAAGCCTGTCAAGAGCACCTTGATACACCAGATTCGGCAAACAATGCTATTTGATACGTTTTCGGGTCACGTCCGCATTGATTGGAATACTATAACATGAAGCTAAGTCTCAAATCTTAAAAATAAGAACGATCAGCCTCAGCCCCAAAATTAGACGTTCTTACAAAAAGAAGAATCACTCAGTACCGCACGCGTGCGCGCTGCAAACCACAGGAATTTTTTTGGTGAGAAATTTTGGCTGTTCCATTTTGCGGACATGTCTACACAACGGCTCCCTAATTTTCATGCGCTTTAAATTTGTTTTCTTCCGTTGCCATTTATCTTGTATGTTTTTATTAGTCGAGATGCGTTTGATTGATAAAATGCAGTTTTTGTCTTTTCGTTATCATCGGTTTTTTTCTACTACTGATTTTAGGATCATTGATCCATGTTTATTGCCGTTTTAAAGCCTTTATATCAGTACAAAAAATACGGGTACGGTTTCCGTGACATTAAGCGACTTGAAGTATTTCTGCTCCCCCCTGGATTGGATGCTTCTCCATCTCAGGGTTACCCCAGCAGTAAGTTCGCTGGTACCCATTTATACACCTGGGCGGAGAGAAGCACTCTGATAGTAAAGTGTCTTGTCCAAGAACACAACGCTGTGCCCCGGCCAGGGCTTGAACCCGAACCGCTCGATCCGGATTCGAGCAAACAGTAAGCCGCCATGGCCACCGCGCCTCCCACATAACAGTAATATACCTGTATTTAATAAAGCTTTGTTTTGTTAAATAATATCGTATCTTTTAATAAAAGATTAAAATGTATAGGTAAAATAAAAAGTAAAAATTCTTGCATTTAGCTGCTAGTGACTCGACACTTGCGAACTCTGGCCACAGACCCGATTCCGAAAGTCCGCGATTCACGGTCCTCTGGCTGTTCTGCGCTGACTGAAAGTTGCTCGCTCTCCACTCAATCCATTCTATTCTGAGTAGCAGAGAATCCTACAAGAGGACTATGCGCATGCTCTAAAAATCGTGTCTGGCCAGAGTTTGCGGTCTTGGTGGTGACCAAAAGAAAAGCGGGCTCAGGGTCGAGATTGATGTTAATCAAAGACAGCCTACTCTAATAGCAATAACTAAAGATAGTTAACACTACAGTTGCCCCCACTGTTATACTTGTTTTCTCAGCGCACCGTTACTATAGTCAATTTTTTTGCTTGATACTTTGGCTCTATTTTTTTCTAAATTGATTGAAAATCATGTTTTCCCTTTGGAACAGTCGTTGATTATTCAGACGAAAACACTCTAATTTTTCTTGTGTTGTGCTCACAAAGTATCACGTGGTTTTTTTGCTTTCTCTTTTTCAAGAACATGGTACGAGGACGTGCCATTTAAAACAATCCTTTATCCGGTCAAGTAGTTTATATTTGGCAAGTCGCGGTTTTGGACTGAGTCTTGCTTATCGTGGGCGAATAGGTAGACATGTACGTAATGGTTTTTCAGTGGACATATCAACTCAAATCAAATCTTTCGTCTTCAAGACCTTGCGAAATAGAGAGAGCAAATTTTCTTATCGACGTTGTCAGGTGTGTACTCATCACGCGGAGATTCCTTTATATTACGTCATCATTGACCAATCAACGTACAGGGATTTTATCACATCTTCAGATACTACTTTCGGGCATTCTGCACAACTCCCATTACTATTTGTTAGTTAAACCATCACAAAAGTGCAAAATGTATTAAAGGAAAACAAAAAACCGGATGCATACAAGTGCTAATAAAGTATATAACAAATAAAAAGTGTCTCAGAAGCCAGTACTCCTCAGATACTGATATTCGACCTTTGACTCCATGTCGGGATCAACTGTTCTTGAAATCGCTAGAAAATACTCTTGAATTTGCTACGGCCAATATGTATCATCGCGTCACATATAGGTAGACTATTCGTTGTTCCTGTTGATAAAAAGAAAAATATATATAACTTGGAGATCTCTGATTTCTTATGCACGAAAATAACTGTTTTTTACATTGTTTTCTTAATTTGATCCTCCTTAACTCTCTCCCAATTAGACCTGACTTGTATTCCAGGCATGTGACTGGACTTGAACTGTCTTGCAATTGAGACAAATTATGTAAAGCCCTTTTTATTGATATTCCCCCGCATTAGCCACTACGACGACTGCACAAGCTAGTCCAATACCGAGAATACGATTATGGTCGAGGTGCAGCGAAACCCGTAAGGACCTAGATTGCGAGCTGTTTCTTTCTTTTCCTAGCGTGCGATGTAGAACCACGAATCTGCATTATGCGAATCGAGACCGAACAGCGAGCGGCGGAGCGGCGAGCTGCGAGAAGCTCGGCTGCCGAGGGAAGGAAAAGGTTTTTCCTGCCTCGCTTCATTCCCTAGTTTGTCCCCTAATTTGCCTAATTTTGATTTTTCAGGTCGCGCGTAGGATTTCGGGAACAAACACCGACTGCTCGTAGTCTAGTGATAACCTTTTTCTAGTAAAAGGGTCAGCAGTGTGTTTCATCAGGGCAAGTTTCACAAATAGTAGGGAAAAAATTTAACGTAAGTTTCCAATTCTAGCGATCCAATTAAAATACTCAATTTGGTTCATTGTTGTTGGACTCGTAATCGAACTCTGATAATGGCATCGAGTGGGGCGGAGGCCAATTCTTAATAAGTGTTTACGTCATTACTTAGTATATGCCTACAATATGGAAGCTCAATTTTATCAGCATTTACAAAGCACTCGTTCAAAGAAGTGCAGCAAGACTGTTTTTATGATGTATCTTAGGTAGGGGGGTAAAGTAAAATCAAAGTAAGGATAGTGGGGCTCAAAGTGAAATAAGTCATTCAATTGGAGGGGGGCTTAACTTTTTATTTCAAATGTTTATAGTTCTTACTGAAAGGCTTGATGCAGCCTTGTTACTGATATACAATATGAGTGGCGCAAGCTCCTTATTTTTAATATATAATAAATAATAAAGCCATAAAATCTGATGGAAGGACCATAGAATGATTAAAAAAAATAAACTTAAATGTCAAAAATACACAGACCAATAAGCTGAACAAACAACAGCCAGACAGACTGGAAATATTAAGTGGATGTAACACAAAGTTTACATGAAGTTTTAGTTTTACTTTACAGGAATCAGTAGGTATTTATCGCTCATGACGTGCAATTGGCCTAGGTATACTGTATGTATTTCGTAAATTAAAGTACTTTCCAGCGTGTAAAACAATTTTTAATGTACCTTTTGAAAAGCATTTTGTAACTCTCATTACGTTTTTTACGTAGTTGTCTACTGTAGTTCCATCGTATTCCTCGACTCTACAAACACAACGAAAAAAAATCAAATATTTAAAGAAGCTATGTCACAACCATTCGAATTCAGGTAAAACTAAAATACCAATATTGATTTGGTTTTATAGAACAGAAAAGCTCATCTCGAGATGAAATAAATTGCTGGTCAGCATTAATTTAATTGAGATTGACCACATTCAACTATGGCATTACCTCTATATTTCTACACGAAAAATTGAAACAATTACGAAATTAAAAAATATAGCATGTTAAAATAGAAGTCAGCTCGGTAAGAAATTTACTTCAGGCACCCTGTTGCCCTGCCATTAAGAACAGAATATGTCTGGTGATTAAATCACCAGACATGGCATGAACAGAAGTGCGTACAAAGTGTGTTGACAGAAGACTGCCTATTACGGGAATGGAGCTTCAAAACCAAAAAGCTTCAGGGGTTTTGTCATCTTACCATCTTTGGTACTTCTTCTCCTTCCACTGATCTGATTTGAAATGTTTTTCTCTTTTCTTTTTCAAGTGGTTGCGTTGGAATTGGCGCTAGAAAGCAAGTACTTTTGATTAGCTCTAAAATTTGTCTTCCCCACGCTCCCAGTTCTATCTCCGTAAGTCTAGATTCAAGATTATTTACTTAAATCTAAAACTGAAATGAATCCTATTAAAGAAAACAAAGTAATAAGGCAGCAAATTGAGATAACTGAGTTGTAAAAGGCGCCTTTCGGAAAGAAGACTGTCGTTGCTCTGAAAACCTCTCAAAATGGTTGTTGCCTCGTTCATGATTAAAGGAGAGGTCTGGGGTCTGGGGGAGGAGGGGGGGTTAAAGGGGTGGGGGAGAGTTCGTAGGTGCGTCTTATTAGAACGAAAATGTAACGGAATGTTCTAACACCTCCGGGAGTCCCGAGGGAGTCCCTCTGTCAAGGATCCGTGAAAATATACTCTTGCAAGTGTTTTGGTCTGCCAAAATGTTTGCGATATCGAAGGCTTGCAAAGAGAAAGGGGATTTATGCACTTGAACATTATATTAAGAGACAATTGATGGAAATTGATGATGTGGTTGAGATGGATACAAAAGCATCAAAAAATACTTAGTAGAGTTGTTTACAGTACACATTCATAAAATATTACCTCGCGATTCGGAAACTTGCAGTCTTGTATGATTTAAAACGTTGATATCATTACCTCTTCGTACAAATACCTGAAAGAAAGCATCATTTAGTGTCGACTTCGAAATGCATAAGTTCTTAACTATCATTTTACATAATTTATTTTTTTTTTCATTATTCAATTTGGCTCAAATCGAATCGTATCTTAAATTCAGCACTATATATCTGGGGCTCAACACAACTGTGGTTAAAGGGGGTCCTTCTTGCAGTCGTTCTTTACTAGCGTAAACGATAATTCCATAGGTAGGATTATAAAGAATCTTTATTATCCCTGATTCTTCAAAAAATCCTAACTCTACCTCCTTTCTTCTAAGTTTAAAGGATTTTAACTTTTAACGCGGCTTGGGACTGGCACTAGTAACGTGTTGTTTATCTTTTCTTTAAGCAGGAATTCCCTCCCAAAAAATTTATCAATCAAAACGCTCCAAAATGACTTGCCACCAAAAACCGTCTTCAGCAATTCCTTAGCAACTGCTCTAGATCTGTTGTTAAGAAGTACCGCCTCGCTTGGGTTACCTAGCGTTTATTTCCTTTGTATGGACTTGGTTTTAAAGTTTTGCTCTGATGAGTATGTCTTTGAGCAATTTACCTCTTTGTATGATACAATCCGAGGCGTTTCGTAAATTGTTTTCATCAGATCAGTGGCTGATATTTTGCAACTGATTTTTTTTAGAACGCTAAACATTAAAATTTAACAAATTTTAACACTAAACATTACAAAAAACGGCAAAATAACACTGAACACTAAACATCTTCCAGACCCTCTTATATTATCCGTTACCTCTTTAAACTTTTCAATCAAGTCGTCTTCTTGTCCTTTAATTATTTTGATTGCCAGACACTCCATGTTTATCACCCGGGCTTCAAACTCTTTTAAAGAAAGGTATTATATCATTAGTAGTATTATGATTGTTGTGCATTGCAATTCTCAGGGTTTCAGAATGAGGAACCATGTTTTTTTAGAAACTTCCTTTCTACGCCGTGTTCCCCAGCGTTTAGCGACTACATGTATAAGAAAGCTTCCATTACGATTTTTTACAAATACGATGCATCTAAGGCTGCCTGATGACACTGGATTGGCAGAAGTTGAAAATAGCCATTTTAGATAACATCGAGGTGCATGGAGTAGTTGCAAATGCTAAGCTGAGTTATCCGTTAACATTGAATGTGTGTTATTTTTGTGTGTTTATGTTAATGGGAGGGGGGGGGGGGGTGGTTGGGGAAGCGTATAGGGCGTATATGTAGCTAGGATATAAGGATTTCATGTCTTGCCTCCTTGTTTGAATATATTTGTACATAGATCTCCTAAAAATAAATATTTTGCCTATAAACAGAGTTCTAGGGCATACCTGAATACCTTATTGGGGTGCAGCAAAAACATGGAAAACAAGAACTTCGATAATCACATCACGATAATCATCAAAATGCCAAAAATAGAACATTAGGATATAACCAAAGCGAGAAAGGTGTATTTTATTATATTATTCTCGATAAATACTACTCTATTTACCAATTACCTCTAGCGGGAATGTCTTTCAGGAGAATATCTCCATCGCGACAGCTCTATAAAAGAAGACAGTTGAAATCAAGTGCCAAACATGGTTGCCATGGTTTCCATGGAAAGATCATAAATTGGCACTTCAAAATGCCTCAGCCACTCCCTCCAACCACCCCCACCCCACCCACCCCCACCTCCAACCCACTCACCACTCACCCAGACAGAGGTGATGGGTTCAAGTTGGCTTCGGCATTTTTTCATTCACAAACTTATATTAAATCAGTCAGCTACATAAATTATTAATATTCACGCAAAGCAAAATCCGTTACCTTTTCTGATTTTGATGTTTCCACTTTAATCAAGTCGTCTTCTTGCCCTTCAATTTTTGTGAATGCCAGAAAGGTATTATGTCATTAGTACAGTCGACTCCCGATAACTCGAACCCTCCAGGGAAATTGAAAAAGGTTCGAGTTATCGGGAGTTCGAGTTATCGGAAGTTTAGAACAAATGGCCGGAAAAAAGGGAAAAACGGTGTTTACTGTTTTTCTGTTCATACAATGTACTGTTTAAACAAATTATTTTAGAGTAAAGAGAGGCCGAGTGAAAATGAAAGAATACATTTCTAAATTACTGTTTGAATCATAACGTAACAGGAGAAGTCCGGGTACAGTGTGGTGCGAACTTTGCAGGTTTCAAAGAGAACAACACCGGGCTGCTACTACAGAGTTCATGCGAGTTACTTTCAATACGCCCTGACACTTCTCAACTTATCTTTTACTATCGATTATTCTTGAAAGTTTTCTAAGGTTCGATTTGAAAGAATCGGTATCCAGTCCACCAACAAACTAAACGTCTGTAGCACGTCAATGGCGTGGCACAATTTCGAGCACAGTTCGTGTTTTGAGGGGCATTCGGGGGCGGCTCTGACTCGTGTAGGTGTTTACTTCAAAGTAAATTCAGTGTTTTTTTTACTACAGTACACCTTGTGCTTTGACTTGTCACGTATTGACAGACATGGTTCGAGTTATCGAGGGTAAAATTATATAGAAAATGACCTGAAGGGAAACGAAAATTGGTTCGAGTTAGCGGGAGATTCGAGTTATCGCGGGTTCGAGTTACCGAGGGTAAAATTACAGTAAATGTATGACGGAAATCCAGGGGAAATTGATTTTGGTTCGAGTTAGCGCGAGGTTCGAGTTAGCGAGGGTTCGAGTTATCGGGATTATGATTATTGTGCATTGCAATTCTCAGGATTTCAAACGCACCTTGTTTCTTAGAAACTTCCTTTTTACGCCGTCCGCCCTAGCGCTTAGCAACTATATGTATAAGAAAGCTTCCATTACGATTTTTTTTACAAATAAGATACATCTAAGGCCACCTGATGATACTGGATTGGTTTAAGTTGAAATTAGCTATTTTAGACAACATTGAGGTGCATGGAGTAGTTGCAAATGCTAAGCTGTTGAGTTATTCGTTAACATTGTCTCTCTCTGTTTTTTTTGTGTGTGTGTGAGGGGGGGGGGGGGGAGAGGGGGGGGGGGGGGGTAGGTTGTCGTTGAGTATAGGGCATAGGGCGTATGTAGCTATGATCTAAAGGATTTCATGCCTTGCTTCCTTGTTGAATAGGTTTGTTCATAGATTTCCTAAAATTAAGTATATTTTGCCTATAAACAGAGTTCTAGAGCTTACCTGAATCAGGCGTAGAAAAGACATGAATAACAAGAACGTTGACAGTCAAGATAATCACCAAAATGGAACAGAACACTAGGATATAACCAAAGCGAGAAAGGTGTATTTTATTAAGTTATTTTCAATTCATACTACTCTAAAGTGGCATTTTAAGAAAATTAAGCTACTGAGCTAAACCACAAGTCAGAAAAGTAAAACTGAACAAGGAGATTTGTCGGTTCTATGTGACTAGTTCGTAATCGCATCGGAAAATCAAACCGTTTCAGCATTTTGTACCTCTACGATCTTGCTTTATAACGTTTCCCAAATTCAATTTTATTATACACTAACATACCGTAGGAGAAAGGATATTAGCGTAAAGGTATATTTGCACTCTAGTCGAACTGGCTACACACACTGCCGGAACTTATCCTGGCCGGTTTCAACGCGTTCCAAACTAAAATGTGGCATTCCAATTTACACAAATTCAGTATCAAGTAACCATTACATCCTGAAAAAAATTGTTGTTCCGAATGATATGGCTAATTGTTTTGATAAAAACGGCTACTCCGTTAAGTTCACAATTACAGAACACAACATTTTCTCCATTCCGTTGGATCGACGACTTTAAACGAAGACTTATTGCATTTTATAGACTTTTAAATTCCCTGTTTAAACCTTGGAAAATATTTAGAAATTTTGATCACGCTTAACACCTCCACAAATAATTCAGAAATTCTGAATAGTGCCAAGACCCCAAAAATGTATTCAGAAATTCTGACTCCCCCAAAGACCTCAAAAAATCATTCAGAAATTCTGAATCCCACCTAGACGTCCAAAATGTATTCAGAAATTCTGACTATCCCAAAGACCTAAAAAAAATCAATCCCACCTACACGTCCAAAATGCAGAAATTCTGACTCCCCCAAAGACCTAAAAAAAAATCATTCAGAAATTCTGAATCCCTCCCAAACGTCCAAAATGTATTCAGAAATTCTGACTGCCCCAAAGACCTCAAAAAAATCATTCAGAAATTCTGAATCCCTCCTAGACGTCCAAAATGTATTCAGAAATTCTGACTGCCCCAAAGACCTCAAAAATCATTCAGAAATTCTGAATCCCTACTAGACGTCCAAAATGTATTCAGAAATTCTGACTCCCCCAAAGACCTCAAAAAATCGTTCAGAAATTCTGAATCCCTCCTAGGCGTCCAAAATGTATTCAGAAATTCTGACTCCCCCCAAAAACGCCATCATGATGTACGAATTCAAAAATTCTGATTTCCTTTGAGTCCTCCAAAATAAAAAACAAAATCAGATCTTTTTTTGTTATTTAATTTATTTAGTTAATAACAGATAAAGATATGGAGTTACGTCACTTAAAAGAGAAATTAGGAGCACCGAAGACTTTCTAGATGACTTTTCCAACTTGCAAGCCTATTTTACCAACCCAAAAATGGGTTGGTGAATAAGTAATATCCGGGGCCAGCCTGAATAATATACTTTTTCGACCGAATTTGTCATTTTGGAAAAACCCATTTTAGTTTTCCGTAGCATAAAACAACTAGAAGCATCACTATTCCCCTCACTGAAAATTCCAGGCCACCGTGGGTCACCCCCAGAACTTTATTCAGAGTGGCCTGACAATTCGTATCTGTCACCCAATTTATTCTATGACGAAGGCAAACGTTTGAAAGTAAAATGTCTTGCTCAAGAAGACAACAAAGGCTGGAACGCTTGTTTGATCAGGAGCTCAACGCGCTAACCGACCATAAGGTCACCACACTCCCATCGTTAGCCAAAAGAAAACGAAAAGTCAATTCGACATGTCACTTCAAATAATCTTCTGATCCCAGAAAACGCATTCTTACCGTGCAAGTACGCGACATGTGGGTGAAGCTACTCGCGTGTTTCTAGCTACTTCCACAAAATTCCCGTCACCGGGAGGGGTGTTTGCTACGCTGCACTGGGTTACATTAAGCACACTTAAACATCATTTGTGTACATAATTAAGCATGCAGGTATAATATAATATGCAGGTATAAGAAAACGTGACACCTGTTGGGTAATAGCTACGAGGTATGTATGATTTAAATGCAAAACAATTTAAGCGCTTACCCATTTTGGGTTTGGAAATAACTCTATCCTTTCGAGTAGTAGAAATGTCTTTTAAGTTCCAAACGTTCCCTGAAACAACTCCACAAAATAGATAAAAATCCTTAAAATACTGCTAAATTCTCCATGAAAGTTGGTCACAAACTCCCATCAAATAGAAAAAAAGATGGTTATATAAAACTAAACACACGATTTGTCTTAAGTGATTACCTTGTTCAGAGACAACCCTTTCCTTTCGAGGAATTTCACAATGAGTATCGCAATCCTCGTGACTTTCTACGAATAAGCATAATAGTTAAATATAACTAGAGGCTTGTGACAAAGGGGACGTCAACTGGTATTTTGATATTTGTAATCCCGCGGAGTTGTAATGAATAGTGAAGTATGCAAATTTCTAAGTAAAAGCACAAGAGGCTCTTTGCAGCACTTTTATGTGTCTTGAAAACAAATTTCTGATAGAGAGAGCCACGCGAATGAATGCATCATAGGCCTTACTTGGGCAAAAACCCGATATAAAACGAAAGCAAAAACCCTAAAACAAGACTAAAACAAAAAGCTGTTCCGCTTTCTCCATCGATCTTTTATCCTTACTGTTGTGGATCCATGTGGCTTTAAAATCCTTCGACTCTTTACCGTTCTCTTGTCCCTTGAAATCTGTATCATTTTCCTAGAAATAGCAAAATATTTCAATGTTTTGTAGTACTCGTAAAAATTTTGGGAGAACTTTGAAAAAGCTGTGGAAAAATTCTTATTCCAAAACTAGGTAGAAAAATGTTTTGTTGAAAAATGTTTTCTTTTTTTAATTTCTCGCAAGTTTCATTTATTTTATATTCGTCCATCTTGTTAGAGGCCTCAGTTTTAACGCTGTGTGTGCTGAATTTGCTGCTGCGAGTTTTGAACTTTTTCTTCATTTTCCATCTCCTCAGCTCTTGCCTGTCTTTCTATTCCTATTTTTATTTTGTTTTCGGTTCTTAATTTTCTGTTTTCGTTTCTTTCTTAAACCGCCCTGTCTTATGTTTTATGAATGTAGGAGAATCTTACTTGTTCGAAAACGGCCATAAGTTCTGCTGTGGCGGTGTCTGCTCCATGCGAGACAGTTACTGCCCACAAGAAAATATTTTCCGTTTTCTCAACAGGGTGGAAACCAACAGTGAAATGGCAACGGAAGAAAGCTGTAGGCATGTTCGCCCAATTCCATGTATATCTGGATTGGATCGTCTGTAAAAAAATAAGATAATAGTTATTAGTATATACCACACAAGTGAATAGTGCTTTCCGCGCGCGCTGATTGGTTAACTCGGAGGTGATTAGCAAAGTACTCTTGGTTTTCATGTTACGTCATAAACTTCTGAAATCAAAATTTAATAGGCCTGCTAAACTTTTGATATCACTAGGTGTAAGATAAACTAAAAATATATCTTTTCGCAAATTTCCAGCTTGGTTGTGCCCTTCGTTTTAAAAAACAGAGCATTTTGAATATTCGAGTTCTCCGCCGTATGTGATATCAAGCTGAGTGCCGTGACAAAGTTGTTTTGATTCAAAAAAAGCCTTTCCTTTCCATTTTTGCAGATCGAACATTCCCAATGTACTAAGTGCTGTTTATGTGAAAGTGTAATAGATCATGAGCCAAAAGTAGTCGCTATTAATAGGAAAATTAAGTTCCAGATGGTTTCTCTGACTCACGGCGGCCATGTTTGTGCCCCTCGGAAGGACACAAATATGGCGTCTCCATACTGCGCTTTATAAATTTGCGTGGAAAGTTTCGGCAAATAACTCGCAAACGGTGCACCGCACAGACCTGAGATTTGGACAAATCGTTTATCTATTTATCTTCTATAATATCTGAAATCCATAGTTTCTGTCGTTGAATGGTTTCGATTTTATTTTTTTATTGCGTGACAGTGAAAACCACCAATTCACCTCCGAGCAAGCGAAGAGCAACAAAATGACTTCGCGCGTCGCTTTGGGTACCGAAAGAAATGTTTTGGTCCGCTAGTTATTCAACTTGTGTGGTATATACTAAAACAATTATTCACCTCAGTGTCGGTGAAAGTGGTGGATATTTACCTCGCCGCTTCGCGGCTCGATAAATATCCACCTCTATTCACCTCCACTTCGGTGAATAATTGTTAAATATTAACAGATTGTCTGTAGTAGTTACAGGACGTCGTGAAGAACCTTTTCGTAACAAAGAGCAAAATACTTATTCATAATTAAATCCTGATAATAGGAAAGAGTGCACAACGTTTTCCCATATTGGCTTAACTAATATATCAAGACAATGGGGTAACACGGTGGCCAGAATTTAATGTGCAGCGAACAGGTGAGATTCTGTTTTTGCCACTAGAACATAAAATTCAAAATGCCATCTTTTCTTGGCGGGCGGGAAATGGGTATAGAAACCTTATATGCGTGAGTTTGGAGACGGCCAAGAATAAATATATGTTATTTGCCGGATGGGAAGTCCGTATCGTGAAAAACTGTGACCGAGGTCTTGAAAATGCTGCCCGAGGCCGCAGGACGAGGGCAGCATTTTCAAGGCCGAGGTCACAGTTTTTCACGATACGGACCGACCCAAAGCCGGTAAATAACTTATTTATTTTTTTCCTACTTGGTAAAAAAAAAGTAAAAAGATTATCTTGCAAAATGTGTTTGTATTATACGCGCGCATCCAATGTTGAATCGATCGCCAAGCTACGGCAAGAGTAGCCTGCGAGCAGGCTCACCTTTGGGTTACACGCGCGCGGCGAAGCCGCGTCACGCGAGTGGCGAAGATCTCTGTATTTTTTTCACTTCCACCCCGGAAACCACAGGAATACGATAAGCTAATTAAATTTCACCGGAAGTTTGATATTTGACAGCGCGATGACAGCGGCTCGCTAAACTCCTTCTCCATTACTCGCTCGGCAGAGTAAAACACAATCTGCTTCAAATATCTTATCAAAAGAAATCTTTTCTAACAACACCAAACACCGAAAACAAATTTTGAAATTTCACTGAATTCCACTGAATCGCTTAAAGACGATTTTACAAAATGGCTGCACGTGAGAATTTCCCTATAGCTTGTGAGCTTTGAAATTCATTTTCTAAGACTCTGATAAGAAATTGTTGTTGGTGTTATCAATGATAATTACTTATATCTTTACCTTTTATTTAGGGTAGAAAATAACGCAATAGGATTTAAATTATTCTGGTACTCGATTTTTGTCCAACGTAAATAAATATTACTCGACTTCCTGGTGGATTCCGTCTTAAACTTTTGCCGTATCCAGTCGGCAAAACGCATGAAAACGGCGAGTACATCTCGATTCGACAAAAGTTTTTTGACAGCCGTATCCTGCTCCTTCTTCAATTTAAAACTTCGTTAAAACATCAGAAATACGCGAACTAAACTCTCCTGAATCCATGTTGACGAACTGTTTACATTATGATACCGCGCGGCAAATTACCGACTCCGTGGGCGGGATCTCATCAAACATAATGGATTGACAGTTTTGTCACCTTTCGCGCTTTTCGGCCAATGGTATTTCACGTTGTTCAGGCAACGCAGAAATGAAAACTTTACAGAGATCGTTGCAGGCTCACAATCTTGGCGCTTCCGCACCAGACTCCTGCCCGCCAGATCGCCTCGCTCGCTGATCACTCGCGCGTGTGACCCAAAGGTGAGCCTGCTCGCAGGCTACGGCAAGAGTGAAGAATGATTTGTGTACCGCTAAACAAAATAAATTCGCTTAAGTGAACAGTAGTCACGGAAAAGGTCATCAGAAAAAAAAGAGAAAAGTAACTTTATAATAAAAAAGCACATTGAAGCAGCAAAAGAGAGCATAAAAAAATCGCGAGTCATGAAAGTGAAATTGAATGAAGCTGAACTGACTGAACTGAGTGTGTAGTTTGGTCGCCTCCACACTGCACAATTTTGCGAGAATTGACTGTTTTTTTATCAAAACATCTCATTTTCTTGAATGGTGATAAGTAGTATTCGGTTTTAGGGAAAAGTAGCAGAAACGCAAAGCGTTTGAAAGGATAAATCGAGTCAGTAAACCAGCGACTTGCAGTAAAACGCATTACGGCGTGAAAATCAGTGCAAATGCACAAACAACGATCGACAAACTACGGCTATTACTGTAAATGTCAATAAATACAAAGAATACCCGCCTATTGGAGAACTTTAAGGCCTTTAATTCCGTTACTTATTTAACTTTTGAAAGAATCAATCGGGTATGTAAGCCGGCGACTTGCAGTTAACAGGGGCGGATCCAGGAATTTTTTAAAGGGGGGGTTGTACACTATTGTAGTAACCTTTAATGCAAAAAACAATTTTATTCAATTATTTTTCAGGAAGAATAAAAAAAAAAATAACTAAAAAATTTTGCCCAAAGGGGGGGTTGCAACCCCCATCACCCCTCCCCTGGATCCGCCTCTGAGTTAAGTGTATAAATGGCGTGAAAATCAGTGCGAATGCACAAACAACGATCGACAAACTACCGCCATAAAACAAGAACAATTTGATTTTGTCAATAAAGAGAATGAGTACTCACCTTTTGGAGAACTTCAAGGCCTTTAATTCCACTGCTAATTTTTCCTTTCACATTTACAACGGATGGTGAGCATCTATATTAATTTTGCTGATTTGGAGAGCAAAACTTTCATGGGTTCTTCGTTCGTCTCGCTTGGAAATGAAAAACAGTCCTGGAAAACTCGGAGCGGTCCGTACGCGGGGTCCGGATGGGAAAATCCGGACCGCTGGAGCGCGAGGAATTAGCCAATCAGATTCGAGGATTTAGCATTCCGGACCACTAAGATGCTTCAGAAAAAAATAAGCACGACTATTTACGCAAATACATTTTTGGTTACCGAATTTCGCGTTACGAGCTTTATTGACCTCTTTATTCAGTTTCTACATGAAATTAACAGAAGTAACGGAACAAAAACATTTACCCTGTCTAACACCGAGTAGCGCTTGCGCTTCGCACATTACCAGCTGAAAAAAATCCCCAACAACGAGCAACAACGAGTAAAAGTACTCAGCGACACAAAACACAAAAAATATCGAGAAATCCAACTGCTCTATTTTGCTTAAATATTTTGTCAATGTGTGTGTTGAAATATATGCGCATGAATTTGGAGTCAAGCTTACGCCAAAACATTTGTCTGTCCCACACTACTTACCAAAAACGAGGGAAATTCATTCAGTATTTACATGAAATTTACTAAAGTATTGAGCATTGACCAATCAGAATAATTCCACCTAAGTTAAATTATTCAGCCGCATGGATCAAAAACAAGATTTTGGCCGTTTTATAGCGTGCAGCGCTTTGCAAATAAAAAAAATCTCGACTCGTAAACAACTCAACGACACTACACACCAGAATATAGTATAAACTCTACTTTAACCGTACCGCTTGCAATTTTATCAACAGTATGTTGAAATCGCACATGTATAAATCTGGAGTCGTGAATACTTTTATGCCAAATTATATGGGTTTCTGATATCAACACGCAAACACACTTATTAAGTCAAGTCTTGATTTGTGTTTTTTTTTTTTGCATGGTCTACAAGCGGATAAATCGATGGAGGGATTGACGGATGGACAGATCAATGGATGGGCTTCACTAGTATTGGTTTTCTCTTACCGTTATTTTGCTTTCTTTGAACTGCCAGTCTGGCTGCAGTGCACTTAGTTCAATCTTGATATCGTCATTGATGTTCGCAACGAACAATCCTGCGCGGGCTGTAAGTAGTTTGTTGCCCCTTTCTTCTTCTTCCTGGCATACTTGCTAGGTAGTTTAAAGAACAGTCAGTTGTGTGTAACCCACATCCAATAACTACAAAACATCTTACTTTGAATAAAAATGCATGAATTGCACATTAAATTCTTTTGATACTAGCTTTTGGAACTTTAACAGAAGTTCCATCACTCAATCATTTTTTTGACAGATTTATATCAAACTCTCATTACAGGGCTGCAACCATTGTAGATCAGTGGCACAGTGGACCAGAATTAATCGATCGAGATGCAAGCCCTGCTCTAATTTGGAGATACGCAAATAAACGCACCGGAGATGCTTAAGGAGGCTCGCAACGGTTTCCAGCGCTTTCCAGGTCTTAAACTTTGATTGGTCAGTACTACAAATCTTTATCAGTTGCTGCACCAATAATGATATCGACCAAATGTCCAATCATTGCTGAATAAGTTGTGGTCATTTTCATGACGTCACTGGTTACTATAGCAACAGTTTTACCTGTTAAAAACACCCTTAATTTTCTCTTTAAGTGCTTATAACTCAAAAACGAGTCCGGTGACCCCCATTTTTTATTATTGAATAATGATTAGCATGTTAAGATGCAACTTTTTGCAAAGTTAAAAAAATTTCTGCGGAGCGGTTTCAGAGCCACCTTAAATTTTCGAAAATTTAAGGTGGCTCTGAAACCGCTCTGCAGAATTTTTTTTAACTTTGCAAAAAGTTGCATCTTAACATGCTAATCATTATTCAATAATAAAAAATGGGGGTCACCGGACTCGTTTTTGAGTTATAAGCACTTAAAGAGAAAATTAAGGGTGTTTTTAACAGGTAAAACTGTTGCTATAGTAACGAGTGACGTCATGAAAATGACCACAACTTATTCAGCAATGATTGGACATTTGGTCGATATCATTATTGTTGCAGCAACTGATAAAGATTTGTAGTACTGGCCCATCAAAGTTTAAGAGCTTGAAATTGCTGGAAACCGTTGTGAGCCTCCTTAAGAGGCCGTCGAAATATTCCCAAGTACCCTGCTAAACGTCAAGTGGACGTTAAGTGGGGGGAGGGGTTAGGCGAGTAAAGTTTTGGGCAAAAACTGACAAAATGGTGCATTTTAAAAGAAAAAAAAAGAAAAATGGTTTTAATACTTACCTTCATATAGAGATAGGAGCATAGAAAGAAAACAGTTCAGAAGTTTATGTATATAAGGTTCTCAGGTTTAAACTACTTTACCGAACAGGATCAGTTGTTTTGACGTAGGGCAGACCATGTGCCATTGCGACACAGTTGACTAAGCGTGAAATGTTGGATATGGGACAAACTCTAGCCTGCGACGCAGGTTAGATAACGCATAACAAATATGGCAGCGTTCGCGGTGAACTAAGAGCATTAAAAAGAAAAAATAGCGAGAACGCTCCTCTGTTCTATATTCCTTTTCTGTCTACAATCGGAGCTGACTTACGGATGATAATTGGAAAAGAAAAAAAAGGAACGTGTATTTTAAAAGGGTAAAACGTAGGCTAAATGCCAGACTGGACAATCGGATAACTCGTCTTCTGAGACAGTGTCGCTGAATAAACGACAATAATGAATGCAATCGTGCTTGCTACTGTATGTCAAAGGATAAGTTTAACGTTTCATGTTTTGTCAACACTGGAAGGTATCAAATGTAAGGTATCAAATTTGATCTATCTGCTTATAAATTTTACCTGAAAAGCCTCTACGGTGTCATCATATAAAACTACGTTAATGAACCAGTCCTCTCTTCTATTTGTAGGTCTTCGACCAAAGACAGCCATTTGCATGCGTTTCATATCCTTTTCTCCCAGTGATCCAAATGCTGCAATCTCAAGGTCCTCCTGCAAGGGAGGCAGGGTGACTATTACACTGTTGTGCTCGACTTCAACTTTAGCGTCAGGGTAAACTTCACTGAGATTCATCCACATTTCGGAGGGCAGAGTTGTTAAACTGTTCGGCGGGCGGCACTTTATATCCACAATCCACTGGTGCCTCTGCCTCATTAGAGCACAGTGTCCAAGCTCAACTGTTTGAGGCATCCACGACGCTACACAAACAATACTGCCACTGACTCTCACTTCAGACTCTTCAATGATTTGAATTCCAGTTTGTTCAATTTTCTCTTTGTTGTTTTCTGGGATTGAAAACATAACCCATTCATTGATTAATAATCTATTCGTAATATTTTGATTTTTTACGACCAAGCTGACGGGGTTGATGGAGGGGAGGGGGGGGGGGGGGGGGGGCATGTGGCAGTTAGATATCAACGTAACGATAAACTTTGTGTGAGTGCGGCGAGTCAATGCAGCGTAAACTTTCACCAGCAAAGTCAGAATCGTGCGCGGTCCTTTAATTTTTCATAAACCTGTTAACATAATTTTTAATTTGCAACTGCTTCCATTATGCTGGTCCCTTAGTTGAATTCAAAACAAACCTTCTGTCTCCTCATGTTTCTCTTTGATGCTGTCCTCGTCTTCCTTCCATTTCGCTAGCAAGTTTCTGTAGTGATCCGCCGTGTCGGGATCCATGCACTCATTCTTGAGCTTATTGATAACGGCTTCATAACTCGCTCCTCCCAGTGCTACCAGTGCGTTACTGATACCCTGCCAGTAGGCGTTGAACGTTGCATCATCTACAGAAGCTCGGCTGGCATGACCGTATACAGTATTTCTGTAGTACTTCACCCTGGCTATGTTAGCTTCGATACTCGCGTCAGCAGCAGGTGGAAGACTGTCCCATCCATTGATGGGAGGCTTCAGACCACATATATTCCTCAGCAGTACCATCAACAGCGTCATATCAAAGCTCGCTGATGAAACAGTTGAAGGGATTTTAGGGAACAACTTTTCCCATTGTGTAGGATTAATGATTTTTTTCTGCCTAAGGGACTGCAGCGTCACATGTTCTGGATGACGGTCAAAAACAAGATGTAGTCCGGCTGGAGGGTGTATTCTATCAAAGATGTGCCTCAAGGCCGAGGAAGCCCCAGCTATCAGAAGATAGGACAAACGATTGTAATTGGTTGCCTCCGTGGCGAATACAACTGGCAGTGGGGCAGAAACCTTTGACTGGCGGCCCGATGGAACTATGGAAAGTATTTAATTGATTTGTTATTACACGTGTTTGTTTAATTTCCTAGTTTTGTGATTAAGACTTCTAACAACCAGCTGTGCGTATTGCCTGTAATACCATAACCTGTTCTATTACAATACGAATTCAGAGTCCTCGTAATGCCTTAAGGAAACCTCCACTATGACGACAAGTTGACGCTGAATTGTTTGAAACAATGCCTATAGCCAAATATTTCAAGTCAAGGGAGAAATAACATTTAATACAAACAATAAATGGGAAAGTTTGTGGCTTTTAAAATTTCCACGCGCCGCCATGTTGGATTTTATGACGTGTAATTAATGGTTGCCCAATTGTTTGACATAAAAGATCCTCTGCTTGTCTGCTTCCTAAAAATGCGGCATCCATTGCATGTCATCTAATTTAAATGCGATAATAATCTTTTCCCTTTTCTTCTCCATCGTGTCCCCTGGACGTTTTCAAGGCGACACAAGAGTATGCTGTAAGGGGAGGGGGGCGGGGCGGGGGGGGGGGGGGGGGGGGAATGCATTCCACACATTTTTGCTTAATGAGGCCGCCGGAATTTTCCCGCCTTTTCAATTTTTTCCGCCAAAGTGCATTTCAAATCTCCTTGCTTTGTAAGGCCGCCTAAATTTTCCCGCAATGTCAATGTGAGGAAGTGGGCTGCAACATAAAAGTAAAATTCTTCGGATTTGGCGGGTTTATAAAACTACAGGTTGAGAGTACTTTATATACTGGGGCTCACACAGGTAGCCAAAGCTTAAGATACGACTGAATGATCTGAAATTATCAAATGTTTATTGTTTTATCAATTGCATATTACATATTTATGTGAGCTTTGAAAATTAGCATAATATGCTAATTCTGAAATTCCTCTCAACTATCAAAGCGAAGCGAAAGGTTGCACACTCGAGCCGCCAGAATGCCGACTCGTGTTCATGAAATGAGCTGTAATTCTCAAAGTGTGCCATTTTTCCCACAAAAGCCTCAAATTCAAAGGCTTCGATAGTCACTGTATAATATATACCGAAAAAGGACCCAATTTTACATCTTTCCCCGGTAAAACGACAATATCCCAGTGATAAGCCTCTACGAACCATCTGCTGCCCGAGCACCTCATTTAATCATATGCGAGTTGGAAGCACAAAAGCCACTTTCTAGGGGAGGTGTAGATGTGTATTTTTCAATTTGTGAGCCATCCCAGGCCTTAAAATCAGATTTAACATAACCACCCCAAATTTCACTATTATAAAGCAAAATTGGAGATATCAATGTATCAAAAATCTTGCAGGCAAGAGACGGTTTTAGTTTACTAAAATTTGCGTGTCGTCGCAAACTAAAAAGGGCATGAAGTGCTTTCTCTTTAAGATGATCAAGTGAGATTTTTAAATTTCCTGAAGAAGATATTTTTGTTTCTAAATAAGTATAATCTTGCACAACATCAATTGCTTGATTTTCTATATAAAATGTTTGTTCAGAACAATTTTTTGCACGTTTTTGAAAAACTATTATCTTGGTCTTTTTGGGGTTTATGCTTAACATCCACGTGTTGCAGTATGAGGCTAGTGCATTAAGACAATTTTGCAGGCCTGTTTTGTAGCGTGATAAAATAATTAAATCGTCAGCATATAAGAGAGCGCTTAATTTTGTACCGTTTGGTACAAGTTTGAAAAGTAATGGACTTAAAATACAACCTTGTCGTACACCTCTCGCATATTGAAAGGGTCGTGTTTGATACTGATCAATTTTTATTGAACAAGAAGACTTAGAATAAAGACTTTTAATTAAATTGTAAAAAGAACCTGCTAAATTTATTTGCAATAGCTTAATATGTAAAAGCCCATTATGGCAGACTGAGTCGAAAGCTTTTCTAAAATCGACGAAGGAAGCATAAATTTTGTCATTGTGATTATGGACGTACTTGTTTACCAAAGTACGAAGTGTGGAAAAATGGTCTGCTGTACGATTGTTGGGTAAGAATCCGATCTGTGACTTGTGTAGTATATTATTGGTTAAAAATTGAACTGTAACCAGGATGTGACATAATAAAAGAGTAAAAAGCGTTCTCTGGTTAAAAAGGTTTAAGAAAAATAAGCTTTCGGCTATTATACTATAGCCTTTAACGAATATGAAAAATAGTAAGCGCGTGGTTGGAAATATATGCAGGGGAGGGTGTGAGAAGATTAAAAACTAAAAATACAATAGAAGTGTGAAAAGCTAAAAAATGGACAAACGGACAGAATAAAAATTACAATAAAATAGAATATTGTCTTAGTAACGGTTTAGAATTATTATCGGCGCCGACAGTGACATTCGTGTTGTAAGCAAACCAGCTAAAACCTTGCAACAAGAATTTCCTTCTCCTAAGTTTAGGCAGCCCCTGGATCTCCAGTGCAATGTTGTCTACAAAATTCCGTGCGCTGACTGCGGTTGGAGTTATGTAGGAGAAACTGGCAGATGTTTTAAAACCCGAAGAAAGAAACATCAACGAAATCTTAAAAACTATACGAGAGGCTCGAACATTGCCAACCATGCTTGGCAAAACAATCACTCAATTGACTTTGATGGCGCTACTGTGATAGACAAAGGCAATTACCGTGTTCGAAGAACTCTAGAATCTTGGCATACTGCCAAAACTGTCGGCGCCGATAATAATTCTAAACCGTTACCAAGACAATATTCTATTTTATTGTAATTTTTATTCTGTCCGTTTGTCCATTTTTTAGCTTTTCACACTTCTATTGTATTTTTAGTTTTTAATCTTCTCACACCCTCCCCTGCATATATTTCCAACCACGCGCTTACTATTATTTTTTCATATTCGATCGTTAAAGGCTATGGTATAGTAGCCGAAAGCTTATCTTTCTTAAACCTTTTTAACCAGAGGACGCTTTTTACTCTTTTATTATATCATTGGTGGTGACATACTCGAGTTGCCTTTGATTTAAACAGAACAAAACAGTTTTCCCAGACAGCTCGAAACGCAGATACTACGATAATTTGACGGATCGCTTCTTCCACCCGATTTATAAATTGGTGCTATGAGACCACCACACCATGTCTGAGGCATGGGACCTGAATTTAAGACTGCATCGAAAACAGGTAGTTTTTGAGCTATTGTCCAGCCCCCCTTCCCATCACAAAAGCAAAAACAAAACAAAAAAATGCCCAAAGAGTTTTTCTTGTTTGCAAAAAAAATCCAATGACTTTTCTTTCAAGTTCAGATTTTATTCAATCATTTTGCTCATTTGCAAGTTAAAAAATCAAATATTATTTCTGAATTTGTTTTTTCTTTTTTTGCATGAAAAAGTGCTCTTTTCCTTAGTGACACCTGAAATGAACAATAATAATTGCCAAAGCATCAAATAAGAAGAATTATGCCTAGTTTAAACGTCGCATTTTACATGCGCCGAATAGAATGCTAATTCGAGTCGACTCGAATTGTGTCGCATTTCATTGCTGAGCGTTCAATTCCAAATATAAAAACCCAAAATTATCCGTCGTGGTCCAGGTTGTCCACAATACGCAAAATCTGGTCATTTCACGTTGTTGTTCCCCAAAGAACGGCTATGAACGGCAATGAAACTGGAACAATCGAATATTTGACTGAACTCGCATTAAATTCAAATCTGCCGAATTTAATTGTTTTAAACGTCGCATTTTACATGCACTTAATTCGGCAATTTGATTCGGCGCATGTAAAATGCGACGTTTAACCAGGCCTAACAGTTATGATTCGTCACGCAATGAAATGAAACAGTCCCATTTGGCTTGCTAAAACTTTTGCTGGCATTCATCGAAGCAAATGTTTGGACCATCTGATATATTTAATGTAAACGTTTCAATGTTAAAACATGATGATCTTTCTTTTACCTTTGAATTAATTACGGGACACAGAGCGCATAATTGCAACCGAGGTCTGCGCTCCTCGCGAGGGGTCTCTTACAACTCACACACTTCGTAGACTCTTCACCTTGCAGGGTCGGCCAGGGTTTTTGGGTATACGGTATACAAGCACTTTTTAAATCGGGTATACGGTATATTTCAGCTGAAATTTGGGTATTCGGTATGTCACATTTTTTAAATTTCAGGTATACAGTATATTGCATTTCCCGAGCTTTTAATTACACATCCCAAAAGGCATGAAATTAGACCAGTTCAATCTGAAATCTGACCATTCCTTGCGACCCGTGTGATATTTTATCATTAGAAAAGTAATGACAGTCCGGCCCTGCTGTGAATTGACTGATTGCGAGCTTTCAATAAAATGGATAAAAAATGATGCATGGCTGTTCCTCATTGTTGAAGTGCTAATAAAGGTCAGCCTTAACAACTAAGTGCTTGCTTTGGTACTACTAATTTTGGGTATACAGTATACAACGTGTTGATCAATTTTGGGTATACTGGGAGAAATTTTGGGTATTTTGAGTAATTTTTTTCGGGTATACTGGTATACCTCTACCCCCCTTGGCCGACCAAGATGTCAAGATGGCGGGTCGGTCGAGTTTTGCGAGCTCTCTTACATTTTATTTAATAATATGTTTATTCCTTGCTCAAGTCTCGAAGTTTTGCCCTCAAGGAACCCAACACAGTAACCTTCAAATTCTTATGGCTACAAAAGACGCAAATGAAGTGAAGCTCAACGTTTATCCAGCAAAGTCAACTCCGAGATCCCTCGCAACCAGCATGGCGAACGCAACGAAGACCTTAAAGCTGATACGCATTATACGCCTTCTAAATACAGCCATGATTGCAAATGTCATTTTATTATCGAATGATATACAACTAAATCCAGGCCCTGGGCCTACTCAACATCGTGAAATGAGGGGCTTGCGTCTATTCCATTTGAATATCTGCAGCCTAAGAAATAAGGTGGACGAGCTTCGACTGTTCTGCGAAACACACAAACCTCATGTGCTATCGATAAACGAAACATGGTTGGATGAGTCATTTTCAGACGAGGAAATTTGGCTTCCAGGCTTCAATTTACTGAGGAAAGATAGAAATTGCCATGGGGGTGGATTAGCAGTTTACATCGCTGAACACCTGAGCTTCAATCGACTGGACGAAGTAAATCCTGAACTAATGTGTGCAGATTTAGAAGCAATTTGGTTTGAATTGTCTCAACCGAAATCAAAGAAGCTGTTGGTTGGCTCTATTTACAGATCACCAAATTCGGATATTTCCGCTTTTAATTCAAGTTTGGAGAAGACCCTAAACAACCTTAAGAGTATCGGTGCGGAAACGGTACTCATGGGGGACTTAAATGTTGATTTCTCCAAAACAACAACAACATCTTATAAACACCTTCAACAGATAACCAAGTCATTTTGCCTAAAACAGTTAATCAAAGGATTTACAAGAGTAACGCAGCACACCAGAACTTTAATTGATTTATTTTTCACCTCAAGGCCAGAACTTTATTTCGCCGGTGTTGTACCAGTTGGTTTTTCTGACCAGTGCTATTTTTGGGGTAAGAAAGCTACACAGGATGAAACGCCCTCCACCAAAAATTATTGAAACGAGAAATTATAAACATTATAATCCAGCATTGTTCCGTGACGACCTAAAACACATCCCATGGGAAATCATCGAGCTCGAAGAAACACCAGAGGGAAGTTGGAACGCCTTTAAAGACCTTTTTCTAACAGCTGCCGACAAACACGCACCCATTGTTACGCGTCGCGCCCGTGGATACTCAGTGCCGTGGTTAACAAGCGATCTAAAGAAACTTATGCAAGAGCGTGATTACCACCACAAAAAGGCCCTAAGTACAAACAAAGAACAACATTGGAGCAATTATAAGCGGTTACGCAACACCACAAACACAAGAATGCGTAAAGAAAAAAATGACTATTATGCAAATCAACTGGCGGATGAAAAAGACCCAAAGGTGATGTGGCGAGCTTTGCATAAAATCGTCCCCCAAAAAATCAAATCAGTACCTTCAAGCAGTGATGGTCTTACAGCCTCAAGATTCAATGGCTTTTTTACATCGATCGCAAACTCTCTGAGCAGCCATTTTGAGCGTTGTACTCTGCCAAAAGTTATGTCAACTAGAGTTGAACAAGACTTTGTCCTCGAAGAGGTGTCATCCGGATTTGTTCAAAAAGAATTGCTCAAAATGAAGTCAACTAAAGCTACTGGCCTCGATGGAATTCCTGCTCGATTACTGAAAGATGCAGCAAATGAAATATCTAGACCAGTCGCGTAACTCATAAATTTAACAATTTCTACCTGTATGATACCATCTGAATGGAAAACTGCGAAGGTAACTCCAATATACAAATCTGGCGATAAGAGCGACCCAAATAATTATCGTCCGATTTCAGTCCTTCCGTTGATTTCTAAAGTAATGGAACGAGCAATTCAATCACAGCTTGTAGCATTTCTAATCAGAAACAATTCCTTGTCAGTGCATCAATCAGGATTCCGTAAGAAACATTCCACTGAAACAGCCACTGTACACTTTGTTGATCACACTTTAGAACAAATGGATAAACAGATGATTACCGGGTCTATTTTTATAGACCTAAAAAAAGCGTTCGACCTCGTTGACCACCTCTGCCTACTCCACAAACTAGAACATTATGGAATTAGAGGGAAAAGTTTGAAATGGTTCGAAGACTACCTTACAGCTCGATCCCAGAAGGTCAAATACAACCAAGACGAATCATCGAGCTTAACTATTGGTTATGGGGTTCCCCAAGGATCCATACTGGGCCCGATCCTATTTGTGATATACATCAATGATCTCCCGCAAAGTCTACTGAAGTCATCAATAGGCATGTATGCCGTCGATACTGTTATATATTTCTCTGATCCCTGTCCAGATGTCATCAAGCAGGTTCTTCAAAATGATCTTACCAATGTTGAGAAATGGTTAGCAAGCAACAGGTTGATACTCAATCAGAGTAAAACTAAATGGATGCTGTTTGGAACTAGGCAAAAACTAGAACACTGTCCAGACTATAAAATAGAGCTTCATGGGAAAAACATTGACAGAGTATCAAGCTTCTGTTACTTAGGGGTAACACTAGATGAGAATCTTTCATGGAACGAACATGCAGAATTGATTTGTAAGAAAGTAAGAAAACGTCTCGGCCTACTGTCCCGCATACGACCCTACCTTACTCTAAAAGCTGCTAAATGCGTGTATAATTGTTTAGTTCAGCCGATTTTTGATTACACTAACACGGTATGGGATGGGCTGTCAATCGGTTGCAGTAACAGCTTGCAACGTCTACAAAACAGAGCAGCACGCATTATACAAAGGAGGGCAACAACCGAAGGATCTTTTAAAATGTTAGGGTGGGTGGATTTGGAAACCCAAAGAAAAGCCCACAAATGCATTTTAGTTTTTAAATGTTTAAATAATTTAGCTCCTCCATATTTGTCGGATTATTTTATTAGAAATTGCAACGTTCATTCTTACAACACGAGGAAAAGGAACGACATGCACTTGCCGAAACCCAAATTAACGCTAGGCAAAAGGACTTTCAGATACTCTGGTGCGCTTCATTTTAATAATTTACCAACTACAATAAAAGAAGCAACATCGCTCCCCATTTTTAAAAATCTTCTTAGACTTTATTTTAGAGGGTAGTTTTTATTTTTAATTTTTAAAATAATTATATTTTATTTGTATTTTTAAGCGCTTTTTACCCGTTTTTTATAATTGTAAATATTAATCTTTATATATAGAAATATAATGTAGCCTTAATTTACGCAGGGCCCCTTTTGATACCAGCCAAGTGCTGATTGGGCCACCCTGCCTAAATAAAGTTGACCTTACCTTACCTAATAAGCATATTATGTTTATGCTGGAGAACAACTCACTATCTGTATTCACTAACGAAGAAAAGGATGACATGGAGGTAAATTCACTTCGACATTTTCATGTGCGATACGTTTTAAAAGGTTTGTGTGACATCTCTTGTGACCGTCGCAATCAGTCACGCGATCATGTGTAAAGAAATAGCACCTTGCCGATGGAGCCTCTTGCAAGATTCAACTGCTGTCAAGTGTCTAATCTCGAAGACTTCTAGAATGGTCTTTCCCGAGTGATTATTCAAATGATTCCTTTTTGTGCTAATAAACTGTTAACTAAACTGCACCACGACATTACTTATATTTTAAATAACATGTATGCATATTTTGCCCAGAGTCCTTATTTGAAACTTTGTGCTAATTTTCAATCCGAGAATTCTTTTAGAAACTCATCGCTATGTAAAACGGAGAGCGTGTTGAGGTAAAGAGTTACAGACCAATGCGTCTGGAACTCATTGAAAACGTAGCCGTGTTTCCGAAAGTAAATCCGTACTGGGTAACTTAGGGCAGACTGTGTATACCTGCAGGAATCATTAACTTTAAAAACTATTAAGCTTCGGATTCCCATAAAGTAAGCCACTTTATTTCGCGCCGTGTCTGCATTATAACGTTTTTCAAAATGGCGGAGAAAATTGCGAACAGGCGCTTTTATAAATACTCCACAACTGTTAAAAATACATATTTATCAATCAAACCTGCGAGCGTTGCTCTTTCGTTAACTTACCTAACAGCCGTTTATCCGTCACATTCATTGTCGCATCCACGTATCCCTGCCACATAAATGCTTGGATGTAAGCTTAAAAGGGAAACAAGAAAGACCTCAGAACTTTCAGTGCCGCCGTTGTGACGTCATTCATCAATCTTCTAATTATAGTTTGCGAAAAGTGTACATACCTTGTTCGGTCGGAGACTAAAGAATCGTTTGTCCAAAATGTGTTGTGTGAGTGTCTTATGATCAGTTTGGAAATCGAAAATCCGTATGGGGTTTTTCCCATGGAAAAAACAACCACGTTGCACATTCCATATAATCCTTATATGGCAAAATGGCCTTGGCGTTCGTCATAAGCGGAAAACAAACAACCACATTAAACAAAGCCCGATACATAAATCGCCAGGATGGGAAAAATCCCTTGACACAGCAGATGTCATTATGCTTCAGTAACTGGATGGTAAAGAATATGTATGTAAGATAATGATAAAGTTAAAGACAAACTCTCGTTATTTTCAATATTTTACCTTTAGATGAGTTACAGTAATTGGAAAAAAAAAAATAAAAAGAAAGGAAAAATACATTGCCAATGTGAAAAACAATAGCTTACAACGGCATACCTGACCTCTGATAAGGGTCCCATGCATAGTTTGCGTAAAGGGGAATCCCCTGTATCATGGTCAGATCAGTTTTCGTTTCTCGAAATTGGAGGGGTGCCATATCGGAGCTTGACGTGCAAATCGCAGTTCAAAATGCGTGAGAGCGAGAGTTCCATCCACGATATAAGATCACTGGCATGGTAGGTGGGTTTTCCTTCGCACGGTTTGATTTAAAGCTCTATTTAAAGAAGTCTCAGCTTATGTATTTGATATGTAGAGCAAGAACTCGCCAATTAATATACGTCTTTAATTTGTGTTTTAGAGACCCTAGCGGTTGAATGTCCACATGCATACCGTTACCCCCTATATTTCTGTTGCATTATAAGTGGAAACAATCTCGCTTCTTGTAGCACATCAGGCTTAAAACATCAGCTGGTCTCGAGAACGAAGGTAAGTCTCGGCAGTGACGATCAAAGTATTCCGGTTAACTACCTTATTACGTCGTTACATGTTTGATTACGCGAGCACCTAAGAATCCAAACCAGCAGACACCAAAATGTTAACAGGAAACGAAAGAACAGTCTGTATTAAGACGTATAATAACGAAAAAATAAAAGCATGTTATAATTCGCGCTTTCAATTAATACATGGCGTTACGTCAAAAAGGCCGGAACCACAGTCATGCAAGGCTAGATTACCAGTCATGCAATCGAAAGTGAAATGTTAACTGAACAGACAAATGATTGCAAATCACTTATACGCTTACAAAGCATGTTTCTCCAATTAATAGTGCTGAATAATCATATTTTACTTAGCACTTATTATTTTTCCCTACACAAAGCTAATGGTGTGTACGTGTAACATACGAATAGCAAAGAAAAGCAATGAACATTTTCCCCGATGCCAATGTTGGGATGAAATGGAGCTAAACTAAAAAAATGTAATTATAACTTTACTGCAGTTGTTTTTTAATCGATATTTTACTTTAAGTAATGCAAACTTTATATATAACTGATTATACTTCGATCTAATAACCTACTTTTTTAAAAGATAAAATTGAATATTCGAATATTCAAACGCAACAACGCTTTTTCGGAACATGTTTTGATGTCAAGCAGTAATGAATATATAAAAATAGTTATAACACTTGTGCTGTCAAGACATTTTGGTGAATATACAAATATGCACCTCTCAGTAATATTTAAACATATCCAGGATTAGTCGAAATGTACTTCATAAAACCTGACAGGTTTGAGGATTGCTGTGGCGAGAACTACAAATAATTCCACTCTTTCGGAGAAAGCAAAACTGCCAGTTTTTGAGAAGAGAATGCCTCGGTGTTGATAACAAGTTAGGGGTTACTTTCTTTGGAAAACGGAGTAGGAGTACCATATGTTAACACTAGTGCTGGTCACGATTACACGAAAGTTTGGATTTTTTTGTAACCTTTTGTTATGTCCTTCTTTCTAGAAATATGTCCAGTAGTGCTGCAGCAACTTGGGGCCAACATCACTGTGCATATCGTGACTGTGAGCACGGGGAAAAATACTTGGCGCATCGATACAGACAAGAATTTGAAAATGGCAACCTGCAGCTAAGTCTTCTATTCTTTGGCACAGTGTCAACTTGGAGTAACTCAAAGATAGCCAAGGTTAGTTATTTTTCTTCATTACGATTGTGACGTTTGGTTGTCTAATGAATTTGCACGAATGACTGAAATAGGCCTCAAATGCAACTAACTTTCCAATAAATGCACCTTATATTTATACAATAACCTAGAAAACAAATAAAAAATGTACACGAATACTAAACTAATGAACTAAGTATCTTTGATGTTGTAATTCAAACTAACAAATATGATAGCTGACCTTCATTGGTTTAAGAACTGAATTACAAGAAAGAATACATGCACGTGGCGGATCCAGACCTTCACCTAAAGGGGGCCCGGCTTTTGAAGGCTTGAATATCAATGTTGAATTCTGCGAAGGTGATCCGCCACTGCATGCAGTTACTTCTTAAACCTCACGGAACACAAAATAGTTTTGTTATGACGATACGACTAATCAGCGGCTTCAATTATTTTCATTTTTCCAATCTCTTTCTGGACAAACAGGAGATGCAAAATGGCAACGGGTCTAGATGGTGTCCAGATAGGTGTCCTTGAGGATTTTATTGACCGAGTATTCCAAAGATAAAAGGATTACTTTGGAAATTAAAGAGTGCTTTTTTTTACTGAAGAAAACTTAAGATACCTAAACATCCAGTCAAGACTCGTGCCAGGATTCTAACAGCGCTCTTCGATCAGTCAGTCCGAATGACCGGTTAGCTTTCATTCCTGCGGTTAGCTGCCACGTACACTGGTTTGCTTGCGGTTAGCTTTCGCTCTGGTTTGCCTCGACTTCGGCTGATAACCGGCTAATACCTCGACGTTGATTTATCCAGCATTTGTTTATTTACAGTAATGGCAAACTAAAAACATACTTTGCTATCGATATTTTGTGAATTGTTACCATTGCATCCAGGGAGAGTAACAACTTAACTCTGACATGCTTTATGGACTACACAAACATAATTTAAGCCAACCTTGATGAGCCATCAGCTGCTATGACCCTTAGAGTAGACGCAGACCTAATCTTTACAATTACTTTACTTTATATTTAAAAATCAGTAGTTAATAATCTTAATTACATTGTAATTTTAACAGCACTTACCTTTAATTTCCCAAGGCTATAGCACTTTCCAAATTCTAAGGACACAAACTTGCATATTATTGATGGAAATTCAAAACTTAAATTACAAACTAACTAACTAACTAACTAACTAACTAACTAACTAACTAACTAACTAACTAACTAACTAACTAACTAACTAACTGTTTTTTTATTATCATTTTTGTTTTATATTTTATTGATATTTATAGAAGTTTACAGATAAGAGTGACGATGACAATTGAAATGACATTTGCAGTATGAAAGAAAAACTAGATAAACTGAGTACAGATGGCGAAAAAAAGACGAGGAATACTATTACTCAGATAACACTACTTAAAAGGAAAACACTAATATACTAAAATACTTACTACTGAGTAATATATAAATAAATAAAACTACGTCGATTTCAACTTTTATAAGAAAAAAAAAAACAGAATTAAGACTAACGCTAGTATAGATGAGAAAAAGAAACAGGCACTACTGCTACAAATAACACTTTAAGGAAACTATTAATATACCAAAAATAGTAACCAATATATTAATAATACTACATCAATTGCTACACTTTTTTTAGCAGGCCGGCCTAAATACAATTACTTGTAGTGAATTTCTTTTTACATGGCATCATGAAATGTTCGCTTGTCATTATATTCGGAAATAACCGTTTCGATTTGATATGCTGATGAAACTTTTGCGAGGAAAATATTTAGTGACGGAGGAAATCCTTTATTTCGGAAGGAGTAAACGTATTGTTTTGCCAAGATCAGGAGATAGTTCTCGCTTACGAACTGCTGACTGACTTACTGACTGGCAGGCTAGACTGACTGACTGACTGACTGACTGACTGACTGACTGACTGACTGACTGACTGACTAACTGTTTTTAAAATATTTTTGAAAACTATTTTTGAACTATTTTTGTGAAACAGATTAAAAATAGGTGTTTAAATTGTATTTTTAATATAGTTTTTGACTGTTTTGAATGGTGTTTTAAGCTATTTAAAACATTATTAAAACGTATTTTGAAATGGTGTTTTTAAGCTGTTTAAAACAGCATTAAAACATATTTTGAAACTTTTTTTTTAAATTCCACAGAAACAGATTGGAATTTAAAATATAGTTATCAAAAACAGTATACAAACAGGTTAAAAATATATTTTAAATCCTCACACCTAAAAATAGGTGTTTAAATTATATTTTTAATACAGTTTTTGACTGTTTTTAATGGTGTTTTAAGCTGTTTAAAACAGTATTAAAACATTTTGAAACTTTTTTAAAATTCCAGACTGAAGCAGGTTGGAAACAGCATTAAAAATATATTTTAAATTCTCACACTACATGTATTTGTAAATTTTAATTCTGTTTTTGGAACCAACAGTCTTGAAATTGTGCTTAAATTATATGTACATGTATATTTTGCTCTGTTCGATGAAGTGTTTTACATGTAATGTGCTTAAAACAATGTTAAAATATAAAAGATCACGTAAATATATAAAAAAGCATAAACAGATAGTGTGAAACCAGTATAAAAATAGCCAGCAACAAAATTGTTTCCACTTTTCTGAGAAATAAAGAAAAATTAAAGTGTGACAAAAATGCTGGGAGATGAATACCAGACATATCCACAATTTGAGTAGCAGCAGAGCAGGCAAACAAAAAATAGCATCCACTGGTTAGGCTTTGGTAATCATTAACCAGAAGGGCTGTACAGATACATACATGTACAGTACCCGAGAGTTCCAACGGGCAAAATTTTGTTGATCACGGCCAGAAAAATCGAGAAAATTCAAGTCCTCAGGCGGTTATTTTTGCAACTAGACTCTCACCAAGTCAAGTTGTCAGTGCTAATTGACAAATCGAGTCAATGTGGGCGTATTGGATATGGATGGTTATTTTTACATGAAAATTCCTTTTTTGTGAAATGCATGAAGGCACTGGATGCTTAAACCTAAAGCAGTGGCAATTTAACCATCTCTTCGCGTTCCTGAATTTGCAAAAGTTGATTACATGTAGTATATAAAGCTCATGAATTTAAAGTTTTTGCAAAGATTATTTATTCACTTTTCAGGGACAAAAGAAATTTTCAGGCACTGAACATTGTACATCATACATGTACAGCATATCTATAAATTGGCATTACATTATTTAATTATTACTCCTAACTTGTCAACTTTGTCTGCAGCCTTTCCCTTTTTGGTCAGCTTGTTCTGTTGGTTTCCTTCTGAAAAGATAAAAAAGGAACTTTTAGACTCTCACATACATGTAGTTATCGTAGAATGTTGCAATACTAAAAGGTAAAGTCTGCATACAAGCCAAGTGGCCCATCTGGCTGGAGCTTATCCCGGTTTCCGTAGCATGAAGCAACTACAGTATTTCTACTCCCCCTTGGATGGGATGCTATAGTCCATCGCAGGGTTACCCTCAGCAGTAAATTTGCCAGTATCCATTTATTTATACACCTGGGTGGAGAGAGGTACTATTAACTATGACTGAGTAGTGTCTAACCCGAGAGCACAATGCAGTGCCTCGGGGAGGGCTTGAACCCAGGCCATTCTATACGGAGTCCGCCAGCGCACTAACCATTAGGCTACCGCACCTCCCGCCTCCTGTTGCAATATTATGCTGTCACAAAATGTACCTCAGCAGGCAAGATCTGACATTTTGAAACCGTTAGTATAAACCTCCATACACAATATTGCAAAATGGTGGAAAATACATTATTCTTTTGTCTTCACTTTACATGTAATTGGCCCTCATTGCCTTGATCATTGTTCAGAATTAAAATGAATCTTTGGCCTAAAACGAGGCAACGAGGGCCAATTAACATATAGGCAAAAAGAACAATGTATCTACCACCCTTTTGGAATGAGATGTACAGTATAATGTATGTATGTAATGTATTTAAAAACAAAAAAAGAGAGGTCAATTTAATTAATCCTTTGCTGTGAGTGTGGTCACTCATTTGGATACATACTGTAACGAAGCTATAAGATCTCACAAAATGTGCCGAACATTAAGATCTCACATTGTAAAACCCCAAATTAATGAGTTCTACTTAAAGAACACAAAGAAAATATTTACCACAAAAACAATTCAGCCACTATATACAGGCTTTTGATGTTACTCTGCAGTGTATGTATACATGTAGTCAAAATGGCTGAAGGCCTTCTGCTTAAGTGGTTAAAAAATGCCTTCACTTATTCAGATTAGATTTCAGTTTGAACAGATTTGAATGTTCAATTATAAATAACTTCAATCATTCATTAATCCATACATGTACACCTACAGAGCTGCCATTTTGAAATCAAACAGCTACATGTAATTGGACTATTGATGTTGGATATGGCAAAAACTACTAGGATTGTTTCCATCACCCTCCAATAGAAAAAAAATGCCTCTGAAATATGATTGAAATCATTTTTGTGTGACAGAACAGTATTCTCGAGGCTATGTTTATGTGGGACTACACTGAACACATTCCAAACTGAACCGGACTGGATTGGCTTTTGTTCACAGTGTAAATGGAATCGTTCTGGAACTGGTCAAGTGCAGATCCAAAACTGCACCTGCAAAATAGCAGTGTTGGATCTGTTCCAGACTTGTTCCATGACAGTCCCATGTAAAAATGTCTATGCGGTGTGGTTTACAGTGTAAACGAACATGTAACCTCAGTTGCAATTGTGCGGCTTTTGTGTACATCTATCTACCACATGTACATGCACATGAAACTCTCATGGAAGAGAAACAATTCAAATTTTGCTGTGTTGGAAATCAGAGAAATACATGTATGTATCAATGCAAAAACTGAAATTGCCAACAATTTTAATTTTTAAGCCATATGAGATGGCCACATAATTTTCTAAGAATATGATGTATTCAATTCTTATGCTAACATATGTTTTCCATCCAGTGATTTCTTTGAAGAGTACTCAACTAATTTGTACCAAGTGTATGGAAATCTGTATTAAAAAAAAATGTAAATTCAAAATTACTAAAATGCCTCTGTTTGTTGTGTTTGTTGACAGTTGTTAAAATCTTGCATGCTATGAAAATGTGGGAGGCGCGGTGGCCTAATGGTTAGCGCGCTGGACTCCGGATCGGGTTCGGGTTCGTGCCCTGGCCGGGGCACTGCATTGTGTTCTTGGGTAAGATACTTTACTCTCATAGTGCCTCTCTCCACCCAGGTGTATAAATGGGTACCGGCGAAATTTACTGCTGGGGGTAGCCCTACGATGGACTAGCATCCTGTTCAGGGGGGAGTACATGTACATACAGTGTACCAATACCCCCAGTCGCTTCATGCTACAGAGACTGATGGGCCCCTAGGCTCGTATACAGACTTAACCTACCTTTATGCTATGAAAATAAAGTAACTCAATAAAATCATACAGACGTGATATGATACATTTGTGTAAATGTCCGTGAAAATGATAAAAACAATGAAAACATGTTTCTCATAATTATTCCACAAATTCGTGTGATGGCGATATGTGTTCAACAATAATATCCATCATCTGTGCATAACAGATATCATAATTTATGCAATATATGTACATGTAGGTTGCCAAGATCCGTCCAAAACCCTGCAAAGCCACAATTTTTCTCGCTGCAAATAGTGTTTTGTTGACAATTACATGTACATGTAGTTGAACAAAAAAAACAAAACAATTATCCTGCTCAATCTTGTGGAATATCGTCTGATTTTAGCCAAGTTGGCATTATATTGCCTCGTCGACTAAGTATCAGGTAATATTCCACGCTATTTCACAGGATTATTGTTAAATAGTAATCGATACCAATATTGTAGCAACTGCAGAATACACCGCACAAGATACATGTACATTGAGTCAGAACTCTTTCAAGAACAAGCTATGAAACAATAAAACTATTGTTATGGATAGGGTGCAAACTGTACCTGTGTTACAGTTGCTATGAGGGTATTCTGCAGTTTGGCCCCAACATTGATAAATCAATCGTTATCAGTTTCCATTGGCAATCGATACTCGCCAGTTTTTCTTCATCGATTTCTATCGGCAATTGATACAGTACCAGACTCGTTCCCAGTCCCTACTTATTTGTTCTTCAAAGGCGATGAAAGACTGGGGAGAAATGATGTCATGGTCGCGGGGCAGGCTGGGAAGGGCGAAAGAAAAGTAGGGACTGGGAGAAAATGTTTTCAAGATGGCGGATCTGGAAGTACCGAGTATTGCGAGAGCAGCGGAAAGGCCATTCCACCAAGCCTTTCAACAGAAAAAGTTACCTTGTCCGCACAGCCAATGCAGGAACGAAAACTGTTTTTATCTGCCGGACGGTTTGGACCATCATTTTCGCACTATTCATGGTCGACCGTCCACTATGCGAGATGTAGAAGAAGCAAAAACTTTGTTGCGAGTCAAGCATTCAGTGGAAACTTTAGCGTGGACCAGAAAGACCTCTGAGATGGCTGTAAGATTTGAAAGTTTCACTTTTTCAGAAACCGATTAATCAGTATTACTTGTAGCAATTTAATAAATAGCCACGTTAAAATGTTTCCACTGGTTTTATTGTTGCTTTTTTGGGATTGTTTGATCTTTTCTTTAAACTTTATATACCTGCAAGAATTTCAATGATTTCAAGAAATATTAACCTATACGATAATTTGTTGTTGTGTAGAATGATCCTCGGATGGGTAAATTTTCAGTTGTTTACCACGATATCAAAGAAACCGTTTGGAGTATTAATGCTGAGGAGGCTGCTAAGTTGCTTGCTGTGTATTTGTATCACAAAGGAAGTCTCTATCCCTATGAGAAAGCCAACCAACCAAGAGAGATACTTGTTGAATCACCAGTTGTTAAAGCCAGGTTTAATTGCTGGTATTTCCAGTCAGAAGAAAATTTAGAGATTGTTACAGAGTGCATATTTGTCAAGTCTGTAAGTAAAATATATATTGTGCTATTTTAAAAGCTATAAGTAATACCATCTCTGATTATAATTGTATATAATGAAAATTATTACGGATTCTGCATTGTTTAAGGCAACAAATAAATTTTCTGTTCATTCATTTCCTTTCTTTGAAAGCTGCCATTGAATTAGGTTCAATAGACAACTATTCTGCTTGACATGCCCCTATGTTGTTTTTAGATTTACATTCCTGAAACTGCTACCCCACTTCAAGAGGAACATATTGCTTGCCACATTCATTTACCAATGTATGAGAAAAATGAGGATAAGGCCCTTTCAGTATTGCGAAATATATTTAAACTGGATGAGTTCAGACCAAAACAGAAAGAGGCAATTGAAGCTATTATATCAGGAAAAGACTGCTTAATACTGTTGCCAACTGGATCAGGGAAAACTGTCTGTTATGCTATACCTGCATTGCTGCTACCTGGTGTGACAATTGTTATTACACCACTGCTTTCACTGCTTAGTGACCAAGTAAACAAACTAAGACAAAAAGGAATCAATGCTTGCTTTGTTTGCTCAAGCATGACTAATGAGGAAAAGGAATCAGTATTCCATGCTTTGTCTCAGAGTGATGTACAGTACAAGTTGTTTTATTTGATGCCGGAAGCAGTTGTGACAGAAAGGATGAAAAAACAGTTTACAGAAATGGAGAGAAATAAGGCGCTTGGAAGATTTGTCATTGATGAGGCTCACTGTGTAGACACATGGGGGTCAACATTCAGGCCAGCATATGAAATGCTTAATTCCCTTAAGAGCTTTAATAGACCTGTGCTTGCCTTCACTGGAACTGCAACTCCCCGAACACAGGAAATAATAATTAACAAATTAGCCATGACAAGCCATGTTGTCATTAAATTACCCCCTAAAAGGAACAATTTGTTTTTTAAAGTTTTGCCTAAAAATGATCAAAAATCGAAAGACATAATTACCACATTAATTATGAATGAGTTTTCAAACAAGTGTGGAATTGTTTACTGTTCAGAAAGAAAAGACACCAAGGACATTGCATTTTTGATGAAAACAAAAGGTATCAGTGCAGTTCATTATGATGGTGCACTTGATGCAATAGAGAAGGACCAAAACTCTGCTGCATGGCTGAGTGGCAGAGCCCAGGTTATGTGTGCCACAAAGGCTTTTGGAATGGGAATTGACAAAAAGAACGTAAGATTTGTCATACATCATACCATTCCTGAATCAATGGAAGACTACTTCCAAGAAGCGGGTCGAGCAGGAAGAGATGGCGAGCAAGCCCAATGTACTTTGTTTTACAGATTTGGGGATAGATGCAAAGTTCTTAACTCCATTAGTAAAATGGAAAATGTGGAACAAAAACAAGTGAAGAAACAAATGCTTGACGACTTAGTGAAATACTGTATGCAAAATAGCTGCCGCCATGCCTTCATGCTTGACTACTTTGGAGAAGATCCAAGTACTTCAAAACCCTGTAATGACAAGTGTGACAACTGTTCTGACCCAAAGCAGTTAACCATGAAGGATGTCACTGAACAAGCCATTCAGGCAATCGATTGTGTCATGTCAATTAGTTCCCAAGCAAAGGTTACCTTAAAACAAGATGCCTACACTCTGAAGGGTTCAAAAAGCAAAAAAGAGGTTATAAACAAGAACTTTCACCTTACTCCTAGCTATGGCGTTGGAAAGACGTATTTAAAGACTGAAGACGCTGCAATTAGGTTTTTTCAGCTACTTACAGTGGAAGGATACTTTGAAGAAAATCTACGTGACCTACAGGAGAGTAAAACTACTCCGTTTATCACTGCTACACCAAAGGCTCACCTCGTCAAGAATGGTTCAATCAGGGTTTCGCTCGATATGTAACATATCTTCACACGAAAAGTAAGTAAAACACTTAAGTTAACTGACTTCTGTTTCCGGTACAGTTTCAACTGTAGAAAAGGTATACAACCGCATGGCTGGGAAACACTCATGCAACTTTCTTTTTTTCCTGAACTTTCTTAATCCCTTTTTGGTACACTGAAACGCAGGAGTTTGGCACATATTTTGGTTGAGTGCTGTCTGGTTGTTTAGGGCATTGTAAGATTTCTGTTCTTCCTTGGACATAATCAAAAAATCCCTCCTTCAAGCAAAACCACATCCCTTTCAACTGATCAGGGAAGGGGCTTTCCTCTTTGTGCCTCTTCGTGGGATGAACATCGAATGCATCTTTATTTGAATATGTGTTCCGAACATTTTGAAGAAATTGAATGTTTGCCATTATCCTCCTGCACGTCTGAACAGTAGAATGGCCTACGAAAGTAAAATAAAAAGAAAAACATTTTTAATATTGAAAATACGTTTATAGCATGAGGTCTGAACCTTATACCCTACTCGAGAAGAATTAAGGAACGAATATAAATGATGCGAGTGATGGGGAAAGAAAGGGGTAATGGCATGAAGATCTACATACTTAACAGTTTGCTGGAAACAATAACTTACGTCATACCTGATGCATACTGTTTCAGCGGCTGAACAATGTATGTCTCAACAAACTCATCTAAGTCGATGTCGTGTCCATCTTTTCCAGACAAATTTACGGTGCAATTCAGCTTCAACATTTCCCTGAAGGCAAGAGGCCACACAGCACTAAAATGAACCACATGAACAAGGGCTTCTGTCCAATAATTACGAAATTGTAATTGGGAAAAGAGAGGCAGCATGATTGTCCACACTGTTTCTCGAGCAATTCCTTGACCAAACTTAGTAGCGTCATTGAAAAGCTGTAGAAGAGGTCCAAACAAAGTAAACAACTCAGAGTGGTATGCAAAATTGGCATCAGCTGAACAGGATTGCAAAAACTCCCAAAACCCTTCTAAAAGAACTGCATTATGACTTCCATTTCTTTGCAAGCATTGTAGTAGTTGTTCTTTTGAAGGAAAATACTTTGATCGTTGGTATGCATGTACAGCTGCAAGGCCATATGCAATAGAGCCATCTCTTACTGCCTCTTTAATATGAGCAAGGTTCTGCTCTTGAAACTTCTTACCACGTAATGCCTCAGGGGTAAGTTTTTTTCTCTTCATGACATTTGATATCATATGGTAAAAACCTCCCTTTTCTTGCGCTTTAAAAACTGCCTCACAAAGATGCCCTTTGGCATGAAGATCTCCTGGTATTTCAGCTACCCATCCGAATGCTGACTGGTCCTTCTGTTTGACACTTCTGTTATTCTTGCATGTACCTTGATCTCCAACAACTGCAGTAGGGAAGGCGTGTTTTCCTGACCGCTGATAGGCAAATTCAATGTCCCCTTGACCCTGATTGGTTGTTTGACCCTCATGGTGTTGTTTTTCATGGACAACATCATTTGTTAGCTCCTGCAGTAATGGCCTAACAACTTCTCTAACAGCAAGAGCCTTGTCAAACATCGAAACAATATCATTCAAACCCATCTTTTCAGCCATTTTGTATGGACTTGGAATAGAAGTGAAAGAAGGCCCATCAATAGTTGCATAGTTCTCGACAAGAAGCTGGCATATATCATTCCGCTGCCTCAATACCGCTAAGGCCAATGGGGTAACCCCACACCCCTCCTTGGCATTGGGATTTAAGCCGACAGCAATAAGAACTCTGACTAGAGAAGTGTTTTCATTTTCAACTGCATGATGGAAAACAGTTCTATTGAAATGATCCATTTTCCCCTCCCACCAATCTCTGCTGTTGTCAAGTTTCACAATAAGTTGATCTATTGCTGATGCTGGATCTGCTGAGTGATTTGCATCCCATACCATTTTTGTCAGTTTATCATACACCGTCCTGAAGAGACCATCTTGTTTCTGGAAATTGACTTTAAGAACATGCGATTCAGAGCTTTCATCCCCATTATTTTCCTCATCCTCTAGTGCTTCATCATCACTTTCTGCCTCTCTAATTTCTGCTTCTAGCTGTGCCATTTCATCTCGATGGTGATGAAGGATTTTCATGAATTCAAAATGACACCTTGCCCCCACTAGACCAAATGTTTTCCTGGTTGCGTCAAACTCTAATACCTCTAATTTGTGAATACAAGGAACTCCAAATTCTTTTGCTAAGTCTTCAAAAATTGATGCGGAGCCTGGAATTGTTGCGTTTTTTTCAATTGACAATGGCAAGATTAGGGTATCACTTTGCTTTACCACACTTCTGAAGGTAAAGACATCTGAAAGTGGTTCTTCGTTGATTCTGTAAGGCTTTGGAGACTTTTCAAACTCTTTGAAGTCGACTGTAGCAAGCCACGTGTTAAATTCAGCTTCGGTCATTTCCTTGAAGGATTTAATGCTGGGAGGGACGTGATTCAAACCCAGTTTGATGAGGTTGGAAAGATACATATTTAGAAACTTTTCCCAAAGGTTCTTGTGCTCAGGCTTTGATTCTGTATGAAGATAAAAAATACACCAAAAATATTTGTAAAAAGGAAAGCCCGGACTCTGAATTCAAATCCTTTATCTCAGCCATAAACGGAACTACTGGATAAAAAATGAACTAAGGGAAAAACGTAGTGGCAACACATTCTTTTCCGTTGCTAAATAGCAGGGTTTCCTGATTGTACGGCTCCACAAATATCCATACCCACTCCATTGCAATTCCAAATGGCCAGTGAGAAAATTAAAATGCCAGAAGTTTTAAATTAAAAGAAAGTACGAAGCTGAACAAGCATTTTCCCCGAGAGGTGGGCCAGTCGCTCAAACCAAATAATTATAACCTTCAATAGGGGTGAATGGAAGGTTGTTGGAAATATCAGAAATATAACTTTATTTAAGGTGATTTTTTTATTTTATAAAATAATTTATATGGACACAATTGCAACATTAATTGAAGAGGAACTGGTGGGCTGGGACAATTGGGTTAGTAATGCAAATGGTTGCAATGCAAACTACACAGTTGGAGTGTACAGCTGTTAACATTGTCAGACCAAGGCCTAAAACTTTCACAGGGCTAAGTAGTGGTCTGGGTATTTACTGTAATTTTGTTCATTGACCTAGAGGAAAATGTACAAATAAAAGATTTTTTTTTATTATTTTTGAATGTAACGAATTTTGTTTTCCTCTCATGAGGCCTTTTCCTGCAGCTTTAATTTCACTGCCACATGATTTTGAGTTTTAAATTTATTATTAAAAGTATATATATCGCTAAGGGTACCTTGTTTTCACAGGTCAAAAGAGAAAGAAAAAATGAAGAATTGTATTTGTTATGTAAATGTTATATCTCATTAGTTTTCAGCATGGGCAGTAGCTCCCTTCTACCCACTGGTCTTGTCTTTAAGCTTTGATCTGACAACTTTAATCGGAATAGCAGTAATTATGAGGGTCGTAGAAAGGATTTTGCTCAGGATGGTGCATGCAAGCACCAGAAGCATAGCATCTAGGGGGGGGGGGGGGGGGTCTGGAGGTGTATTTCCACGGGTAATTTTGATAAATCAAGTTGTTGAAGTCCACTTTTCCTGCATTCTGAGAGTCATTTTAACCCTCCCTCTTAAATTAGGTGGACCTTTGGGCACGGTGTGGACACACCCATTGCACCCCCCTGCCTACGGCCCTGATAATGTATATTAATATAGAATAAGCAAAGATATCTGGTTTACCGAGCAAAATATGATTTGCATTGAGTGTTTCAAAGTCAATCTGAGGCTTGCTTGTTGTTTCTGGGCATTCCAGTAGATGCTCAATGCCATCAAGTCTTGGAACAATAGCTCCCAGTCCTAACAATAAAATAGCAGAAGGCATTAGTTTACGTGCTTTCCAGCAGAAATGTCAACCTTTTTGTGTGGTACTAATAGAAAAGGAAAGGAATAATAGAAAACAGTTTTCCCTAAAAACTTTGTATAATTACTGATGGTTCTGCAATCTCAAATTATCATGTAAATAAATGTTATTTTATTAGACTAAGTTAGTATATGACTTGTTAGTAAATTTATAATGTCAAACAATGAAAACGTGATCATTAACTGACAACACAGAAATTAAAGTAATATGCATGCTTAAAAGAAAATTACCAGCACCTTATAATTTTTTAAACAGACTGTTATTCCTATCATATTATAAACTGCCACCATTCTTTCTGTAAAACGTTTTCCTAATTAATGAAAAAAATTATACCTGTGAAATTCCACATTTTGGGGCCAATGTCTTTAAAAAGTCTGCAATGCCTTTTTCTTCCTCTATACATGTTGATGTTATCCATAAGAAGAATAACCGGGGATGACTGGGGAAACTTGGAGTCAATTATTGTTTGGAAGCCATCCAGCCTTTGATCCAGATATTTCATTCTGATAAAAATGAAAATAAAAATTTTAAAGTAAACAATTTGTGTCTCTTTGTATTCACAAAACAGAAAATTATTATACAAATAATAAGCCTGCTGACTCTCAGGGTTTTGGAAGTGTAATGCATTCTGGGCTGCATAAATTACTCATAACATAAAAAATATAGATATTTTTTGTTTTATTGTGTGAACTAATTCCTTGTTTATAATTCAATCATTTATAATTACTTCCTTGATGCATGCTGATTAAACCCAATTGTGCCACATTTAATCCATGAACCTATGGCTCTATATGTTAATAATTATATTGTATCAAATGAAATTATGCAACAACAATATCTAAGATGAAAAAAAAAAGATATTTTTCTTAATTACTTTAGTGGTCTCTAGTCCCCACTACCCCTCACCACACCCACTTTAATAGAGCATTTACTGAAAGATACTTACAAAGAATCCCAGTGTAAACTCAAACCAATGCTACTAAGCAAATTTATGAATTGCTTGCCACTGCCATATGACATGCACAGTAGCCCAAAGAACAGCTGCAAATCATTTGGAAACTTCTGGTTTGCCATTGCTGCTAAACCTGAAAGGGCATGGCTGGCACATTTCATTTTCATAGCGTGGGTTTTGGCTTTATTTCGATCTTTCTCAGAGAACGATAGCAGGATTTCCAAAATTTCATTGATGAGGGGACACTTCTCTTCCAGTTGCTGCACCATGTCTTGAAATATTGTTCATGGAATTTCTTCACTGCCATCCAGCAAGCCACCAGTATGAAAACCCAAGTTGCATAGAGATTTAAAATGTTCCATTTCAACTTTAAGATTATTTTGCTGCTCACGGGTTAAAGCACTAGGATTTCCTTGAAGCTTCTCTAGGTGTTTTTCATATACATTGATAAGTGCAGAAATATAATTTTCCCTGGCATCATGTAATGTCCTATATCTTGCTATCATTGAGTTGTGAGCTGCTGTATTCTTGAAAGGTATAAGGAAAAGAACATAGTTACTAAAAGTCTTAATTAATTAAGGTAATCATGTATTTTTTGGGCTGTCCTGATTTAGCATAGGAAACTTCCAAAGGCTGCCTTAAGGCTGCTCAGCCCAGCTGCCAGTACTAAAAGGCAGGAGCCAGTCTTGGCCATATTTTGAAGTGAAGTAGACTACAAACGGTCTCGATTTATTTTCGCAGTATGTCAAGCATGAAGCAGAAAAAAAAAATGACTGCATCTAAAAAAGGTGGAGTGAAGTCTTTGCCATAACAAGTTGCCCTTAGGCTGCCCAGATCCTAGAGTCCATGTTTTCTCCAATCAAGGCACATGTTGTGGTTTAAATTTTTCTCTGGTTTAAAATTTCTTAAACCAGTTTGATTTTTATTTTTCATTGTCTCATCTTGATTATCATAATCTGGAACAAAGGGAAATAAAAATCAAACTGGTTTGAAAAATTCTAAACTAAGGAAAAATTTAAACCACAACACATACATATCATTATCGCTGGTAAAATATGTAAGGCATCCGGATTCCTGAAGTTGAAAAAATATATATAGTTACCTGCATTTCAATTGCTTCAACTATGTCACTCCAAATCTCACTCATGCTCATTTCCAGTTCTTTTATACTGTCTTTCATCTCACTGATTCCACATGTACCTTAATGTCTTCAAATGATAACTTGGACTTCATTGCCAAACCAGAGTATACAGTTCTGTCTTTATTAAGGATCTTTTCACATGTACATTGTTAACTTTTCCAGTGACAACATCTAATATCTATCCTAAATGTTCATTTTTGAACCCTCAATTTTTAAACTCTTTTTCTATCCTTTTTCCAACCATCATTCTTCGGCGGAACCATAAGTTATGGATCCCAGGGGGGTAATTGGGATTTCAAGTGACAGGGATGATCGAATGGGAGCAAAAGTTCAAGACCAAAAAAAATCCCTTAGGCTTCCAACAAGACCCAAAAAAATCCCTGGACCAAAAATTAACCTCCCAAAAAATCCCAAGCAAAATTTCTGACACTTAAAATTTTAAACATTAAAACATTAGAAATCGAATCTGGTAGTTATTTTAACATCACTAGAGACACCCAAGAACCCTTATTTTGATTGTACTTTAATCGCAGAACTACACAACGAAGGTCAGTAAAACCCAAATTTTTTATCAAATTTTCCTAGCCAAAAAAACCTGGAATCGAAAACTTCAAACACAAAAAAATCCTTCTATCATCCCCGTCACTTGAAATCCCGAGTTCCCCCCACCCCCGGGCTATGGATCTGAAAAGCTAACTTTGTAGGTATGAAAACATTTCCAGGAATTCTCTGTATCCTGAATATAATAAACAGCTACAGTGTGAAGTAATAACATCAAAGAGTCATCTTGCAAGCAGAACTCAAACACCATATACACAATCTGCTGTGCCTTACTAATCAGGGGAAAGGAAAATTATAATAATAATAATAACAATAATAATAATAATAATAATAATAATAATAATAATAATAATAATACTTTATTGAGTCTCTCAGTGAGGGCTTTTCAGACCCAGTGTACATAAATAATAAATATCGGTGAAAATGTCAGTGAAAAAGTAATATCATAGGTAAATTGAACAATTGACTATAAAAATCGCACTTCATCTCACTCTGTAAAATGTATTATGTAATAATTTATATTATTAGTTTATAAAAAGATTATAATATGCAAAGCTCACTATTTGAGGATACATCCGGCTTCCATTCCCACGCCGAATCCTAGTTTTCACACTATTAGGGAATAACTGTCCTATCTGCCTAGATACTAAACTCTTTAGCTCCTTTCCTACACCCAGCACATACAGAAGCTCTTCCTGCTCCACTACCTCACCATTGACTTCCTTAAGACATTGTAGCAATTCACTTTTAAGATCACTGGGGCCTTTAATAAAATACATTTTCAAGTTTTGAGGGAAGATAAATAAACTACACATGCATGTGCAGGTTTCCATTATATTTTATTGTAAGCTTCACCAGTTAAATAGGATACAAATATCAAAATACTTTAATAACACTTTAATAACAACACCAGTTCCACTAGCAAGCAGCCAAAATCAAATTGCATTTATACAAAATATAATGATAAAGATCAACAGGATGAAACTAACCTGTTCGAACAGTTTTATGGGCAGGTTGCCCTTTTGCTTTGGATGTGGGAGTTAAATCATGTTTGAAAGAAAGAGATCTCCTTGGTGTTGAGCAGGACGGTCGATTGTCTATAAACACAAAAAAAATGAAAGAAAATAATCATTTCTATATCGTTGAAGCAATAACAAACGACGAAAGAAAGTTAAAAGTTTCGTACCATCGAGAGTGATGTCTTCAAAGGACTCGTTCAAATTCGATAAATCACTTTCCATTGTTGTTGATTGACTGAACGTTCAAGGAAACCTACATCCACCCGTAGAAATAAAACTCCGCATTATAACACGCCTAAATTGTCAAAAAATAGCCCTGTCCAAGATATTGGCAAACTGGCCAAGAAATTGGGCGTTTTCTGCCAGTCGCTCCCCGATTTTCGTGCAGCCTTCCCTTGATGCAATGCGTTCTAGTCAAAACCGCCTCAGGAGCGACTGGGAACGAGTCTGATACAGTACGAAGGTTGATACAGATTGGCTTTGTTACGGATTTACGATTGACTACGCGTGGGTACAGTGCAGATAACAATGAACTCAAAAGCAACTGTGCATGTATTGTTAATTATAAAATCCAACCTGCGAAATGTTTTAGTGAGCCTGACTTCATCACTCCGTTTTCGCATACCAAAGTAACTGGACTTCAATCTGTTTTATTTCGTAGGCTACTGCACAACTGGTAGTAGCTGTAGCACACGTAGAATCCCGATTTCTCGAACCGATTTTCGTTTCCCTTCGACAGTCTTTCTCCGTAATTTTACTCCGTCATATTTTTCGTGAAAGCAATTTACGTTTCCCCTGGTGGAGGTTCATGAAATCGGAATTCTCAGTGCATCGTGCTGATCGTGGCACACAACTGAGTCACAGGTCTTTTTTTAAGTGCTAAAATCAATTCAAGCTCACCTTTTACGAAGTTATCAATCCATATGACTGGAAAATGCATCGTTGCGAAGGTGAATCGTCGATTAAAACCATCTCACTTGAGATATCAACCAACCAGGATTGCACAACCCTTTCAAACGCAGGCTAAAACGTTCCAAACATGGCGCGCAGAATTCAAATCCTTTGTCCGAGAAGGCCTGGAGCGAATCACGTGGTTTGTGAAATTAATGATTTTAATCATTAATTCTTAAAAGACGGAATCCACCAGGACTTCGAGTAGTTATTGGACAAAATTATGTACCAAAATTATTTACACCTTATTGCAAGCTTTTGTGTTACTGCTTCAAATATCTTATCAAAAGAAATCTTTTCTAACAACACCAAACACCGAAAACAAATTTCGAATTTCCCACTGAATCGCTTAAAGACGATTTTACAAAATGGCTGCACGTGAGAATTTGCCTATACCTTGTGAACTTTGAAATTCATTTTCTAAGACTCTGATAAGAAGTTGTTGTCGGTGTTATCAGGGATTATTACTTACATCTTTACCTTTTATTTAGGGTAGAATTCTTGGTTTTCATGTTACGTCATAAAATTCTGAAATCAAAATTCAATAGGCCTGCTAAACTTTCGATGCCACTAGGTGTAAGATACACTAAAAATATATCTTTTTGCAAATTTCCAGCTTGGTTGTGCCCTTCGTTTTAAAAACAGAGCATTTTGAATATTCGAGTTCTCCGCCGTATGTGATATCAAGCTGAGTGCCGTGACAAAGTTGTTTTGATTCAAAAAAGGCCTTTCCTTTCCATTTTGGCAGATTGAACATTACCAATGTACTAAGTTCTGTTTATGTAAAAGTATAATAGATCATGAGCCAAAAGTAGTCGCTATTAATAGCAAAATTAAGTCCCAGATGGTTTCTCTGACATCACGGCGGCCATGTTTGTGCCCCTCGGAAGGACACAAATATGGCGTCTCCATACTGAGCTTTATAAATTTGCGTGGAAAGTTTCGGCAAATAACTCACAAACGGTGCACCGCATAGACCTGAAATTTGGACGAATTGTTTTTCTATTTATCTTCTATAATATCTGAAATTCATAGCTTTTGTCGTTGAATGGTTTCGATTTTATTTTTTTATTGCGTGACAGTGAAAACCACCAATAGGATTTAAATTATTCTGGTACTCGATTTTTGTCCAACTTTAATAAATATTACTCGACGTCCTGGTGGATTCCGTCTTAAACGCCGAGGTGATAGGAAAAACTTGCGCGTTCGTTTGTGATGTTTCGATAGCGTAAGCACATGAACAAAGAATTCAATCTTGAAGATGCAAGCAGAAGATTCCATTTGTAAAAAATTCTGGGATACCAAGCAAAAGACTCCGTGTATTAAGGTATGAGTTTAATGAACATTTAATTAATGCACAGATCATCCATTATAAGCGGCCGGCGCGCCAGAGCGCGTGACTCGAGTGTTATTGATCGGTCATTCGGTCTGATCTAAGACTTGTCCAGGACTCTACGATTACGAGGAATTATATATACCTACGACATTCGCGAATCACCGATACAACTAAATGAGCTCTAGATTGAATCTTGAATGGTGAAAAAACTCTTTTTAAAGAAAGTTGCATTCTGTGAATGAAATCCTGCTTCAGTTGAATTGAACAATCAATTCCTGACTACAATTTTATTTAATTTTCCATTTTTTTTTCAAAGTTATTTTTTGTTTATGAACACAAATGTCACTTCCGGATCTTTTTCATCAAAAGATGTCGATTTCACGTTGCGTTTCCCACGGATTATAGAAAAACATGCAGCTGTAAGGAGAACATTTTCAGTGGCTTCACACTTGAAAACGAGGATTCATATTATTTGCACTGTAAAACATTTATTCCAATTACATACATGACAATTTCTTTTACAAGTGCGTGTCGTGCTCGAGCTCCGTTCGACCGTTGCTTCGTTAACAACATCCTTGCTTCCTGATTGGATTACGATCACCGCACCAAGCCCGCAATGAGGCGGGCTATTGTTTAAGCACAATTACACCGGACGATTATCGATCCCGAACCATTCCCTTGGGATTGCTAACAGCTTTTTTCCACTACATAGAGTCTAAAGCGCATGCGCATTAGACTCAAAAATCAACCAATCAGAAACCAAAGCAGACTACCTTCGTGTAAACGCAAAAGGGGACTTTCCCCTGTGACTAGAAACACGCTAATCAGGCGTGACCAGTCCTTTTGTGTATACTATACAGGAGAGTAGCTAGGGGTACACTGCATGTAACTGTCTTGCACTAGTAAGGATTTATGGCATTTTGATTCTTCGGCTTCCTGGTTGTCCGCTATCTGAATTGTATCGTTTGTATGTTGTCTACTTAAAATAAAATATATATATATATATATATATATATATATATATATATATATATATATATATATATATATATATATATCGCAAAAGGGGCTGCGGGGGGAGGGGGGTGTTCACGGGCACACCAACGCCCACCCCCTTTTCCCCTACTATGCCTCTGCTGTGTGTGACTAGCCCCATCGTATTCTTGGTTTTCACGTGACGTCATCAAAATTCTAACATCCAGAATCGCAAGACCCCTGAGTTTTTATCTTTCACTGGCTATTAGACATCCTTAATATATATCTTGTTGAAGGTTTTTAGCTCGATAGCAGCCGCCGTCTTTAAGATAGACCAGTTTGAATTTCGGAATTTCACGCCACACGACATCAAGAAAGCCGCCAGAAGGCTGTCACGTATGCTTCAAAATAATGCCTTATCCTACGATTTTTAACAATCTGAACAGTTGAGGTTTTGTGAGAAGTGTTTATGTGAATGCCTACTTGTTCATTAGAGTGATGTAACTGCCTTTTATAGCAGAAGTGAATTCCAGATGTTTTCATTGATTTCCGGCCGCCATGTTGGTGCCCAACTGCATGGGCACCAACATGGCGTTTCCATACAAAGCTCTGTAAATTTGTGCGGAACATTTTGACGGATAACTCGAGTACGGAGTACCGTACAAACCCGAGACTTGGACAAACAGAGTATCTGGTAATTTTCTACAACCTATAATATTCTTGAGTTTTTTCACTCAATAGTTTTGGATTTACTTTTTTGTGGCGTGACACTGAAAACCAGCAATATGGGAACCTGTGATGGTCACTGTACCTTGACTAAAGAAGGTTGAATTAAATTTTTGAATTATTTACGATCGAATGTCATCATTTACCACTAAGTCAAGACCAATATTAATTTCCTTACAGGAAAAAGAAGACCTTAAACTGGAGAACACTAAAGATTGTGCCACTTTTTGCTGCAAGTCAAACAACTTTGAGGCTGTAGTCACCAATCGAAGTTGTGGAGAACAGGTAAATTAAAAGGCATGACAGGAGAAAAATTCGAATCCACATGCCTAGTGAGCCAATAAATTTTAGCTTTTTTTACTATATTAATGCCAAAGTATGGTGTTTGGAGGCCAAACTGAAGGCAAATAAAAATTATGCCTTCATCTCATAATTGTTTCTTTCAGTAAATCTTGCAGTCTTATCTTTTGACTGAAATTCCGGCAGTGCAAGTCTTTGGCTGAAAATTATCATTTTTCAAGCTGAAATTTTCACACAGACTCACAAATAATACGAGTAGCTCTGGGGACGAGAATGCAAGGCTGCCGATCCTAATTACGCATGCTCAATGGGCCGCCGAACTTCATGTACTAGTATTTTCACTTGCCCAAAAAAAAAATAACTTGCCCTTGGCAATTGGAACTGTTTTCTAATTTCTGCCCTGAAAACGACTTTCTTTTGGTTAAATTGGATATTTTAGATGTTAAAAGATACGTACTCAAAGACTCAGCATTCTGGTTGGCTGTTTGAATGAAAGCTAAGGTCCAAACCTCCAAACATGCATGGGTATACCTTTGTTTTGGATCGCCGAGGCGCGAATTTCAAAGCTATATTTAAAGTGAACAGGTCACGCTTATGAAATAGTTTACTAAAGTTAGCCATGGCATGACTATAAAACCATTGACTGCCTATAACTTTGGGGGTTGCATAAAAACAACATCAATAAAACCAACGACAACAACAAAATTTGATAAATGCAATAGCACAAAATTAATCTCGCACAAAAAAGTACACGTCTAGATTAATGCACACATTTTACGCTGCAAAATGTCCAGTCCCTCTGCGAAAACAGCATTTAAACATAGGCACGCAAAGCGTGCAAGAGCTTTTTTTAGAAACGTTTCGGACTGTTGGATATTGGATTTTGGATAGCGGGAGAGAATTATTAGCGCATGTTTAAGAGTGTACGTCCGAACCCTTTCAAAGATTTGTTTCGTTCAAAAAGCAAATTTTCATTCCAGTGAAAAGCTAAAACGTTTTCAATAATTTAATTGTCACGGAATGACAAGTTCGTATTCTGTTGCCCATATCGATCGTGGTTGATTTGATATTAACAGCAAAACTATTCGAAATAGACACAAATACCCGTTATTAAAAGAAAAAAAAGTCAACGAGATGTATTAGATATGTGAAACATTAACCCTTATGACGCCAAAACGACAAATTAAATTGAATTATTTTCAGTGGGCGACACACACGCTCTCAAAAATTCCTGAGCAAACATGTATCGTTTGCAATCTTTTCTTTTTTCATATATTCATCAAAATATTATTTCATATCAATATTTCACCAAATATCATCAATGCAATGGCGTGCACGGAAGAAGCAACAATGCAATTTCTACTCTGCTCGAAACCTAGCTTGCGAACGCAGACGTAATTTCCGGCTGTCGCTTGTCTCCACCAAATAAAACAACGGCGAAGACAAGCGACAGCCGGAAATACGTCTGTGTTCGTAGGCTATTCGTATGGGCCTTCAGATTATTTAATGGGAATGCTTTTGTATTTTAGTTCGTCGACAAAATGAATACAAGCCACTTTTACGAAACATGGACATAGCGGAAACTATTAACGGACATTTCTCAAATGTTGCGCAAGTATTAGCACAATATATCCCAGTTGTTGATGTAAGCCCCGAGCCCACTGAAAGTTCGTTTTCTATGCAAACTCCGAGTGTTAATACTGTTTTCAGCTTTTTGTCGAAAATTGATGAAAAGAAAGCCACTGGTCTTGATAGGATTCCGAGTAAATTGTTAAAAATGGCTGCTAACATCGTTGCACCTTCTCTTACCTCCGTCGTTTCAAAGTCTATTCTCACGGGGATATATCCAAACGACTGGAAAGAGGCCAAAGTAACTCCACTTTTCAAAAAAGGCTTAAAATCGGATCCTAACAATTATAGACCAATATCTCTAATCCCAGTAGTTTCAAAAGTCTTTGAAAAAATTGTTTACAATAAACGTTACCATTATCTAGATGACAATAAATTGTTATTAGGTTGCCAATCCGGGTTCCGTTCCCTACATAGTACGCTCACGGCTTTGCTTGAGGTAACAGATGCTTGGTCAGTAAACATCGACAATGGCCTTCTTAATGGCGTTGTCTTTATCGACCTTACTAAAGCATTCGACACCAGTGATCATGAGATTATCTTGCGTAAGATGTCATACTTGGGTGTCGATCAGGCAGCTATAAAGTGGTTCTCGTCGTACTTAAGTGGTCGAACCCAAAGATGTAGTGTCAATGGCAAGCTATCAACAGCTCGAACCCTCAGTTGTGGCGTGCCTCAGGGCAGCATACTGGGTCCTTTGCTATTTTTAATTTACATTAACGATCTACCCAACTCCCTGCACCTGCAGAACGCTGTACCAAGAATGTTTGCCGATGACACCAATCTCACGTTATCTGCTAGGACGTTAACTGAGCTTGAGCTGGCTTTAGCCCCTGAATTAAATAACCTTAGCTGTTGGTTAAAAGCTAACAAACTCAGTTTAAATGTCGCTAAAACAGAGCTAATGGTAATTGGATCAAGGCAGAGACTATCTGTTCAATGTGAAGACGTAGAAATTAAAATTGATGACCAAATTATCAAGAGAGTTGATCATACCAAATCTTTGGGTCTTACCATTGATGCTCATCTCTCTTGGTCTAAGCACGTTGAAGAGATTTGCAAAAAAGTCTCTTCGGCTATAGGCGCCCTTAAACGAGTGCAGCCCTTTATATCGGAAGGGACTGCAATTTAAAGTTATAACACTTTAATTATGCCACATTTTGATTACTGCAGCCCTGTCTGGGACTGTCTGAGTGGTTACTTGAGTGATAAGCTCAGAATCGTGCAGCCAGAATTATTACGAAATTACCCTTTGATACGAGCTCTACCTACCTCCTGTCCACCCTCGACTGGGAGAGGCTATTTCTTCGACGAAAGAAACAGAAAGCGTTGACGATGCTTAAAACTATGAACGGACTTGCCCCGGTCTATCTTCAAAGTCTTTTCTCTCAGCATCATTCAGTGTTTATAACTTGAGAGACTCTGAGGGAAAGCTGACTCCACCCAAACCAAGAACCAATTATTTAAAACGAAGCTTCTCTTACAGCGGGGCTATGTTATGGAATAACTTGCCCAAATTAATGCCTTAAAAACATTTGCTGTATCTGTTAATAATTTTAAGCATATTATTAAGAATGTGGCTGATATATCGGATTCCCACACGGCAATCATGTAAAACAGTTTTGTAATTCTGTAGTTTTGTCAGAAACAAGTTTTGACTTGGCTTGTTTACCTTACATCAATGGCATTACTGAGCCACTTCAAAGACTACTTCGAAATAATGGAATCCGAGTTGTCACCAGACCCCACAGAACCCTACATCAGGAATTCCCTTCGCCAAAATTCAGGCCACCCAGCCACCTTCAAACAAACGTGGTTTACAAGATTCCCTGCAACGACTGCAATTGGAGCTACATTGGAGAAACCGGCAGATGTCTAAACACGCGAAGAAAAGAACACATCAGAAATGTAAAATATTGTAATAAAGGATCGAACGTCGCAAATCATGCATGGATGAACGACCATCAAATTGATTTTGAAAATGCAAAAGTCATCGACAAAGGAAACTATCGTGTGAGAAAAACTCTCGAGTCATGGCACACTGCTATGACAACCGAGGCGGACAATAACGCTAGGTCATTACCCCGACAATATTCCATTCTTTTAAAATAGTTTTTCTTTATTCATCGAATTCTTTTTATTGTCACCTTATTATGCATTTTTATTCTGTAATTTTTTCACACTTTTTTAGCCTATATAATTATTCATTCGCGCCATTTCTTATCATTCGTTAAAGGCTGTAGTTTGGCAGCCGAAAGCTCAATTTTTTACCAAATTTTTAACCAGAGAACGTTTTATTTCTTAGTTTTGTAATTATTTAGTCTTATTTTTTTTACTTAAGCTTAATTTATTGATGGTTTCCCGTGTAATATATAGATCTAGGCAGGCCTAAAAGCGGAGCTCCCATTTATTAATTTTATTACTAAATAGGTAGCCACAATATATTTCTAAGCTTATACAGTGGCCCATATAAGTACAAAATAAATTTTAATCGCTTATGGTTAAAAACCTCTCATGGTTTTGTTGACGAAAGCGACGTCAATATATTTCGTGGTCCCATCTGAATTTTCTTTCCTGTGACAGCCTGTCACTGGCAGGTTCTAAAATTGAATTTGACGAGTCATTTTATTGGGTTCCTCACACGTACGCACGTCGGCGCAAAACAAATCTTTATAACGTTTTCTGTACACTAATTAATACACCTCCAGGACCTCCACGAGTTTTTCAATGTAAAAAGAATCTTGACCTTGTTTTGATTTACTCAAGGCAAAAACAAAATACAGAAAAAACAAAGTGAATTCTCTGCTAAACACAGTAAATAAAATGAACTCACGCCACGGCAAACTGAGAAAATCGAGTCGGCAAAACAAACTCTGAAAATTTATGGTGCCGGTTATGTAAGTCACTTTAAACCAGCTTTTGTGTAAGACTTGTGCCAGTTTGTGATATGGGAAGTAGTGCACGATAACTGAGAATGAGCTTACAAAGTTGTTTTGACTTCTTTTCGTTGCGGTTTAGTGGAATGATTAACTAATCCTTTTTTATCGTACGCGTTGAGCAAAGATTTTGTCGCCTTTTCACGCAATCGATTCGTGTAGGCGAAATGAAATATCCCAGTCGATTTTCAACATGATTTAAAAAAATGTGCAGTGTCCTACAAACTTCTACGATAGGTAACCTTTAACGAAAAGTGGATGGTCAATATCAAATACGTAAGATGCCCAGGTCAAGCTTTTTCTGGAGTGTGGCCGCCATTTTGGGCGACGTCGTCGTCGTCGTCGTCGCTAGGCGCACGCACACGCGCCCGCGAGCCATGCCGCTAGCCACGATGACCATGAAAACTCAAACGCATGGTTTGCTCAATTTCTATCTTCGCACGGTAGTTATGGGGCTCCGCTCTGCGGCCCTTCGGGCCGCTGGAGAGCTCCGCTATAAAGAAAGTTTTACATTAGGCGCCATTAAAACAGTGAGCTCAGTAGTTGTTTGTCTGTAACTCGACTTTAGAAAAAAGAAGCGCTAAAAATAATCATGTCGGACATTAACAGCTATTAAAAAATCATCTTAAGTATCCCTAAATTTTAATTAAAGCACAGAAAACTACTTCGGGACTAAACCAAACCGCCGGCGTGTTTACAGAACTGAAAGGAGAAAAGTAAACATTTGCGTCCCTTCAATGATATTTATCATTGTTGTATTATTTATTGTGCCAAATTACGGTTGTGTGATGTTAAAATTACTTTTAAACGCTAAAATCTGTACATGTTACGTATTACTTTTCTTAAAGAGGGGATGCATTTATTTAAACATTGCTGAGCCTACTGGAAGTGAATAAAACGAATTTTAAACTTCCTTTATCGTTGCGGCTACTGTTTGCATTTGTCTCGCCGTTTCTTTGCTGTTGTAAAATAACTGAATTAATCGTCACGAAATTGCTTGGATAACCTCGGTCTTAACATAACTAGTAACGAAACTGTGGCTTGTTTGTGATCATAAATTATAAGTATTACTGCTTTAATGTACATACTTACATAAATTTCTGCAATGTTAAGTTCCTGACCAACCAAACTGCAGCCGCTGAAAATGATCACCTGGACCATGGCAAATGTTTTTTCTGAACCAACGCTTACTTAGTGAACAAGTGAAACGATTCCACACTATATAATATTTGTATAAACAGTATCTGGTGCGATTTTTCTTCAACAATGTTGCCAACCGTTCGTTCGCAAGCACAAGGAATGTAATTACGTGACTCCAGTCACGAGAGTCACGGTAATCTCCGTTATGCCAATCACCCTATCACCTTCCTTCAGCGGAGGATAGGCGGGAAAAAATAACAACACAAAATTGAAGCTAAACCTTTTTTCTATGTTGGTGCAAAATATTATTGATGGCCCGTAAACATTGTTCTGCTGAGAGAATTAACCATGAGGGCTGTTTTGCGCTCAGACTCTCTTTATTCATGGTAACTATTTTTGGATTAGTCCCGAAATATTATAATTATTTCTTAGTAAACAAGTGAAACGATTCTGCTTTATATAATGTTTCGCTTTTCTATAAACAACACCTGGTGCAACCGTTCGTTTACAAACACAAGGAATGTAATTACTCAGCCCCAGTCACGATAGTCACGCAATAGGTAATCTCCCTAACGTCAATCACCCCAGGATAGTCGGGGAAATGTGAATGGAACCTAAATTAAAATAGGTTTTTAAAATTTTATACTGCGGATCTCATTACGTGCATTCCACTGAATCATGTCAGGTGACGCAGTGTTCCATAACACCACAAAACAGCCTATTGGTAAAGATGTCGATTCAATCCGTGTCACTACAGGAACATTTGCTTTAATACGGCCTCAACCAGTAAAGCAGTGTAAGGAGCTTTCTTCAAGGAACTGGTATTTCCAAATTGAAAGCTCAACAAATTTCTTGAAGCATAACAACTTTAAGCTTATTGTGTTTGTTATCCGGAACCAATGCACAAATGTTGAATTGGTCATGTTGTCCGATGTTAATTACAGATCTAGGGACGACAGGACAGATTCTCTTGCCGTAGAGAAGTTTTCCTCTTCTACTGCTGCACATACAATTGTTGTCACCTTTTTGCAGTAAGGCGGGAAAAGGACTTCTTTGGCCGTATGGAATCGGAACTTGAAAAAAGTTTCTCTCTGCCCTCGTCTCTAGCGGGTCGCATGTCTTTAGCGACAATATCGGTTAATTCACTTTTCTTCCAGTAACTTGACCAACGTTGAAGTTGGCCTCCAAATATTTCTTCTCCTTTTTATTAAACCTGTAGGTTTTCTTTGTGGCTCTAAGGGCTCAACCTTCCGAAAAAATAGATGATGAAACAACACGGTCTTTATTAGACGTAGGGTAAGTATTTGGAATACGTTCTCTTAGCAATGACTGATTAAGTCTGTCTCTCAAATGTTCTGGTGCAAGATTCAAGTGAAAGATGTTTTTCAAGCGAGGTGTTCCTAAATCTAACTACGCATGTATGTTGGCGTTTTTAATTGTCACGCAACACATAAACCTTAGGTCTAATAGTCTAGTTTTCACTCTAGCTCGTAAGAGGCGAAGCAGGTCTTCTTCAAGTTAAGCACTGTAGAAGAGTTATGGTAAGCTTTTTACAATCATATGCCCGAAAATTAAGTATTTAAATTAAAGTCGAGGAAATGAAGACGATGTTCCACACATTCTGCGTGATGCTTGAGAAAAATCGTTCTACTGAAGGATTCTGTCACTTTATTTTTCTTCATAATTCACAGTGGCAGATCCAGGGGAGGGGCCCGGGCCCTACCTTATTTTTTCGGAAATAGCGCATGTCTTTTTGAAGTGCAGAAATTCTCTTCGCAGGATTCAACATTCATAGTCAATCGGGCCCTCTCCTTAGCTGAAGGTCTGGATCCGCCACTGATTCGATAGAATAAAGTGTTTTTTGCATAAATGATCATTCTTTTGACTGATATGAACAGAAAGTTGGACAGCTACCGCAGTAATACCCAAACATCTAATTCTCGAGTTATTGAAATGTAACTAAACACTTTTTTATATATTTCTGCATCATTTCACGCTCTCTAAACCAAAATTAAACATCGTCCCAATTAATTTATCCCACAACGAAAACTACCAAGCCCAAAAGAATGATGCACAGAATTTGAGAAACTGTTTGAGGGTGCCGTTTTACCAGTAATTAGGATATTTACTGGACAAAATTCGCTAGGAATAATTATATTTCGGGACTAATCCAAAAATAGTTACCATGAATAACGAGAGTCTGAGCGCAAAACAGCCCTCATTGTTAATTCTCTCAGCAGAACAATGTTTACGGGCCACCAGTAATAGCAACATAGAAAAATGGTTTAGCTTCAATTTTGTGTTGTTGTTTTTTTTCCCGCCTATCCTCCGCTGAAGGAAGGTGATAGGGTGATTGGCATAACGGAGATTACCGTGACTCTCGTGACTGGAGTCACGTGATTACATTCCTTGTGTTTGCGAACGAACGATTGGCAACATTGTTGAAGAAAAATCGCACCAGGTGCTGTTTATACAAATATTATATAGTGTGGAATCGTTTCACTTGTTCACTAAGTAAGCGTTGGTTCAGAAAAAAACATTTGCCACGGTCCAGGTGATCATTTTCAGCGGCTGCAGTTTGGTTGGTTAGGAACTTAACATTGCAGAAATTTATGTAAGTATGTACATTAAAACAGTACTACTTATAATTTATGATTACAAACAAGCCACGGTTTCGTTACTAGTTATGTTAAGACCGAGGTTATCCAAGCAATTTTCGTGACGATTGATTCAGTTATTTTACAACAGCAAAGAAACGGCGACACAAATGTAAACATTAGCCGACACGATACTGGAAGTTTAAAATTCGTTTCATTCATTTCAAGTAGGCTCAGCAATGTTTAAATAAATACATCCCCTCTTTAAGAAAAAATAATACTTAACACTTACAGATTTTAGCGTTTAAAAGTAATTTTAACACCACACAACCGTAATTTGGTACAATAATGATAAATATCATTGAAGGGACGCAAATGTTTACTTTTCTCCTTTCAGTTCTGTAAACACACCGGCGGTTTAATTTGGTTTAGTCCCGGTGTAGTTCTCTGTGCTTTAATTAAAATTTAGGAAATACTTAAAATGATTTTTAATAGGTGTTAATGTCCGACATGATTATTTTTTAGCGCTTCTTTTTTCTTAAGTTGAGTTACAGACAAACCACTACTGAGCTCACTGTTTTGTTAATGGCGCCTAATGCACCGTCACATGTCAAAATAGCCTTTACGGTTAATTCTCTCAGCAGCTCAATTTTAACGGGCCACCAATAATATTCTTCACCAACATAGAAGAAAGGTTTAGCTTTAATTTGGTGTTGTTTTTTTACTCGAAAACGATATACCAGACCGCTTTTGGCAGACTCGAAATTAGCTAATATTCGCCTGTCGTTTTAGCGCTGGAAATGGGTCGGTTGTCGAAGATCGTAACTTTCCTTTAACGTGATATTTTCAAACAAAATGTGTCTCAAAACAAACTTTAAGAGATACCTTAATAGCTGTGTAAAGGGTATACTAAGTAGCTTTTTGGTATGTATACACAAGCGTTTTGAAAATACCTTAAAGCCTTAAATTTCATCTAACATGGCCGCCACGTTGGACGTGTCGGGCGAATTTTTAACTTTTCTTAATTTTGAAAAAGGAAAGAGGAAACCAAACCGTTTAATGTCATTTTCGAAAATAGTTCACTAAAGGGGTTATTTTCGGCAAATAAAAAAAAAAATTGAAATTTCGCTTTTGTCGGCCGATTCTCGAAAATTTCAGAATCTCGCTCTTAATGCATCATAAACTTATTGCGACGAGTGGAGCTGTCTTGCAAGGGCAGTAGTCTTCTTCATCTCCTCGATCTTATGTTCGTTTTATCTGCTCAACTAATATTGTTAAACTGAGGCTGTCTCGCAAGGGAAGCAGTCTCATTCATCTATTTGATCTTGTGCTCATCATTTATCTGTTTGACTAGTTGATATTTCGTTTACATTCAAGTAATATGTTTACGTAGTTTTGATAGCTATTCTCTCTCATGGTTGTAACATGCCTGGCTCTGCATTCGGGAGGGATCAGGTTTCCCCCCATGAAGGGGGTTTTCCTGACATACAGCAAGCACCCTAGTTTATCTCACAGTGGTACATGTATATATTCCTCCAATAAATGGCACCTCCTTTGCTCAACATAATATAGAGCTTTCTGTACTCGAAATTGTTGTTTCCCTTGATTGTATTAATTAATAGCCATGATGATAGTCAAGCCTGGGCTGCGCAATTGTGATTTTATAATACATGTAACATTTCCCAGCCAATGTAACTTAAAGTGTAAGTAACGATTTCTCCAGATGTGCCATAGGACACCAACAATATTTTGATTGACTGATGCTCCGTGTGCTGCACTAGCAGGGGTGATGCAGCATACTGGTCATTAGACTGAGAGCCAATATCCCTATTTTTGTTATCATAACTTATTTAGTACTCTCCATGTGATTTGTTTTTATTCTTTTGCACCACAGGCAGTGCTATTCTCACGAGGTTCATCTGCTGGCCACCATTGCTATAGTTTTTGTCTACTGCCTGGATGCTTTCTTTTTTTGTGTGTTACTTTGGCCTCGGATAGGGGTGCCCCTGCACTCATTCCTCGTGCGGGCTTTGGCGGTTTTCCCCTCACCTTTGCTACGATGATACGTTGTATATCTTTGTACTATGATCTTTCGTTGATTGCTATGGAAATAAACTGCCACGTCTTGGGCGTAAAGGATCCCAAAATGGGAATGTTTTGATTTTGCCCCAGCAAACAGAGCTCGGCCAAGGCAACACGTGCATACATTAGTTATGATGAATTAATTAATTAAGTGCAAGATACATCAACGCGATTATTTATTTAGAACATTATGTTTAACTTCTGTAGAGAAAATGAAAGAATTTAATTTTCCGCCGACAATGTACCACTCGGTTTTTACACGGAATGCCTCTTAAAAGCCTTTGGAAACACTATTTTTCTTGCATAGTCATCTGCCGGGAAAAATACCTCCTGCGCAACGTACTTACCCATGTGAACTCCAATTCAATTTAAGTTCCAGGTGAAGTTTAGGTCAATACTAAAAAATTTTATAATTGTTAAAAATCGGAGTTGCGAGAGTCTAAATGGCCGACTCCTTGCTGTTTCTGTGCCCAGTAATGCGGTCATGCAGTTTTTGTTTTGAATGACTGTTTGATTGATTGATTGATTGATTGATTGATTGCTTGATTGATTGATTGATTGATTGATTGATTAATTGATTGATTGGTGGATGGATGGATGGATGGATGGATGGATTGACGTAAAAAAAGAGGTCGAAAAGAACAGAAGACATTAAAATACTGGCTAACACCAGTCTTATCTATGCAGGTTTCTCCAAACCGATTGAGATTAAGTAAAGACAAGTGTACTGAGATGATCCCGCCGCCATGCCTTTATTTTCCATGTTCGAGAGCCGGCGCAACAAAGATAAGACCTTCTTTGATAGTCATAGATGAAAAAGGCAGAATCGTGTTGGATCTGCCACTCAAACTGGATGAATTCCTCTTGGTGAGTTTTTGTTCCGTTTTATTATTATCGTTGGTTAAGAAATAGAAAACATGTTCCGTGTTTCTGTCGAGTTTTATACCATAACCGACTAACTACGCGCATTGTGATTAGTTGATGTTTGTTATCTACTAGAGCACAGATACACAGATGACGTCATTGCGTGGTGTGACTCAAGCGCATGATCAGAGTTCATAGTCCAAGTCAGTCTTATCGGCAAAGCTTTTCAAAACAAGGAACAATCTGCCACATATTGTTGACATTTCACGACATTTGACTGGCAGTACAAGCTTGAAGTAGACAGTGACTGATTCGAATAATTATCGAGAGCTGTAATTGTTTTCCCGTTGCTCGAGTAGTTTGACCACGCTACGGGAATCTCATGAATGTCAGTTAATGCTTAACTTTTTTTAATACAGAATTAAACAACTCTCTTAATGGACCTAGACGCATAACTGCGTGTACTAGGCGTTCTCTTTAGGAAATCAATTTTTATGTAGTTTTAGTATCTATTTTACATCTTTAAATTTTTTTTACCTTCACATAACCATGCATTCTAGAGGATTTGGGTTTATTTGAACGAAGATAATCATAGACAATATCCCTAAGCTTTTTGCTCTTCTTTTCTAGACGTTTCAGCGTTCGTATACTGGTAGTCTACTCGGCTCACGATCACGCTGTTTACATAGCCTTACACAAAAATAACTATAGTAAACATACTTTGCATTGCGAGATCTCATCTCTTTCTCGCTTTTATTGTCAACATTGAATAATTGTTTACATTTGCTGCTACAATCATTGTAACGATTATAACAAAACAAGATAAACCCAATACTAAACCAAAAATTAAAGAAAGAATATAGTTACCCAAAAGGTGCTTGAAGTACCCATTTCGTTTCTCCTTTGTTCTTTTAGAACGAAACTAAGCTAAAATATGGTGTCCAAGAGTCTTCGAGAAGACTCTTGTGTTGATAAGGAAAACTCTGTTACATGTCAGTAGTCCAGTTTTTCGCAATGCTTAATTAAGTATCCAACAGCGTCAGTTCCCGCAAGTATCGATGATCCTCACCATAAAATTTAGGTCTCTCGATAAAGGTTTCACTCGGAAGAGTTCGCTAGTAAATTTCATGGACCGACTCGTTCCGAAGTGGACACTCGACGTGTGGGTCTACAATGGACTCCGGGTGCTAGAAATCACAGTTAATATTTCAAGCTTTACAGTCCTTGAGATTCCACCGAAAACAGAGTCCTTTGTACCATGTATCGTTTTTCAATTTATCACCTCGTGCCCACCTCGTGCCTCCCCGCAATCAAACACGTCCGCTGACCTATTTCTTCGCATACTCCTATCTTGCGCACGCGCGGAAGACATCAGAGGGCGATTTGCGATCGGAGGAAAATAAACCGTTCCCATTATTTTTTTTCCAACTCGGGCGTTTGTACATTCTTCGTAGAAGCCCTAGTAATAAAGTTTAGTTGTTTTCCGTTTTTTCGTGCACGTTGCTAAATACGAAAGAGAACTTTATATAGATAACTGAATGGATTTCCTTCGTTTCTGGTTAGCAAATATGTCGTAGGAAAAGTTTGAACTCAATCACCGAAGCACAAGTATCTCGTAACAAACCGGCGTAAATATCTTTCACGCGTACGAGATTTTAACACACTCACTGAAATAAAAAAATGCAAGCGAGTAAAATAGAGCAGTTGGATGATAAATCGCTCGTTCAGTGGCCCACCCCTGAAAATACCTACCCCCTTTAACAGGTAATACATTTGAGTGGACAGTGGTCTGTGGACTTTGTGTCACAGTTAAGGTTTTATCCACAACCTGAAATAATGACACATGCATACCAAATATTCGTTACAGTTACAAATCAACAAGCTTAATAAATTTAGCATAAAACTGGTAATGGTTTTGACGGCACGAGGCATTGATATTTGGCTCTTTTTTTTTCAGATTAATTTGGGTAGTTGCTTATAGTCGGAGAATCCTGCACTGGCTGTATGGGTAAATTGGGTGGGAGAGACAATCAGTAGGCTATTGAAATGAATGAATGAATGAAATATCGGGAGAAATTTGATTTTGTTTAATTTGTTTTTGTCTTTTTGGCTTATATCCTCAATCATAAAATATAACAGATATTCTAACTGAAGTAAAGCACATCAATTGATGGTCTCTGTACTTGCATGTATTGAACTTGCCTTATTCATTTATCGTATGACAAGTCTTGAGTGGCAAGAATAATATCTCATATCTCATGAGATATGTCATATGACTTACAATATGATATGAGATTTTGAGTTATGTCGGCTGCAGTAAGCTAAATTCTCTACCACTCGCCATCTTTCAACTGGCATTTGGCAAGGTTTGGAAGTCGTGCAGTGATTCAGAATGAAATCACAGATTTCTTACCTGTAGGGATAGGAGAAACATGCCACTAAAGTCTCTTGATGTAATTTAGTATGAGTGGTCGAAATTCCAGTCTAACACCCACATCTTCATGTTATGTATATATGTTTTATTAGATAACAAGTTAACTGACAACAGGCATTATGACTGAAATAAAATAAAACGATAGTCAGTATTTACCTGCGTTACACGTGGGCCACGTGCATGATTTCATGTAAAGAGACTTAAAAAAGTTTCGCTTGTATCACACCATAATAGCAGGACTAGAAAAAAATCCAGCTTGCCCATTGGACAGCCAGATCTGAAATTTTGATTGCGTGGGATTGTTGCATACTTTTCTTTGTTTGCTTTTCAGTACAATTTAGATGGCAGACTACTTACCTAGTCTACCTATGCCCTTAGGCAAATAAGCATGAAAAGTTCTTTGTCCCACAAGAAAACCTGGCTTGTCCTGGACAGCAGTTTATTGACTACTGTAATAGTCTACAAGTATCCTTTTAGTCGACTCCGTACTCAATGATAATGAGTATTGGCCACCATATAAGTTCACGACAACTAGGATTACAACAAATGTGACAAATATGCCCTTGATGTACCTTTTGAAATAATACTCAAAGCAACCCCTAATTTCAAAACCTAATCAAACAACAATGGCATTTTACACTGGTAATAGCTAGGTAAAGACTGCGTTCGAGCCAAGTGCACCATCCGTCCCGAGCAGTAGTATGAAGAGACTAGGAGTATTTCCCTGGTATCCATTTGTACACCGGATGCTACACCTCTAAAAGGCATGGCAAAATGAAACAAAAAATAAAGTCAATATCCACCAAACACAAACCATTACTTTGACGTAACATTTTTACCGCCACAATAAACTGTTGGAACTTTTTTTAGATGACCACAACGTTATTGACTGCAGCATAAATTTAACTGCCTGTGCAGTTAAGAATATAAGTAAAAAAATAAAATCAATATCCACCAAACACAAAACATTACTGTGACATAACATTTTTACCGCCACAATAAACTGTTGAAACTTTTTTTAGATGACCACAACGTTATTGACTGCAGCATAAATTTAACTGCCTGTGCAGTTAAAAATATAAGTTAAAAATCTATTTCCGATAAAAATTCTAGTTTATATTTGCCACTGTTCCTAATACCACATTTTGACGTCATCTGTGATCTATGACTGAACAGACGCACGGAAAAATGGAATCTATTTGTAAAATAGAAGTACAGCTTTTAGCGCACGCTTTCTTACAGGAAGCATGTTTATCATAAGTAGTGGAAACTCACCATGCATTTGTTTGCGGAAGCATTCACTGTATGTGTTTATATTGCTATCTGCAACTATCAATGGAAAATTGTTCAAACGAGCATGTTTCTCTTTTTCGAGAGCATTTCAGTGAGAGATAAATGAACTGTTACTCAGACTGTAAGCCTTTTACAAGTTGTGGGAAAACCCTAGCTCGGTAGCAGAGAGGTACGTGGTACCACTCAGCTCCCGAGCGTGGTGAAAACGAGCAAACTGTTATTATATTGGTGCGCGATAAGAGTGCCTCGTCTCTACCACATAGACGTACAATAGCGGATTGGTGAAATGTTTAGATGAGAAACTACAGCCTGTCATTCAACCATGCAGTATACAAATACTGGGACTTTTTTGTTTGCGAACGGAATCAAGGATTACAGATCAATAACGGCAATGTTTACGTGTCGTATGATGTTTCCATACCATTAAGTGCTTTTATGCTGCAACACACTAACGGTTAAATTTTTGAGGGTAGTAATGTATTGCTTTAGGGTAATGTATTAGATGTCTTTTTGTCTTTCCTTGCGTCTGTCTGTTTGACAATTTATTAATTTATCCTCCTAACCTCTGATTTGTTGGTTGGATGACTGACTGACTGACTGACTGACTGACTGACTGACTGATTGACTGACCGACCGACCGACCGACCGACCGACCGACCGACCGACCGACCGACCGACCGACCGACCGACCGACCGACCGACCGACCGACCGACCGACCGACCGACCGACCGACCGACCGACCGACCGACCGACCGACCGACCGACCGACCGACCGACCGACCGACCGACCGACCGACCGACCGACCGACCGACCGACCGACCGACCGACCGACCGACCGACCGACCGACCGACCGACCGACCGACCGACCGACCGACCGACCGACCGACCGACCGACCGACCGACCGACCGACCGACCGACCGACCGACCGACCGACCGACCGACCGACCGACCGACCGACCGACCGACCGACCGACCGACCGACCGACCGACCGACCGACCGACCGACCGACCGACCGACCGACCGACCGACCGACCGACCGACCGACCGACCGACCGACCGACCGACCGACCGACCGACCGACCGACCGACCGACCGACTGACCGACCGACTGCACGGACCGACCGACCGAGTGTGCTTAAATTTCAATTGATTATTATTTTATTCCCCAGGAATCCGGGAGGCCTGCCGTAGAAAATGTGGAAGAGTCCCTGGTGGGCGATGTAGTAAATAGACTTAGAAGTTACGTGAGAAGCATTTTGTAGCATACATTTTTCATTATGTTCGAAACAGAAGCACAACAATATCGTAAAAATGGCTTGTCATGCCACATGGCATTTTTACTCTTCTCAGAACGGGTGGCTCTGCGCGGTCGGAGCCACAAATTTGCCAAATTTTACACCGAAAATTAGTTATTATGAACACTCCTCGCGATCACTTAAAAAAACACTAAGAGAAGTTTGGACACTTCCTACCAACGGAAAAACTCTTTCTCTTTCACTCGAAGATAATTACAAGGCTTTAGGGAGCAGGTTATTAGAATGACCATAGGCAGACAATCGTCGCAAAAGACAGAAGTTAAGTGAACTTTATTTATCTGGCTTACAGCAAATCACAATTTGGGATTAAAAGATGCAAAATCCAGTATTTCATGAAACATTTTTCGCGATCACTTTTGTCAGGACGAGGTCAGTCGTTACAAAATTCATCGAATGTATGAGATCAAATAGCGTATCGTAACGTGTATGTCACGTGATCTCAAATACAGAGGATTGTCTGCCTGTGGTCTAAAAAAGCTCTTCGGGGAAATATTATCTTACTTTTTCTTCCTTGAGGTCCGTTTACGCGATTTTTGTGGCGATTTTTGCGGCAATCTACGCGGCAATTCTAAATCACCCATGTAAACTAGCGGCGATATCATGGCGATTTCGTGGCGATTTTTCGCCACGAAATCACCGCTATTTCGAACCTGCTCGAATTTAGACGCGATTTACCGGCGATTTCTCGCTTTAATGGAGGGTGAAAAAAGCCTACTTTGAGGTACCCGCAAGGGTACTTTGTCGCAAACATGGCGGAGGTTGTTTGCATCAAACCTTCAAAAAAGTCTCCAAAAAAGAGAGAAAGCTGCAAAGAAAGCCAGAAAAGATATATTTAGTTAGCCGTTAGGCAGAGAAAGACTGCCTGTTTAATACATGTTCGCTTGACTACAAGCAGCAGGAGAGGAAAATCGCTGCAAGCGGCGACAAAGTAAAAATGTACCGATACCCTAACAAACTGTAACTAATTGAGTCGCCTCTACGCCTATTTCCATGCAACGCTCCATGTTCCATTTTTCGATTTCATTCATAACAAAATGGCACAATTGGAGACATGGTGCTTTCGTGCTTCCTGTTAACATAACGCATGGGCCCTGCGCTGCCCGCTACAAAAAAGTCGAAAAATTTCTAAGAAATAGCTACAAAATCGCCATGAAATCGCCGCTAGTTTACACGCGCGATTTGGAATCGCCGCGTAAATCGCCCAAAAAATTGCTATAAAAATCGCAAGTATAAACGGGCCTTAAGCGTTTTTGGTTCATCATAGTCCTTTTCTCTTGAAAAAAAGTGAGTATCAGAACCCAGAACGATCGATTTCTTCCTTCAAACATTGTTGGCTGCCATCGAAAATATGCAAGATATGTATTGCGTTACTACTGACTCTGTGACTGTCATCGCTGCTGTTCAGACGCAGGAACGTCACAATATGTCACATGTTATGTCACGCTCATTCACAAAACGGTCGTCGACCAAAGTCACGAAGAGTTCTGCATTTAAAAATCGGCTTAAATCGATCCAGTTTGGCGACTTCATCTCAATCTTTCGTTCAAAAGAAAGTTTTACAATGGAATATCAGTGAAAACAAAGGAAAGTTGGATATTTGGAGCTGAAATATTTATTTTCGTGCGTTTTGTAATTGGAAGTGTTTACACAGTTTACGGGCGCTTCTATGAAAATTTGCCGAACTTTGATGTCGCTAACCCAAGCCAATTCTCAGGTATGTTTTTAAAAAATATCTATAATTATGTGTGTATAAACGAGGATTGAGAAAATTTGAAGTTATACCGCATATTAAATATTGCCATTGGAAATTACTATTAAATCCAAGTTTTAGTTATGGTGAAAGACTATTCCTCGTTTTTAAATTATTTTAGTTCGACAAGTTTCATTGAAGCCTTGGAATCGCATTCCATTGAAAGACAAAGAGTTTTAGTGTTGATAGAAAGCGTCCAAAACTCTCCGTGCTGTTCGGTTTGCGAACGCGAGGAGAGTTTACGATAGCGAATTTTGGGTTACAGTCAAAATACTCAGCGCGTGCCGCTTAGAATTCCGGAATGGTTTTGATTAACGGCGAGCGGATTGCATTATTCGTTTCAAACATTCAAATTTAATTCGAATATTGTAGATCATCCAACAGTGAACACGTGAGCACGTGAACCTGTAAAAAATAAACCAATCAAATTGCTTCATTTCTGACAGGCTCACGTGTTCACCTGTTCCCGGTTGGATGATCTACAATATTCAAATTAAATTTGAATGTTTGAAACCAATAATGCAATCCGTTCGCTGTTAATCAAAACTTTTCCGGAATTCTAAGCGGCACGCGCTGAGTATTTTGACTGTAAGAATTGGGCCATTTTGAGACTCCGACCACGAAAAGCGTTTGTCCTTTTTTTCTCGAAAATAAAAGACTTTTAGGGGGAGCAAACTACATCAGGTCGCTTAACTATCTAAAAGCTCTTAGTAAGTCTATAAAGTTCTCGCGCAATAAAAATGTTAATTTGTTGAATGAGTGACGTCCGACGTGCTCCGGCAGAGTTACCCCCACCTCCCTACCCCCTGCTCCAAGAAAGTCCAACAAATGTCCAGTTTTAATATTGAAGGGACACTGCCACGAGCATAACTTCAAAAATTCAACGACCCAAAAACATGTTTACACTATTGGAAACCTATTAACAGAGGTCAAGTTTTCTTAGAATTACTATACCTGTCTACAAAAGCTAAATGTAGAGTGATATCACTGTGATACCATTGGTAGCTTTTGATCTCAACTTGAAAAAGTCAGCCTGACTTTTTCAAGTTCTGTCCTTGCAATTTGCTAGATATCCTTCCCTTTACGTTCTAGGATCATTTCCTGCATGGTTGAAAGAACTTATTCGTAATTTTGGTGCCGTTTTACTAAAAAAGCCAAAAAATGTCCATGACAGTGTCCCTTTACGATAAGACTGTCGGAAGTTGGCATTATCTAAGGACGAAAAATTATATCTTATTTCACCTTATGTTTATTCTATATTTGTGCTTCCTCAGCTTAAATACGATGCCACCCATTTACAACAGTAAGGTGTCTTTATTATAGTAGTTTTTACGTTTTTATTTCAAATCAGAAATTGTTGAACGTAATGTGCAATGAAATGTTACGTTAATTATTTGAATCCCGATTTTTCAAACCTCCCGAGAACTGCAATCAAAACTCGTTTCTCTTCCTTCAGTACAAGTCGAACACTGCAATTTTATCTCCGGGTTCTCAATCCCATCTTCGTTTCTCTTGGAGTTTTCGAGTTTGAACAATCGGGATTTTACAGTACTATTGAACGGTATTAGTCGTTTATTAAAACGTAAAGTCGCTAGGCTCAAAAGTTCGCGTCCAACAAAATTTATACTAGTAAATCGTAGATATAATTGCATACGGGGATCAGACAAAGGAACAACCGTTAGTGACGATCAGGGTTTGTAATGAATTTTCATTTTTACGACTATTTTGCAAAATGGAAAATAAGAGAATCGTAGCTGAAAGCAGATTTACTTTTTCCCTCCCTCGTTTCCTGTTAAGCACGTTATGGTTCAAAACGTCATCATTAAATTGATTTGAGCATAAAACAGCTGCTTTGTCCAAAAATTTACAATGCAACGAAGTAAGTTTCATCATTTCAAGCATTGTAACGTCGAAAGCTTTTTTGGTTAACCATATCCAAAATGGTATAAAACCTGACGAAAATGATGTTATCAGATTCTACACTTAGCAGTAACAAGCATTAAATTGTCATGCATTCTTGTCCAAATGTTTCATCGTTCCCGCTGATACTGCTGCTCTTCAGTACTTATGCAAAATAGTCGTAGTCTCCAAGAGAATGAGTTAGTATAGAGAATCAGTTAACTTATTACTTAAATTATGTATGTGTGCGAAACATGCATAATTTGTTTCAATACATGAAATTCGTGTAAGAGTAAAAAAATGACCGCTTGCAGTTTAGGATTCACGACTTGGAGTACAGAAAGGGTATGGAAAACTGTTATTTAGGTATTTCAAATGGGCCTTTTAAAATATCTCGAACAGACCCACTGTACAGTTGATTCACTAATTAAATGGAAATTGTGTTGTTTATTTGCAATATTATATATATGTATTATATATATATGTTGTGGTTGAACATTATCCTTGGTTCAAATTTTATTTTCCTTTCTTTTAAACTCATTATCATACATTACCATGGCCAAAAACAAAGCAAATTATAATTTGAACCAATTATTAAGACCGGGCTTTTTTTGGATCTTTTCAGACCGCGGTGGGGGCAGAATATTTAAGCAAAAACACCTTCAAACTTAAAGGATATATAGTACGTCCGAAAATCTATCTTTTGATATACGTCACGTGGGATGATGACGTCACATCACGTGGCAAATACATCATGATGTCAAAACAGCCGCAATCTTGGATCCGCCATATTGGATTTCAAAATTTTCCAATACGTCAGAAAACCGCCCAAATTACTGAAAAATTCTCAAAATCTATAAAACAATGCAAAAAAAAAAAAAACCTAAAAGGCGTGAAAATAAGTGAATCAAAGTTAATTTTCACTAATGGGAACACAAAAATTACAAATTTGGAAAAATATGTCTGTGAAAATGACGTTACCAAGGTAACGACAAGTTCCAAACACAACAACCTATCCTACCAATTTATTTCCAGATGACTTTAAGATGAACTCGTTTGGCTAAGTCGTGAAAAAGTTATAAACGTTTAAACTCAGCATGGGCACTTTGCCCACCCCCCCCCCCCCCCCCGGGGGGGTCTGGATAGGATTGAAAAGATTTGCAGTCAATTTACTTTTTCATTTTACCTCTATTTGTCTGTAATCTATTTAGATTACAACGCAATATTTTACGCAACGATAAGCTAGCATGCCCTGCTGCACAAAATTAAAATCATAGTAAGACTAGCTGTTGATGCAAAGATGGGAGACATTTTGAACAGCAATACAAGTTCCAGTGCAAGCAACTAGGAGTCGCAATCAAGTGATTCAGAAGTGGAATCTGATCGGTTTTGTTTAGCACTGCTTGGAGGTCATGTTTGTTCCAGATACGGATGTCCAACAAGTAAACATGTAGTATTGCTGTATATCTGCGTCTGGAACAAGCATTACCTTGTAGCAAAAACAGCTGTGTGCATCAAAGAAAATGCTAGGTATTTGTATATAAAAGGCGCGTAAAAACGCGGGGTTGGGGGTAAAAATTTTCCGACTGATCAGTGGGGGCATTAAGTAAATTCACTCCTTTAGAATGGCGTATTACTTAAATTTTTCTATTTGAAGCCCATTTTGTGGCGAGCGCAGTCCTAACGAAAACTTAACTTAGACACCTTTATACACAATTGAAACAGACATTGCAGACAGGCACGTTAGTTCTAGCCGTGGCCATAGGACGGTCGTATATCTCTGACGACAACATCACTGGACGAAGCAGATAAAGCAGATGAAGCCGGATTAAGCAGTTTTAGTTGCTAATTTTCGATCTCTGAGCGAACACTAGAATATAAAGGGTAGTAAAGTGTATTTCGTGACTCGTAATTGGCCCTTATTCCAGTGAAATGTTAATGGCTTTTTTAACGTGAATCATTATTTCAATGATAGCCGTGATTTTCCGAAATAACTTTCCAAAGGAATAAATGTTTAATTTGCCGTGGACCGTAAATTTGATCATGTCCCTGTCAATTTAAACACTAAATGACGAACCCTCCCACAAGGATTGTGACGATTTTGTGGAGTAAGATGTGCTATTCCGGCAAGCGTTATATTCAGAACGAGGAATTCGGTTTCCTTTTTGCAGGACCGAGAACCCGAAGCGGGCGAATAGTGAAAACATTAAACAAGGCTTTTGCTTTGGACATTAATTCCTAAAAGTGTAACGACATGAAACTGATTTGCCTACTTTATTTTTCAGGAGCTATAGAAGGACTTTTAATTTTATTTTCCGTGAAATGTGATCTAGACTCCCCTTCGCCACTCTCTTACAACTATCTGATAAAGATACACATGCTAGACCAGATGTACAATCAAATGTATTTGATCTTACAAGAAGTTCTGTCCTTATGAACAACCTTTTGTAAAATAATTTTTCTCATGACTGATTTGTCATGCAACTCTTCTGGCTAATTCGCAACTACTACATAAGAACTGTATTTATCAACTGGAAGTTAATAACAGTATATATATCGCCGATGCTATTTTTGAAAAGCTGGCCGTTTCGAACGTTAGCTCTTCGTCAGGCCAGTAAAAGCTTGAAATAATTTCACTTTGAACAAGAAAGCAAAAGACTATATGTTCTGTTGTTAAACATATTTTTCTGCATCAGGAGATTTCATTTCTGACTTTGGCGGGAACCTCTCTTCTAAGACTTTCCAGGCGGGAGAAGCGTGCGTGTTCACTCTTGATGTTGAGCTGGGTTGACTGTATTACTAAAACTGCTATTTTTGAAAGCAAGTGTAAAGCTTCGAGGAATCTCTTTTGCACCAACAACCTTTCTTTTGTAACATATCACTCTGCAGCAGACCCTATGGAAAGAAAAAAAATAAAGATTGTAAACTTGAGCATGTTGTGCCGGCCACATAACTTAGTAATGTCCTTGGTTTGCACTCATGCCGGCTCAATATTATTTCATTACTGTAGAGGAGTAGCATCGAGTTACCTTTTACCATTTGCTTTCGAAGACCAGGGCCAATAAGCCACCCAAGCAGGGAATAAAACATCAGTAACCGGTCGGTCTTGTCTACAATAAAATAATAGTTTTGAAATTCATCCCTGCAGGTTAATTTTCAATTTAAATTAGAAAAAAATATATTTTTAAGAAACAAATACGCTCTTTTAAAAGTCGTTTTATTAGAAATTCACACCAAATCCGTTCGAATGCATCAGTTACGACCCAGTTTACTTAAGCTTTTAATGTCAAATAGGTGAGTACCCAACCCAGCGGACCTATGCTATGTTCTAGTGTTTTTAACTGCAGTTTAAACAAGAAGTTCCACTATAAAAGGGTTGGAACCTCCCACATTTCACACCTTTCGGGCGCGAAATGCAAATTTTCACTCTTGCATTCATGGCACGTTGCAGAGTCAAGCGTCCTGCAAATTAAATACGCCTCAAAACCTCATGAAACCAAAAGATACCCTTTACAAAAGTAAAATATAACTTGTTAACGTTTTAGCATAGCATTCTCAACAAAAATGAACCACATTTTATCAGCAACTGTCGGGGAGAAAGCGTGAGTTGTTTGTCAGCTGTTTACGCTTTGATGGTTTATTGACAACTGGGCGTGAGAATGGCCAGGCCTGGCCCCTTTTATACTTTTATATTCCAACACTTTCCAAGACTTAGATTTCGATTGGTCATTATAACCACTCTTAATCAGTTGATGCTACAATCATGGTGTCAAACAAATGATTAGTGATTGGTGAACACGTTGTTGTCTTTTTCATTACACAATATGTTACCATAGCAACACTACAACCTGTTAAAAACACCCTTAATTTTAGCTTTAAGTGCTTCTAACTCAAAAACGAGCCCGGTGACCCCCATTTTTTATTACGAAATTTTGATCAGCAAGACAAGATGCAACTTTTGGCAAAGTTTTAAAAAAATCTGCACATGGGGTTCAGAGCCACCTTAAATTTTCGTAAATTTAAGGTGGCTCTGAACCCCATGTGCAGATTTTTTTAAAACTTTGCAGAACGTTGCATCTTGTACTGTTGATTACAATTCGATAATAAAAAATGGGGGTCACCGGACTTGTTTTCGAGTTATAAGCACTTAAAGCTAGAATTAAGGCTGTTTTTAACAGGTTATACTGTTGCTATGGTAACTTGCAATGTCCAAAAAATAGCCATAACTTGTTTATCGGCCATTGGGCATCTGTTTGATACCATTATTGTTGGGTCAACTGAAAAAGACTTTTGGCATTGATCCGTCAAAATTGAGGTGTTGAAAAATGCAGGAAACTGTTCTGAGCCACCTTAAATCATGTATAACATGATCATTGTAAGTAGCTATGGTGATTTTATAGCACTTTAATTTACATTTCACATCTTACCGTTTGAGAGGTTAATCCGACCGCTCTTCAGTTTCTTTGAAGTGTGAAAAGATTGCTTGATTTCTCCACCACCTTTCTTCAAAAGAAAGCAAATAAAATTTGAACTGATTAATCGTTTTATTTCCTGGTTTTTATTATGTGGACTTTCACACGAAGTGTGAAAATCCACATATTGCGATCGTGCAGTTTTCCCGATTGGGACGGCACTTTCCGTGATAACTCGTCTCAGCCCTTTCGGAAGCTTTCGAGGGTGTTCGGAGAATCCGAAGTTTTGGAGCCAGGAGTCAATGTAAAATTGGCGAGACGTCACAAAGAAAGCATCACACAAGCTAAATACTTGAATTTCATTAATCGAAACCTAAAATATGTCAAGTGCAGTACATCAACGAGCAGCGTCAAAGATGCCAGTGGTATACGTGCACATCAAAAGAAACAAGAAGTTGCTATAGCAACTTAAAACCGCGCTTAAATTTTTGCCTAATTAACAGCTTTCTTTCTCAAAAGTCACGGTTAAATTTAATCCGTTTGTATTATGAGTAAAGCACTAGCAAAGTAGTCACGTTAGTCACACAATCCGAGGTTTACGTTGTGCCCGGCTATCTTTAGCTTGGGGATTTTTCCCTTCTAATGACGTAGCCCCTGCACGTTCGGGCACGCTCGATTGTTTACTTAAGAAAATATTTCATTTCCTTTCAAATATTTGAACTCACTTCAAGGAAATAGCCAAAGAATTCACTTCGATTGCCTAAACCCACAAGAAATACTCGCAGAAGAGGAAACAAATTAAATTAATGACCGTCGCTTCTGCCGACATAAACATGCAAATGAAACACAATGTTATTTGTCACGTAACGAAAGTGAAACCTGCAACATCAGCGCATTCCATCGCTGACGTAATACCTTTTTCAGTGTATTCAACATTCGCTTTGAATCGAACGCTTCAATAAAACCAAAAGAAAATATGCTGTACACACAATAAAGAAAACAATATCCGCAACATTTTCCGTACATTCATGTTTCAACAGCTTTTGGCGAATAAACATCACAGGTTGCGTGATTCAGTCCCGATCACGATTTGGCCGAGTGGAGGTTTGCGTCTAGTCACCGACAAAAAAAAAACAAGAAGTTGCTATAACAACTTAAAACCGCGCTTATATTTTTTTTGCTAATGCACAGCTTTCTTCCTCAAAAGTCAGGGCGAAATTTAATCTGTTTGCACTATGAGTAAAGGAATACCAAAGTAGTCACGCGAGTCACACAATCCAATGTTGCACCATCGTCCATAGCCGTTGTGAAATTTATGATGACGTAATGGTCTTGATCTGGAACTTCGCTGAAGACATGAATGGGCATGAATTAAACAAAAAGAAAACTAGCATTCCACTACTTGGATGCTAGTAATAACTGTTATTTTCTTTAGGTAAAAGTCACGATTAAATGTAATTGGTTTGTGCCGTGAGTGAGAGCCCGCAGGAAGGTAATCACACGATTCTAACATTTCAAGCATTACAATGTTCACGGCTATATTTAGAAGGGCGGTGTACGGCGGTAATTTCCCTACCAATGATGTAATCCTTGCAAGTGCTTACCTTGGGGGTTTTCCCTTCTAATGACGTAACCCCTGCACGTTCGGACACGCTAAAAAACAAATATTTCATTTCCTTTCAAATCTTTGAACTCACTTCGATGAAATAGCCAAAGAATTCACTTCGATTGCCTAAACCCACAAGAAATACTCGCAGAAGAGGAAACAAATTAAATTAATGACCGTCGCTTCTGCCGACATAAACATGCAAATGAAACAGAATGTTATTTGTCACGTAACGAAAGTGAAACCTGTAACATCAGCGCATTCCATGGCTGACGTAATACCTTTTTTTAGTGTATTCAACAACGCTTTGAATCGAACGCTTCGATAAAACCAAAAGAAAATATACTTTATACACAATAAAGAAAACAATATCCGCAACATTTTCGGTACATTAATGTTTCAACAGCTTTTGGCGAATAAACATCACAGGTTGCGTGATTTCAAAGCCCCGATCACGATTTGGCCGAGTGGAGGTTTGGGTCTGGTCACCGACAAAAAAAATACAAACAAGAAGTTGCTATAGCAACTTAAAACCGCGCTTATATTTTTGGCTAATTAACAGCTTTCTTTCTCAAAAGTCACGGTTAAATTAAATCTGTTTGCATTATGAGTAAAGGACTAGCAAAGTAGTCACGTTAGTCACACAATCCGAGGTTTACGTTGTGCCCGCCTATCTTTAGCTTGGGGTTTTTCCCTTCTAATGACGTAACCCCTGCACGTTCGGGTACGCTCAATTGTTTACTTAAGCAAATATTTCATTTCCTTTCAAATATTTGAACTCACTTCAAGGAAATAGCCAAAGAATTCACTTCGATTGCCTAAACCCACAAGAAATACTCGCAGAAGAGGAAACAAATTAAATTAATGACCGTCGCTTCTGCCGACATAAACATGCAAATAAAACACGATGTTATTTGTCACGTAACGAAAGTGAAACCTGCAACATCAGCGCATTCCATGGCTGACGTAATACCTTTTTTCAGTGTATTCAACATTCGCTTTGAATCGAACGCTTCGATAAAACCAATAGAAAATATACTTTATACACAATAAAGAAAACAATATCCGCAACATTTTCCGTACATTCATGTTTCAACAGCTTTTGGCGAATAAACATCATAGGTTGCGTGATTCAGTCCCGATCACGATTTGGCCGAGTGGAGGTTTGCGTCTGGTTACCGACAAAAAAAATAATAAATCCCGTGCGGAGCAAGAACCGCGCTCGGCCCATGGCCGCGCGGTTAATAAATCCCGTGTAAAGCAAGAACCGCGCTCGGCCCATGGCCGCGCGGTTAAAAAAAAAATAAATCCCGTGTAAAACAAGAACCGCGCTCGGCCCATGGCTGCGCGGTTAATAATAATAAATCCCGTGTAAAACAAGAACCGCACTCGGCCCATGGCCGCGCGGTTAAAAAGTGGTGGCGGCTTTCATATTTGCACGGCGTTCGACTGAACTGCGGGCAAAGGTCACGCTATTTTTCACACTTTTCGCGCTGTCTGTTGTGTTCGACTGGACGTCAGTTGCTGTGTTCGCTTGATTGGCATATAATTGAAAATAGTTGAAAAGCATTATTTAGCAGATTTGTTGTTTTGTTTCAGCTTTGCCACACAGAATCTTTAGAATGGAAGAATGGATACACCACGAGTCAAAACAAAACAAGGTCACTAATCAAGTTGTTTTCCCGGGGCTTTCCCGCAATTATTATTTTCTTGGATTTCTCGCAAGTTAAATTTGAATAACGCAATCTGACTGATGTCGAATTCAAAACTGCTGGTAATAAGTTAGTGTGAATAGCATAAAACTTCTTTTGAACCGAAAAATGTACGTATTGAAACCGTGCGAAAACTATATTACTGATTGAAAACGTGTCGTTCGCGAATCGCCGACTCCACTCGAAAATTAATTCAAGAACGATGATAATTTTAGGTTGAAAAAAGTATTCATCTGCCTTCTTGTATCAAGACATTATATTGTTTTTTTAGGTAGGTGTCCACAATTAGTAGAGGGGACTTTTCCCCTCTGCTAAACATTTTTGACACGGAAATAAAGTTATTATTTATTATTATTTATTTATTAGTGAAATCTTGCTAAAAGGCGATAAATGCCATTCCGGAAAAGTTGTATATAAAAACAACGCAATGAAAGAAAATGAGTTAATTGATGAGTTTAGCTGATGTTTACACAAGGGTTCAGATGAAATGTCAGGCAAACGAAGACAATCTACATACTTCACAAAACATTTCTTTATGAATGGACTGAAATCAGTATCCCCGATTTCTAGTGGTAAGATTTTGTTTTTGTTCTTAATAAATAATTTTCTTGTCCTTATTTCCATTTAAAGACCTAATTTGTCCATTTCCCGTGAGACTGCAAATATGAATGGAACGGATATGCTCATCGTGTCCCTTAGGTGAAAATTACGGATTTCGGTTTTCTAACAGACATCTTCTTTTGGTTTTAAGGACAGATTGTCAATGTTTTAATTCAGTTAAAGTGACTGTGTTTTTAAATGTCTGTGTTGTCTGTGTTTTTAAATGGTGGGGGTCTAAAAAAAGTTGAGCCACGCCCAGATTGCCATCCTTTACGGGAAAAGTAAAACTCAAAACAGCAAATAGCAAAATCTCAAACCTTATGATTATAGAGCTGTTTAATTCTATGATATATTTTTAATGTGAAAAGAAGCTCTCTTCAAACAAAGTTTCAGGCCTAACACTTCTCTGTTTTTAAGACACAGATAACTAAAAATGGCTTTGCGGTCCCGAAAAGTTTCTACTTTTTCACCTAGTATCAACCTTGCTGTATTGTGTGAAATGTTATCCTTCACGAGAGTAGAATAGTAGATCAAATTTTCCGACGAACATCCCCGTCCTTTTCATGTAACCATATAGAGATACTGTCGGGTCTTGTCCCAGGTTTTCCGCTTCTCTGACACAGTTTAAATAAATTGGACTGCATTTCAATGTTTAAGGCGATCTTCAGGGTAAATTGCAAGGTGTGTTCCTCAAAACGAGAAGGAATTTTTTCTTTCACGATCATAAGAAAACTTGATTGATAAGTTTTTTTATTATCTGGAGTTTCAAGTGACTGCCAACTCACAATTGACTGATACTTAGTCTTGCCTACAGTCCAGCTCACAGAGCGCGAAGCGCGAGAGCGCCGGGGACTACTGCCAAACTGGAAACGAGAAGCAAACGACTTTAAGAAGGTCTAACCGATACTGTACATTGGCTCATTCAATCATTCATTATCAAAAACAAATGAAAGTCCACATACGTACGCATTGCGGACCCACTTTTATTAATCTGGACAATAGACAACAACAGCTAACTAATTATTTTACTGCTCATGTTTCTCTATTTTGTTTTGTTTTCTGATCGGGAATCTTTTCTCGATAATGTATATAGCTCGCATAGTTTTTTATATAAATTATCTCAGATGTGCAGCTTACGGCAAAACGTAAATATTTTCTTTTTTCTTTTATTTTTATTCTTCTTTCACTAGATGTGCTTTAATCATGCAGGAATTACTACTGAGATTCTATATCATTATTCAGTTCCATCTAAGGATATTAAACATATATTTCTGCTTACAAATCAACGATTGCTTTCTTTGATTTCTCGTGGTCTTATGATCGCTTACCTGTTCGAATAATGCTACAACTTCAGTGTTGGCGCTATCGTTTTCATGCGATATTTTTATTGCACAGAAGAAACACTGCTTTTGTTTGTCAACGTGGCTTATTTCGAAATCACAGCGAGGAAAATCTTTGGAGTTTTCAGGCGAGTTCCAGGCATCTTTCGACTTTATCATCTAGAAGATAGCAATTATAAAAAAAATAGACGGTCAATAAACAGTATGATTACTTGGAAACCAGGGCTGAAAAAAATGGTACTGATCGTTTAAACTGCAATGCTAACATCATGCAAGTCAAATTCACCTTGTTAGTCTTCACATTCTTTGAATCGAATACAAAAGAAAAAATAATATGCTTACCGAAAAATACTGGTTGAGCAAAACTGAACAAAAGTGTGAAACCAACGAATGAGAGAACAGATTTTGAGGAGAGATGTGATGATAACATTGTTTGTGCCCCAACAACAACAGCTCATTTCTGAAGTCAATTTTCAATTTTCTCGGGTAGACCAGTTCTAATAATTGTTGAGCAAAACTGATCAAAAGTGTGAAACCAACAAAGGAGTGAACAGATCTTGAGGAGAGAGTGATGATAACATTGTTTGTGCCCCAACAACAACAGCTCATTTCTGAAGTCACTTTTCAATTTTCTCGGGTAGACCAGTTCTAATAATTGTTGAGCAAAACTGATCAAAAGTGTGAAACCAACAAAGGAGAGAACAGATCTTGAGGAGAGAGTGATGATAACATTGTTTGTGCCCCAACAACAACTGCTCATTTCTGAGGTCACTTTCAATTTTCTGCTTTTCTCAGGTAGATCAGTTCTAACAATTGTTGAGCAAAACTGAACAAAAGTGTGAAACCAACAAAGGAGAGAACAGATCTTGAGGAGAGAGTGATGATAACATTTAAATTGTGCCCCCAAAACAGCTGCTCATTTCTGAAGTCATTTTCCACTTTATGATTTTCTCAGGTAGGTCAGTTCTAAGAATTGTTACAAACACGTGAAAGACGTATCCACAATATGACCTAATTACCTTCGCTTTCTTTCCTTTGATCTGCCATCCAGGTTCTAGAGCAGTGAACTCAATTCTGATGTCTTCATCGCTGTTAGACACAAACAATCCAGCGAGAGCTGTCAACAGTCTGTTTCCAAGTTCTTCTTCTTTCTGGCAAACCTGCTGTTAATTATAAGTAAAACGGAAAATCGCAATCAAAGTACATTATCAACTAAATCTGGACGTTCAGACCAAAATGAAAAGAAAAGACGGGGAAGGGAAGGATTATAGTTTGGATAACAGGAGTGGAAAGTTTGTTTTAAGATCTTTATGAAATAGCTTACGTACTCTGCATGTTCTTACTTACTCTGTTTACGTATGCTATATTTTCTGTTGTTACCTTAAAAGCCACCGTCGAGTCATTAAAAAGATAAACCCGAATTTTCCAGTCTTTTCCTTGCGTTGGTCTTCTACCAAATATCGCCATTTGCATTCTTTTCTGATCATCTTTTCCTGGAGTCCCAAACGCCGCGACTTCAAGGTCTTCCTTCAGTAAGGGAAACGTCACTTCAATGTCGTTATGTTTCTCTTCAACTTTGGCGTCAGGGTAAACTTCTTTAACGTTTCTCCAGACAGCTTTCAAGTTAATTTTCTTACTGTGACTTTGTATTGGTCGACATTTGACAATGATGTCCCATGTGTTGTCCGCTGTCATCAAGGAGCAATGTTCAATCAGAACTGGCTCTGGAGGTGAGGCTCCATGCCGGATATGGTAACAGCTGCTGACCAAAACTGAACGAGATTCGCGACCTTCGACATTTTCTGAGGAAACGCAAAAAACATGCCAGATTTAAAACATGCAGAAGCCTGGGGAGCTACCTAAAATATTTAATACGATAACCCGCTAAGCCCTTATAGAACTGTCCAAACTAACTATACTAACTTTTGACAGATAAGGTAACCCTTTCATATGGGAATATTGCAAGCATTCTCCGAAATTTTAACTTCAGTAACCCCATAAATCAATCGTATTGTGGGTCTGTTAAAATAAATTTAAAACGCCCTTTTAGATCCCTAAAATATTCGGGTTTTTTTTACATTTCGTTGCGCTCCAACACCTGAAATCCCTACAGTCTACAAAAGGTACCCCTTTGGTGCGTATCTTCTCTTTATAGTTCATTGTTGAGGGTAACTCCTCCCCACCCCATACTGAAAAGCTAACATGCAAGCTACAAACGTAAAAAGTATCTTAACAAAGGCTAAACTGGATAGTGAACTTGTCGATAAACGCGCCCAGTCGAGTGCTTATGAACTCTGACAGGCTTAAAATTGAGAAGCCTAACTATTAAGCTAGGCCATTTCCCAGCCTCCAAAAAAATCCTTTTAATTAATCTTCCAATGTTTGCACTACTCTAAACATAGAGTACTCAATCAAATATTTAGGCTTCTTCAAACATTCGAAATAAAGATCAAGCGAGACACTGATATCCTTTCTGCATTTCGCTTTATTTATGTAATGTACAAGTCTGTGGGGAACTTATCTCTTTTTGGCTTATATATGCTTCTATAGCCCACGAGTTAAAACAGACTAAGACATGAATGGAGGCTGTAATATCCAATACCAGCGAGATATTTATAACAATTGAGCTATCGACGCTAGTCTTTGAACACGTTTCTCGTGCTCGCCGGCACAGCGCACCCCACGGGCGTTCACCAGCCGAACTAACACTCAAGGCTAAGTGATCCATAAGTAGACAGCCCGAGTATAAAAAAAAACGCACAGGTAGCGCGTAGCCTATCACGCATTGATTTTGCTTAACTTTTTTTCGATTTCCAATGCTTTTTTAACATTTTCACATGCTTTCCACGATAAAGTTGGATCTAACGCGCACCCGCATTGGTCGTGTCTCGTGTCACGTGATAATCATAAACTCAAGTGTATTCCGTGAGAAATATTATCCGATACCAACAAACTTGGTCAATGGATCTGACAATAATTTTCATCTGCCATTTATGTTACAACTGAAGAAGAATGTAACTTCAATAAACTAGCTAGCTTTGTTTTCTTTCAGATATTCCTGATCAGTGTTTCTCAAGATGAGGCCGCGAGAAACACTGGACTCTTGTAATAATGTCTGACTGCCCTCCAACCAGAATTAATTTTATGCAGGATTTTTCTTCATTACTTAAACTTAAAGAATAAGTAGGTTTCGTATACACCCGACGTACCTGAACGCATTGGTCACTGCCAGACGTTTTCTCGAGGTACGTGGTGGGTAGTAACGCTCGCGCTGGTACATCAACTAAAAAGGTGCTGACGAAGTGAATTTCTGTTTGGCACGTACGATCAATTTGTATTGCGGAGACGGAAAGTGAAAGTGATAAGGGGTTTTTCCCTGGACAACATATGTGCAACGAAGCACGTCCTGCGCTAAGTACACACTGACAGTGTTAATGCGTAGAAAGCTAGAAATTCTCTTCAGTCGCTTTCTTTGCAGGACGTAACATGCTGTCGAGGTGTTATACAGTTTAAAATTAAGTGTTAAGTAACTACGATATGTCTTGCATGCACGCACAATCAATTTGTATATTGCGAAGATAAATAATGAAAGTCATATTAGGGGTTTTTCCCTGTACCGCAATTTGACACCTAAGCACATTCACAACCAGAAAAATAATAATAAAAAAACGCTTACCAAAGCACCTTGAAATGGGTAAAGCGTTTCGCTACAAAATGGAAGAATATAACAGCGACACACATCCTTGAAACTGCCTAATAAAAATACCTTATCAAACTAACGGAATTCACTACAAAACGTTCGAGTTGTTTGAAGTGACCATTTTCCTTTTTAATCAATACGCATGCGCAGTTGATTTGTAAATATTATTATTCAGTTGCGAGCACTTAGGGGAATCCCCTCATAGGTTTTCAATTTCGATGGGACTTTTCCCTTTTTTCCTCGCAGGTTCATATCGACTCCACGAAATTTTCGCAAACGATTCTGTTCTCTTTCTACGTACTGTTTCGCTACCAACCAGAAAAGATAAAGGCAAGTTCTGTCTTCGCAAAGCGCAGAGATATACTGCTTCTGTTTGTACAAGAAAGAAATCAGGATTACAGCGTGAAAGGCAAGCTTTTTAGTGACGAAAGACAGTATATTTGACTGCCAACACGAAGAGCCAAAATATAACAGAAAATCGAAATTGTCGAAGTGAAAATAGCTTAAAATATAGACTACTCAAGGAGTAAATTGGAATACTTCCAAAGGAGACGGTAAGTCTATTGAAGTATTCCTTCCTCGTCCTGTTTGTCGATTATAAACCAGCTTTGCATTTTAAAAACCTTCTTTGTTGTGGAAATCCGCAAGCAGTAACCGCATTGTTGAAATATTTATATAGTGAGGAAAAGGTGTTAATTCATACACGTGTATCTGATGCCAACTTACTTTCGATATTTTGCAATTCTTGATGACACAAACGCCCTTAAACGCAATGCGATCTGACACATGCTGGCCAAATACAATCTTATAGATTACCCCAAAATGGTCACTGAAAAACCAGGTGAAATTCTTGTTTATCAGTATTAATAAATAGTATTTCTTGCGTTCGTATTAGCGACTCTCAACACTCTTCTGCAGGTTAGCCTGTAGTAGTCAAAATAGCTCAGCTTAAATGTCTTTGAGCAATACAAGCAAGATACCAATTATACTTGCATTTTATCTTTTTTTCAATGATTATTTTCTACCCAATATGGGCTATGCTTATCATTTATTTCACTTTGGTTATTCTACAGGGCTGTTGTTTTGACTGGGGCGAATTAAATAGCCAGACAAGATCAAAACTGCCCACTCAGTTTGGTCTGACTGAAGCAATTGACTGCACGACTGCCAATAAATTCTTCAAACCTGGTACCGACGCAATGGAAGGCTAAAAGGGAATTGCTGTAGGTAATTTTGGCATTTACCACAATCGTGTGTCTTATTCTTTCATTTCGAATAAAAATATCCATTCAATTTTGTTGTTAAAGGCTCTTTTTTTGCCGACCTGAATTGCGAATCTAATCTTTTAGCCTTAAATTATTTTACTTGTTGAAGATACAAATATTTTATTATTTTAACCTTGACCGGAAAATAGAATATAAGTTTTACTGAGACATAGTTCATTGTATTCCGAGTTAAATACTGAGGAATACTGAGGCATTATGAAAAATATAAATTACCCAACAAACTGGTTTAATCAGATAATCAGGCTGTATTTGTGTAGGTATTTTAGACAGTTGTGGTAAAAGGGACGTTGTTGTTCGCTCTTGTGATGTGAATTAATTCACACCACAAGTGCCTTCTTCGTGAGAGAAACGACAATACTTTATTATCATATTATTGAAAAAACTTTAATAGAAATATTAAAACTAAAGTTTTCCGACGTTTTGATGTAACTAACATCATTATCAAGGTAAAGTGTTGTATCGTGGTGTGAATATAAATTAGTTTGTGGAAAATAGTATAATAGACATTTGCTGCATGGTTATGTAAATAGTTTCGCGCGGATGGAATCACTTTGCACGTTTAAAGTTGGCTTCAGGTCTTGAATAATCAGCATTTCGTTGATGGGACAATCGAATTCGCTGCGGCATTTTTGTTTTAAACGGAGAAGTTGTTAATTAGCTTCGGTTTGAGATCCCGTGCGTGTTCGACATGTGCTTTCCAGCTGACGAATTAACTGCTAACCTCTTTTAAGCACATGTGAACTGCACTACTTCATTTAGCCCAGCCTTCAGTATTTCAGAAATAGACCTGACAATTAAACACAGTATGAATAAACCTTCTCCACATTTAAAGTAATACAAACCCCGTGTATTGAGTAAGAATTCGAAATTTGATTTTGTAAAGATACTAAAATTCCATGGCCTTTGCTTGTCAAAATAAACTCAATTTGTATGTACCCTTTTATCTGTCTTTATGTAAAGCATCTTTTTTTTGACCACTTAACTGGCGTAACCATACTGCACGAAATATATGCAGTAGTATGAAAAAAATAATAATAATATTGCCAATTCTCTTTGTATATATGTTGTAATTCATTTATTGTCGATATTGTTTCACGTTAATTCTCTTACTGCAGTAAGAAATCAAATACTGTAATAATCTATCTTTGAAATTACTTATTTGTATTTTAGCAATGTAGATAAAAAAATTATTCTTTGAATTCTTTAGTTGATTTGGTTTTGAGCCGACAATTCGTGGAAATAATTTTTAACTTGAATTGACTGCTATACTCTAAAGACACATCAAAATCATTACTGTGCGAATTCATCTGCTAGTGCTACCTGCGTATTGTATGTTATTAAAGAATTACATGTGAAAATAATGAACTAAAAAGTGACTTAAATTGTACATTTCTGGAAGAGTTTATCTCTGCTTTTTTGTAACCTACCTAGTATATTCAACTTGAAATATATTTAACCATATCAATGCAAATGCCAGAGAAAAGCTGTACGGTCACATGACTGACAGCTAGTTTTTGCACGGTACCCATTACGTATCCATTCTAACCGACTGTTTACGGCCTCCCCACACCGTATGTTGTCGAAGCTGCAGGAAACACTAACAAGTCGCATATTGCCCACCAATTCGCACAATAAAGACAGGTAAATCAGATCGAGCTGATCCTGATTTTAATAGTTTCTTCTAATTCTAAATAATTCAACGCCTACCGTGTATATTTATGGGGCAGAAGAGAATCGACGAATCTTAACGAAGGAGTGCTTGCTAAAATAAATTGTGGTCACTTCGCTCACTTCCCGAAAGCCTAACTGATCTAACAAGCTACTGCCGGCTTGGCCCATAAGTTTTAGCCCGACTATTGCCTTTAGTTTGGAACGAAGATTAGCTAGTTTAAATTGCATGCTTTCTCATGTTCCATGTTGTTTACTGCATGCATTTATATTATCACCATATTGTGGGAATGCACATTAATAGGAAACAAGTCTTTTTCCTTGTCTCTCTTCCCAGTGAGTCTATAGTGCTTAATTACTAGAATAAAGGCCTGTTAGCCAGTGAGAGAACTGCTATATTGTTAATCGTATATGTGTAATTGTAAAGGCTCTCTATCTTTTTACTAGTCTGTTTCAAGCTACTCCATATGTCTGTAGTATGTCTTCTATACTTGTTGAGTTTGAAGTATTGGTTGTTTTGTTTTCTAAGCTACAGTGCAGTAAAAGTCAGACGTAAAAGTTCGTTAGCTAATTTATACTTTACTGGAAGGCAATTATAATATGACGAAATTTTAATATTTTTCTTCAGAACCATGTCAGACAACATTCCATTAACTGCACAAAGAACATGCGCAGAGGGTGAGCGTTATGTCTTAGACATATACAGTATTGTACAGCCAGCAAAACTCGGCAGCAGTGGATCACTCAAACAGCTCATTTTGTACATAACAAGGGCGTTAGACAACCCCAGAAGATTAGCGTTTATACAGGTACATGTATGATACAAATTCTTTTTCCAGAATAGAAATATACCTAGTTAATTTAACAGGGATAGTGGGTTTTGGGATAAACAAAATGCGTTAGAAAAACAAATACGTGAATAAAACTAATTTGGGAGTACCAGAACAAAGGCAGTTTACACTAAAACAGTTACACTACAAGAGTTCGATTAAATTTCCCACAAACGAGATTCAACTCCAGTACTCCTCATTGACTATTCTATTCGCTCGAAGCCCTCTCCAACTTTTCCTTTGAGATGCACCTCGAGAAAGATCTTTTGTTAGCCTGTTATAGTCAAATCTAAAGCGTTTATAACGTGACTATTAACTTTTCTTCTAGGGGGAGCAAAGTAAGCTCGGCTTGATGAAAGTACACTCTGACTTGTTTTACTGGAAAAAAACGTCAGGTGGCAGGCTTATTGCCAAGTTAATCATGGGAGATTTTCAGGCTGAGAAAGAGGTATCTATCAGAAGGACAAATACTTTTACACTTAGGCTCTTGTCCATTTGTCTTGAAGCTTTACCTATAAGACATCTTGGATAGGCCATTAATTGATGGCGTCTCTGTAAAAAAAAGAATGATTGCAAAATTTAAGCGCTAAAAAAACAAGGTATGATTTTTACAACGAGAAATATTCTTGCTAATATTCTTATTCTAGCTTGCTTGTTCGCCATGGACACGTAGAGAACCATCAGTGGGCAAACAGTTGTCAAATAACACCCTGAAGGATGGGAGAATGGGATAACAGCTGCTAAACGTTTCAGAATTTTGGAAGGGAGGAGGGGGGGGGGGGGGGGGTGTCTGGGTTGTTCAACCCAGGGCAAACCCTTCCCTTCCCTTCCCTTCCCTTTCCTTTCCTTTCCTTTCCTTTCCTTTCCTTTCCTTTCCTTTCCTTTCCTTTCCTTTCCTTTCCTTTCCTTTCCTTTCCTTTCCTTCCCTTCCCTTCCCTAACCCATCCCATCCCATCCCATCCCATCCCATCCCATTATATTCCATCCTATCCCATCCCATCTCATTCCATCCTACCCCGTCCCAACTTGACCAACTCCATCCCATTTCATCCCACCACATCACATCACATCCCACCCCATCCCGTCCCATCCCACCCCACCGTATTCAATCCCATTCCATCTCATTGAAATGCCAGGGCGTATGGAGTACTACCTTCCCCTTCATCCTTTTTTGTTATGACTATTCAATGATGATCCTTAGCGGGAACAAAAATAAATTAATGACTATTTTACATTCGTCCGTTGCCTTAACAACGGCACTGTAAATGTGTTAGAAGGACACTTTCGAAGGTAATCACATCACTGCATTTGACAGGTCGATAGAAAGAAGATTGACCAAATGACGATATCAGCAAATATTGTCTGTACCTTGCCAAGTTGTGATGCCTCTACTATCAAAGTTTCTGCAAAGTTAATGAATGGATCCGGAGACCTCCAAACTCTTCTAGAAACCGGAGAATTGAACGTAGACCTATCACAGGTAAGACCGTTACATATAACATTCAATCTCGTGGTATAGCTTAGTATCCCACAAAGTCACAAGAGCACAATTTATTTCCCTTTAAACCACGAAAACGCATTGTATACATCTACACTGATTTAACAAAAGGTGCGTGCCTTATGAAAAATAAGCAAATGTATGAAATTTCACTTATTTTATTTTATTCCTTTTTTTTTTGGGGGGGGGGGGGGGGGGGATTTATGATTATTTCGCTAACTTCGCAAGAGATATTAGCCTAAATGCTGTAGTGATGTCGAAGATGTCAAATTTTACTATTTGTGGTGTTTCTAGCCCCTTTACCCCCCCCCCCCCCTCACCTGCCTGTTTACCCAAGTCTCTCTAACGTTCACCGAACCCGTTTCTTTTTTAAATTCTAGTTGCGCGCGCTAGGTCGTAGAAGACGGAGTCTAATCTAGCTTTCTATATTGCTGTCTAAAGGAAGTTTGCTGGAGGACATCATTAAGTCCAATGAAGGTGGAAGTATTCCGATTTTCAAGTTATGGGTCGGCTATTATCGTACCTTAAACAAAGCTTTAGCGGGTTGAAACGAACTCGGTACGTTGTGAGAGGCACAGATAATGGATTGCTTGCTATAGACAGCAAAGATCTTTAGCCACATTAATTAGGACTCGGAGCTAGACTTTAGGGCTGATTTGAAGACGTTCATAACGATATTTGGCTGGAACTTTACTGTGGCTAAAGACTTAAAAAAATCCTGTGATAATGTTCGGAAGCGGTCTTTCCATTTCAAAAATTTTTTGTTACATCCGGGATATTGCTTAAGACGAGAGCAAGATGGTCAAGGAAGCTGCTTTGTGTGACTTCAAGCCTTTATGTGAGTAGAACTTGTTCGTTTAACGATATTTTTGCCCTTCGGTTTAGCTAGCGATCAGAGCTTGCTGTGATTTGCGTGGTTTTCCGGTTGCGAATTGACACGAACCATATGCTACACGTGTCACTTATAAGTCATTTATTATTTGTTCCTTTTAGTTTAAAATTCCTTCAAAATGAAGCGATCGTCGATGTAACACGCTTTCTCTCAGTGCATTTGAGCCCATACATAGATTTTGAAGGCCTCGGATCACCGCTCGCGCCGGTTCTTTTTATGTTTGTTTTCGTAGGTCCCATTGTTGTAAACACTGTTAATTAAATTGGTATAATTCATATGATTTTACGAGCATGTTGCAGATACAGTCTTGTTTCTCCAAAAAGACATAGATTAGAGTAATTTTCGTTCAATTGAGCTAAGATTCGCCCTCCTTTAAACTTCCCTATCAAAACAATGTATCAGAACTGAAATGCTATGTCAAATTCCTTTAGCCACCTTCTTATAACTCAATGTAGACATACCTGCATTCTATCAAACGCCGCCTCTTCCGTGACCATAAATGTTAGGTCCTGTTTACAAGGAAGTTGGGTAATCCTAGTGCTCAGGGCCCAAAAGTGCCCAAAGTGGCACATGGGGCTTCCGTAAGGTTCCTCCACTGATGCCGATCCTCTGCCTGTCGTCTAGCTGTTTCAAAGGTAAGGCCACACTCCTTCAGGTCACTCACCATTGTCCTTCGCCAGATCATCTTAAGCCTGCCTCCTTGGGGCGTCCATCTCAGTGCAACTCTTGGCAGTGAGTCTGTTTCCATCCGTATGACATGTCCCAGCCATCTCCACCTTCTCTTTCTTAAAACAATAGAAAGTGGTTCCAAATTACAGGATGCCAGCAGGGTTTAGTTGCTGATCCTGTTTGGCCAAAAGATACGCTTGACGCGTCGAAGACATTTAGTTCGAAAGGCGTCAAGTTTCCTGGAAATTTCCTTGGTCACCTTCCAACATTCACTTCTATATGGTAGGACAGCAAGCACATTGGTCTTAAAAATTCTGATCTTGGTTTTCAAATTAAGCTTAGTTGATTTCCACACTGGATTAAGAATCCCAAAGGCCTGGTTTACCTTGGATAGCCACTGTCGCCATCTGTAGAGACTCGTCCACTACTTCCAATTGTTGGTTATTGACAGTAACTGATTGGTTGTTTGTGGTGTTCAATCTCATCAGTTTTGTTTTCCAAACATTCGCGTTCATGCCAACCTGGCTTGCAAATGAGGTTAGTCGGTTCCTCTTCTCTTGGATGTCATCATGGTGACTGGATAGCAGGCTTATGTCATCTGCGAAATCTAGATCTTCAAGCACTGAGTGGAGTGTCTACTGGGTACCTTTCTTCCTGCCAGCTGCTGTTCTCTTCATGAGCCAATCCATGACCACAAGGAAGATGAAGGGGGATAAGATGCAGCCTTGTTTGACCAATGTCTGGACTCTAAAGCTGTCTGTCAAATGTTGTCCACAGACCACTCTACACTGGCAATCTTGATACAGCATCCTGATATATTATGTTGACAATCTTCTCTAGAAGGCCATAACTTCTTAGGATTTTCCATAGTGTTTCACGATGCAAGCTGTCGAAATCTTTCTCAAAGTCAACATATAGGGCGTAGAGGTTGTTGTTCCATTCTGTGGACTGCTCAAGGAGTTGTCGTAGGACAAAGATATGGTCTGTACATGATATTCCCTTCCTGAAGCCTGCCTGTTCATTTCTGATATTCTTGTCCACGGCCCCTCAGAAATCCTATTGAGCAGAATACGGCAGAATACTTTGCTTGATAGAGAGAAAAGTGAAATGCCCCTCCAGTTCCCGCAGTTGCTGAGATCACACTTCTTTGGCAGTTGTACAATAAGGCCTGTTTTCCAACCCTCTGGTGGCAGTTTCCCAGATATTCTGTAATATCTGACACAGATGTCTAGCAGTGTCATCATCAACAGCCTTCACCATTTCTTCACATACCTCGTCCTCCCCTGGTGCCTTCCCAGATTTCAACTTTTTGATGGCTTGCTTCACCTCTTCCACTGTAAAGGAGGCTGTGGAAATGTCAATGTCCTCCTTGCTCTCAGAAATGTCTGGAGTTTGACTCTTTCTCTCTGCTGACTCCATCTCTCTCTCACTGTCCTGCCATCCGTAGTTTTCACCCGTTTATCTTGGCTGGTTCCATAGTCTTCTCTCATTTTCTTGGTGGTCTTGTACAGGGTCCTCATGTCGTTGTTTCTTACAACTGTCTCCGCTTCCATGGCTAGAGCATCGATACAATGTCGCTTATTACTTCTGCAACTCCCCTTAACATTTTTGTCCTTCATTGAGTGCTCTGTCGAGAGTCGCTCCTTGAGACATGGGGACTTACTTCAACAATCGTTTTTTTTAATTAACTTCCGTTCTTCAATCTTCGTCCAAGTTGTATCCCTAATCCATTCTTCCTTTCCTCTCTCTCGAAACCCTAGAATTTCTTTACTCGTCTCTACGATTGCTCTATTGAAACTGTGGATCGTCATCTCTGTGTTATCTTGTAGGCGCACGCTAAATCTGTTCTTCAGGCTATCGTTAACCCACCTGCTTGGGTAACCCTAGTACTAGGGCTACCACTCCTGCTTGTAAACAGGGCTTTCATGCAATATACAACCGAACCTTAGTCTACTTAATTACCAACACGTCTTAAATAAGGAAATAAGGAAACCTCTTTATATTACAGACAGTTCACTTGGCTACTGACAAATCAGAATAAAGTTATACAATTTCTACCACTACATATATATGCGACACGTCCATGATATAGACTTAGTTTTAAGAACCGTTCTCTGAGAAAGTGAAGCAAACTTGGAAATGAAAATTTTTAACCCCCCTTCATTTTTTGTGTGGAGGTAGGCTACCTGGGGGGATGAACAAAAACGACCATATTTTGATTGGCAGATGTATTGTTTCCATGGTAACCGCACTTGGTCACGCAAGCCTCAGGTTCATGTTTTGAGCTAAAATTTCACTCTCAAAAAGTAAAAATATACGAGGCTAGTTCTCGGTTAAATGTAAACCAAATCAAATGAAATTCCAGCAGAAGGTAGAGTCATTCGTCTAGTTTATAAAAATTATTGTAAAAGTATTTTGAGGTTTATGAACAAGGAAAAAATTGACGCTGTGTAATAAAGCCTGTCGGCCATTTGGACAAGCGGCAAAATCAAGCAAAACCAATTTCGCTATTTTTCCCAAAGTACTCACTTTCTTGAAACCAAATTAGCAGCAGAGCTAATATGGATAATGTAGTTTCGAAATATCATAGGCATTCAAGACATACAAGGCAAATTGCAACAAATTGCAAGATTGGCCATTTTGAGGGCCTCGCTATTTGGCCTAAAAAGGTTTAAGAGAGATGAATTCAGCTTGAAAATAATTTTATATCACCTGGTCTGTTACGTAAATGTGATTAATAACGTTTTGGTTTGCGAATTTGGTGAAATTTAAATTAATACAAAAGCCTACCTTGCAAGTTTTGGCAATTTCTTCAAGACGATTTGTTGTCTGAGACTCGCCTTCGCTCCCTCCAATTTCTTGACCAAATTAAGCACAGACACTAGCAGAAAGGCCAAATCTAACAGTTTCCCACATCAAAATCAATTTTCCTGCGTTTCAGACCACAAATGATGATACATTAATCCGCACATTTGATAAACAACAGTTCGCCGCCATGTCAAAACACATCCGTAACTTTGTGATTTCTTCCGTCGAGTGCCAAACCTCTTCAGTACAATTCATCAGGAAAGGTAGATAAATGAACACTGCATTAAGCAAATGCATGCCTGTGAACATTACAGAGTAATGTCAGTGATGCATTTGGCAGAAATCGAGTCGCGCGTTCGAAAGTCAGAATGTTGAATAAACGAACACACCGGAAGTTCGGGAGACGGGACTGCTGACCGGATGTAACACAATACAAATGGTGTAGGTGTAAATTCTTTTAGGACATCTCATGGTTCTTTTGGTATTAAAGGTGGAAGGTTTTACGATGATAATGCAACATCAAAAATATAACTACTAGGTATATTCGTACCACAGAAGTTTAAGTTTCATTTTACCGGCGATGATTGTTTTCTGCATCTTTCGCAGGCACAGCACAGCATCGGTCAGAAACAGGCAGATTTCACATCACCGTAATTGTCCTCGTCAAATAAAGGCTACGCCGTTATATGTGGCTAAATCCCAAACAACAACAATAATAATATTAAAAAAAAACTCGTCTGTGCAGGATAGAATACGCATCGCATTTAACCTTACCGATTTTCCATTACGGCTTCTCCTCATATCTAATAGAATGGGGGGAGGTGGGGGGGGGGGGGGGGGGGGGGAATGAGTTAAATCGTGTTAACCCGAGGTGTGTACAACCACTGGGTGGGCACCCTTCAAATTATTAGCTTGGTGTTTGCCGCTGGGACACTGAGACGCGCTTCGCATAGAAAGTAGACAACCTCGAAGATTGTACACCGGAAATGCGAGTATAATCAAGACTGCTGACCGGATGCACTTTGAAAATGCAGTTTTTCCTTGGTTTTGCGGCTTTCGAGAAAGCAACTTATTTGACACCTTTTTTTGCTGTATTTTGCAAAGTTTCAATCTGGTAATTTAACTTTTTTTACAATGATGAGTACAAAAGAAACATAATATTAGAAATGCACTTTGATGTTTTTCTTATTACACAACCTTATACAGACAACTCTCGTTAGAGCGAGGTGTGAGAAAAAAAGTGTCGTTAACATATCTTGAAAAATATAGACTATGACAAAGGTGTCCGTAATTCCGTAATAGCGATAATCCGTAAGCGGGAGTCATTTCCATTCAAACCTCTGTGAGTGTCCGAAAGGCGAGAGTTGACTGTAATTGTTCGCGGGTTTGTTTTGTTGCTTATACATTGTTTTTTTTTCGATATAAATGGTACAGTGCATGTACCGATCTCTCTAGCATATACATCAGAAATTACGAAGTAAGATTTTTATTTTGCAGGTTGATGATTTTTTTAAAGGAAATTGCACATCGCGTAGTGCAGGTAAATAGAGTGGTCAAGACGAAATGATCAGCATGGGATTTTTCATTTTCAAATCACAAAGGTGAGGTTTCTGAGTGCACTGAAAATAATGTAACGCTCACCGAATGTAACAAGGATACCTACGATTTTGGTTATAAGCCCCCCTCCCTCCCAGGTTATATGCCCATCTACCTGGAAACAAAAAATACATCCGGTTATAAGCCCCCCCCCCCCCCCCCCGGAAATAAGCCCCCCTCTGTTAGATGACAGTACTCAAACAGGGCTAAATGTTGCTTTATTATGACTTTTTAACATAAAAACGAATTTCAATCAACACTGCGGTGGCTCGTTTTGAAACGTTTTTTTTTTTATTCCGCCAATAAGTTTCCCCCCGGATATAAGCGCCTACGTTGATAAGCCCACCAAAAACTCCTTACGAAGTTGTTTAAGCCCAGGGCTTATAACCGGAATTTTACGGTATATCAGGCACGTGCAAACATGATGAAGTCCGTGACGAGATGGATCTGATTCTTTTCCGTGCTGGTTATTAAATCAAGAAAAAATGGCGTTTTCTATTCATTCTTATTTGCATTCTCACACTGGGTGTTGCGCTTTTTGTGAGCCTGTTAACGTCACTGAAGCACTGATGAACATCTGCGGAAACCTTTTTACTAGGAGTTTTTGATATTAATCCCAAAGAAGCACGTCTCAGTGTCCCAGCGGCAACAGGAGGAGATTCTGTTGTTGCCATGCGCTAACCGTGGATCGCCGACCGTGGATCGCTGGCGCATGAATCAATTACCGCCAGAACGAACGGTGCGTGACAAGTGCGTGACAACCACGAAATGAATATGTCGACATCACTGCTTCTGTTCATTGCTTGTCTCCTTGCGCTCAAACTTGTCCAGAGCGGAAAAAATGCTGCAGTAATATGCGCTATATGCAAAAAACGCTTCGAATCAAAGCCTCGCGTGCAAACTCGGCCGGTGCACAGTTTTCTAGCCGACATAAAGCAATGCTTTGGATCAAACTTGGTCGTGGATGGAGACAGCCGGATATGCAGCACGTGCAGGGCTGCGATAAGTAAACATAGGAAGACTGGAGAAACATTTGAACACGTAAGTACTCATATTTATTAAAAAAACCCGTTACAATGAAGCATTTGGTAAAACAGACATTTAGGTACTACAGCAAAGTATCTCTGGGGAAATAAAAATATACATCTTTTTTATTGACAGTTGGTGGGAAGTCGCAAGCTCTCAAGAGGACGACCGCAGAAACGAGCTCCACCTGTAAGACCAGCACCCCAACAAACTCTCTCTACTGTCTCTACGCAAACCGATAATCACCCCACAACGGCATTTGAACAGCTAAAGTGGCGGGTCGAAGACACATGTTTTGGAGAGGTACTCCGTGCCCCAGATGGCCACACCCTCTTACCACCTGGGCTTTTTGAAGAAGTTTCCGAGAACATGGCACAGCTTTCTAAACGTAAGAGTGCAGATGGTTAAATTACGCCTGCTTCTTTTGGTTCCCTTTTGCAAATAACGATTTACTGAAAAAGCCCTATCTTTTATTGTTCTAGGATGTGATCTGAAAGAGGAGCTGCGGTTACTTAAAACCGAGATGTACAAACGGTTTGCCACAGCAGGGGAGCGTCCCATCTACGACCCTGAGGAATTCCAAGAGCTGTGTGCTGATGCTGGGGCACCAACTATATTTTCTACCATTCTGGGAGCCATGACAGATAGCAGGCACTCTGAAGAGCGAATACAGGCGAACAAAAAACGGGCTGTGGCAATTATATATAAGCTATGTTATGGCCTAAGTCAAGTTTGCAACTGGCTCCAGACGGATCACGCACTTTTTTTAAAACAGTCAAACTTGAATCAGGACGGGATTGAACTACAACATGTTTTGGGATCCACATGCTGCAGGCATACGGCCAACAAAATCTACAATGAAGTAGCTAACGGAACTGCAAAGAGACTTAATGATCTTGTCACAGAAGCGATTGCTAAGAAATACCAAATTGTACTTATTATTGATGATTACACCGCTATCCACAATATTAGAAGGCCGACTACTAGTCAATCTTGTAATCCCAAATCTATGTGTACCATTCTTGTTAAGTTATTTAGGAACATCCCTGCCATACCGGCCTGTCCTGCAACTAGCTACCACTCTCTCAAAGCTTTGGATATTCCAGCTGTTGTAAACTCTGTCTGTGGCCCTGCAGCAATGTACAAACTTTCTCAATCTTTCTCTTCCATAATGCCTAGTTGGATCCGGAACTGCTTTTTCAACCCAGAGCTAGAAAGGCATCGCTTGTCATCACATCAATACTGCCAACACGACTCTGTCAGAACCATGCGTCACATGCAGGATGTCCACTTGGTGGATTTTGTAGAGTTAACTCTTAAGAGCAAGGATGACTTTGATGCTGCATTTGACATTGTGCTCAGTACAAACCTTTTAGAATATCTAAAGCACTTCCTTCTTCCTCAACCTGGTGACTGGCCTGCACAATTCTACTCCAGACAAATCATCTATGAAACCCTTCAAAAATACTACAAACATGCTAAAGCATCCTCTGCATCACAATCTCAACCACAGTCCTCTTCTGTGACAGCTCACTCAGACCACAGCTACACTCTGTCCTATCACTCTGGACCTGAAAAAGAGAATGGAACTGTCGACTCTGATCAACCTGCTATTCTTTCTTTAATGCCATGCATTGGACCTCTCCACATTTCACTCAATGGCCAGGAAACACTATTTGATGAATTTAGAGACTTTTTTGAAATCATCTACACTAAACTATTTCCAAAGAGCAAACTTGCTAAGAACCCCAAGCCTTGGCGTATAAGCCTAATTTTGGAGGTAGTCTATGGTGGATGGCTCTATATCAGAGAGTCTGTTAGAGAGAAATTTATTGCCTTTAAGGATATAGAGTATCAAACACTCCTAAATCTTTTGGATAATTACTTGCCTCTGGTTCTATCTATTTACAGTGTAACCTTCAAGCTCAATAACTTCTCTGAATATTTCAATGCCATTGTAAGAATCTGGACCATGTTCTTGTGCCTCCAAAGACACCACTATGATAAGGCCCTGTTGGTGTGGATATCAATGTGTACATACTGGGGCATCAATTACCCAGCTCTCTTTGAAATGTTAAGATCTCATCTGGTTATTTTTGACGAATACCCCGTGGAAAATGCCCACAGTATTATTCGTTCAAAAACCAACCCTCATGACTCGGTGGAGTCACTGCGAAAAAAGGCCAAGGCTGCTTTGGAATCCAAACACACTACTCAGGTAAACTTTCAAGAACACTTTTCCAAGGCATCTTCAGTTTTGTTCTCACAAAATCAGCTTGTCAACCTTAAGGCCAAATGTGCAAAGGTAATTGCACAGATACTCAAAAACATTGCTACTTCCCCCGGAAAGGCAGTATTTACTAACAGCGGCAAATACGAAAAAGTACTGCTTCCCAGGGTATTTGGAAAGGAACCCCAAAAGAAAAAAATACTTCCATTGGGCTACCAAAACTTGGTGCAACCTTCAGAAAAAAAGAGATGTGACCTACCAGAATGTAGAGTGGTGCAGGACGACCAGTGGACACTGTTTGCCTGCGCACATTCATATCATCTGTCCTGCCTGTCTCAACCCCAGTGCTGTCCCTTGTGCCAGGACTTCCTAAAAAACAAAGCCCAAAAACTGTCAGAGGCAGCACAGAATGCAATACTCAATCCTAAATCTAAAAATAAAGAAACCATGACCCAAAAGCAAGACAGAAATCCTGATGGAGATGACTCTGTTGATATAGACGATGTTGAACCAGGCTCCATTGACGCAGAAATTGCAGCATTGAACCAAAAGATACAATCTCTTCCAACACTCAATCCACCACCACTCCATTCCCCATCTATTCCCTCCCAGACTACACTGTCTCAGGCAGAAACTCAAGTGCAGCCTTCCAGCCACACAAATACTGTTAGACGCTGCAAGCAATGTGGCCACCCATGCAAAGGCCATAAGCGCCCAAAGTCAGGGCCAGCTAAATGCAACTTGTGCAGCGGTGGCATCTGTTCACCCAATATTAGACCACCACAGCAGGACATTAACAGACATCTTGTACTGCAGTTAAAAGTAGCCTGCTATAATGATGTCCATGAGTGGTTGCTCCCCCCTGAAATATCACAATCCACTGTGTTTGGTATGCCCTTAGGCAGCAATGCCTGCACAATGATTGCAGTGATTGGTGCGCAGAAGTTCCTATCTCAGCTGCTGCAAACACCAACACACCAGAATATTATCGGATGTGTTGCACATTTTGCAAACACAATGAGAGAGGGAAATGAGCAGTATAATAGACTCCTGCTTCCACCAAGTCAGCCTAATCTAACTCCTCAAGAGGCAATCAACAGTAGAACAGATGGATTTAGCCTAACAATAACTGAAGACACAGGACTAGTTTCAGAAATGTGTCTCTCTAACAAACTTGCTGAAATCTGCTCTCGCCAACAGGATTGTTGCGCGATCTTAATTACTCCTCCTGACAAATCCATGCTTCTTTGCTTTGACACTACAAACCAGCTGGTCACTCTTTATGAAAGTCACTCTCATTCTAATTATGGAGGACTCATTGCGGTCACTTCTTTTTCAAATATCCACAACTTGACCTTATTTCTTTCCCACATGTGTGCCAGAGACTGGGGCTCCAGTATTTGTGGATCAAACATTACAACAATAGTATAGCTTGACTGATTCAAATGTTGAATGCAGTTTGGGTCATGGCATTTCTGAATGTACATGTAGCACAAATTGCATTACCTTTAATTTACGGTTATATGGCCATGTCTTCTCCCCCAGAATGGGTAGCAACGTATGCAGTAGGCCTGGTTATTCATTCATAATGGAGACTTGGATTGGCCGAGCTGAAAAGAAAAAAAAAAGAAAAGAAAAAATATTGATTTGACAGAAGTTATGTTTGCTTTATAGATAAACCACTCAAGTATGTATGTGGATATTTAGTCATAATGATAGTATTTCGAGAAAGTTACATCAAATTTAGATTTCAAAATAATCAAACAGAGTAGCCAAGATATGTATTTATTTATCAAGAAGTAATTTTGTATGCAAATGCATCAAATGTGAAGTGGGGGAAATATGTTTATATACTTGACCCTGAAAACAGGGTATTGCTCCAATTTTGACAATAATCTCGATTTTTGTCAGTGATCAAAGCAGCAAAAATATAAATAATACATATAGCACTCAAAGTCTTCCAAGGAATCTTATTGGATATATGTGTGAATGTTGCATAACGAAGGAAAATTATCATCAGGAATGTCAATAAATATGTGACAATTAGCTTGTCTAAGCCTGATCTTTAAATATCACTCGATGCCAGCGATTGTTGTTTACTTGAAATGTTTATACCAAGTGCACAGAATGAACATTAAAATCAACCATTGTACAGCAAGTCCAAGGCAGGTGAGACGGATGTCAAGATCAGTGAACTTGCCTTGGAGTAAAAGGGCATGGAGAGATCTAAAGCATTTTAACATGATCCCGAATTTTACTTATTTCCCTTGGACAATATCCGATACAAACAATCTTTTCTTGAAAAATTCCTGCCCATTTTTCGTTGGATATGCGTGTAGATTTTGAGTTAGACAAGCAGAAGTGTTTCCCTATTCCGAGGTTTACGGCGATGGAGGGTTTTCAAAGACAAAATTATTCACGAGTTCGTGTAATTGATGCGCATAGTTCGACCAACGATACAATATTCAAAGCATAGTTACTCACCTTTTGGCGTGTGTAAGCGAAAGCATGCCCCTTTGGCTTTATAGCGTGGTAGGGAACAACTGCCTTCTTGATGGCAGCGGCCGCCATATTGACCAAAACCCTTTTCTCCTCAGAGCACTTCAACGCAGTTTGCCATCGTTAAACCTCAAAACAATACGTCTACTAGCCATAGGTTTGATAAAGTCTAATGTACCGTCCTCTATACAAAGTGATATAGCTCAGAAGCTGGTATCAAGAGGTTAAACTTCGGCCATAAAAAGGTAAACATTCACTTCTCTCGTGCGAAAAGTGATCGCAACTGCGCATGCGCAGCCGCAGCTCCTCCTGTTCCCAGCGGCAAACACCAAGCTAATAACCAAGGAAAAACTACATTTTCAAAGTACATCCGGTCAGCAGTCTTGATTATACTCGCATTTCTGGTGTACAATCTTCGAGGTTGTCGACCCAGCTTCACTCTCCAGACTTTCTATGCGTAGCGCGTCTCAGTGTCCCAGCGGCAAACACCAAGCTAATAATTTGAAGGGTGCCCACCCAGTGGTTGTACACACCTGGGGTTAACACGATTTAACTCATTCCCCCCCCCCCCCCCCCCACCTCCCCCCAGTCTATTAGATATGAGGAGAAGCCGTAATGGAAAATCGGTAAGGTTAAATGCGATGCGTATTCTATCCTGCACAGACGAGTTTTTTTTTAATATTATTATTGTTGTTGTTTGGGATTTAGCCACATATAACGGCGTAGCCTTTATTTGACGAAGACAATTACGGTGATGTGAAATCTGCCTGTTTCTGACCGATGCTGTGCTGTGCCTGCGAAAGATGCAGAAAACAATCATCGCCGGTAAAATGAAACTTAAACTTCTGTGGTACGAATATACCTAGTAGTTATATTTTTGATGTTGCATTATCATCGTAAAACCTTCCACCTTTAATACCAAAAGAACCATGAGATGTCCTAAAAGAATTTACACCTACACCATTTGTATTGTGTTACATCCGGTCAGCAGTCCCGTCTCCCGAACTTCCGGTGTGTTCGTTTATTCAACATTCTGACTTTCGAACGCGACTCGATTTCTGCCAAATGCATCACTGACATTACTCTGTAATGTTCACAGGCATGCATTTGCTTAATGCAGTGTTCATTTATCTACCTTTCCTGATGAATTGTACTGAAGAGTTTTGGCACTCGATGGAAGAAATCACAAAGTTACGGATGTGTTTTGACATGGCGGCGAACTGTTGTTTATAAAGTATGCGGATTAATGTATCATCATTTGTGGTCTGAAACGCAGGAAAATTGATTTTGATGTGGGAAACTGTTAGATTTGGCCTTTCTGCTAGTGTCTGTGCTTAATTTGGTCAAGAAATTGGAGGGAGCGAAGGCGAGTCTCAGACAACAAATCGTCTTGAAGAAATTGTCAAAACTTGCAAGGTAGGCTTTTGTATTAATTTAAATTTCACCAAATTTGCCAACCAAAACGTTATTAATCACATTTACGTAACAGACCAGGTGATATAAAATTATTTTCAAGCTGAATTCATCTCTCTTAAACCTTTTTAGGCCAAATAGCGAGGCCCTCAAAATGGCCAATCTTGCAATTTGTTGCAATTTGCCTTGTATGTCTTGAATGCCTATGGACAAAATATAACGTTCCCCAAAAAGATTTTATGATATTTCGAAACTACATTATCCATATTAGTTCTGCTGCTAATTTGGTTTCAAGAAAGTTAGTACTTTGGGAAAAATAGCGAAATTGGTTTTGCTTGATTTTGCCGCTTGTCCAAATGGCCGACAGGCTTTATTACACAGCGTCAATTTTTTCCTTGTTCATAAACCTCAAAATACTTTTACAATAATTTTTATAAACTAGAAGAATGACTCTACCTTCTGGTGGAATTTCATTTGATTTGGTTAACATTTAACCGAGAACTAGCCTCGTATATTTTTACTTTTTGAGAGTGAAATTTTAGCTCAAAACATGAACCTGAGGCTTGCGTGACCAAGTGCCGTTACCATGGAAGCAACACATCTGCCAATCAAAATACGGTCGTTTTTGTTCATCCCCCCAGGTAGCCTACCTCCACACAAAAAATGAAGGGGGGTTAAAAATTTTCATTTCCAAGTTTGCTTCACTTTCTCAGAGAACGGTTCTTAAAGAGCCTTCGATTCAGTTTAATTGTAAATAAAACAACAGACATCGTAAGATCATTTCGCATACTGTTTAAATTTCTTCTATTCAGCTCCCAGATGAAACCGGATCTGCAGTCGAGCAAGACCATTTCTCCAGCCAGTTTTCTACAGAGGAACCCATCCTAACATAACGCCTATTGCACATAGAAGAAGCAGTGCACTTAGACAATAGGGACCTTTTTAAGATCGAAGTACGAGTACGGCGGAATGGGCGGGGTCAGGTAACAGCTCTCGCAAGGCCCTATATGAATGGCTCGCTACCCTTCGAGAAAAAAACCCGCATATAAGAACATGTGGATTAAGAACATCCAGGCTGAAATTTGGTAAAAAAGGAGCACATATATAGGAACACATTCAGCCTGAAAAATAAAAAAAAAATGTTCTTATATATAAAACCTCTTTCCTTTTACATAAGGAACATGCAGTGTCTGTAACATCACTATGGCATAAATTATTGTAAGGAAATAATTGAGAAGTAATTAATTAAAATATTGTGTTGCCCACTCCCCCCCCCCCCCCCCCCCCCTCTTCCCCAAATATAAAATAAAAACAAAAACAAAACCAAACAAAAAAATAGCAACTGCGCGCTACAACATTGGACATATATTACGGTATTTCAGATCAAAGTATGCGATTTTCCCTACCGTATTTCAGACCAACCTCGTCCCCAGGGCTTTCCCTTCTTCGTATGGCGGAAAAGCCCTTGGGACGAGCTTGATTTCCTACCTGACTGTTACAAAAATGGTACCCTTTTTAGGCGAAAATTATCACATCTTTACCCTATTTCAAACAGAACGGCTCACTCCCCTGTCGACGCATATAACAGTTCATATTAAACCCAGTTTATACGAGTAACCCAACCACCCCTTCCCCCGGTCCCCGTAGAAGTCGTACTCGTGCATTGATCTGAAGGTCTCTAATTTTTAAAAAGGTAATCAAGCAATTTAAAAGTGATTTCAAGAGAATGTAGTATTTAACTTATATAGCTCTTTAAATATCAAAATGTTGCATGCGCTGTCGGGACCACATGTAGCTCTTTTCTAGGCTAAATGCACATGTTATTCAAGTTGTAATGACTTTCGAACGAGCTTTTAATCTAAATCATAGTTTTACACAGTGATGTATATATTTCTTTTCTGGGGAATGAATATCGTACTATGAAGAACTTGTGGTATTTTAAAGTCTTTCGAGACATAGAGGACAAGATGGGCAGGTACATTGAAACTAGTTTTTGCTTATTTTATAGTTACAGCGATGAGAAGAGAGTCTAACAGTGCTTGCGTGATTAGAATCTTAATTCCATTTTATTTACTTGACCCCGTAAGAGGGTTAACATCAGATGATTTTTGCCCAGATTTCCTGACTTTTTTTCCCTACAATGTTAGGTTTTTTTGTCAGGATTTTCTGGCCGCCGAGTTTCTTTGGAAAGATAGGCGGAGGATTTGAACTAGTTAACTTCTTAGCCATTTGTTGTACAGTGGAGATAAAGCAAAAGTTTTGCGTTCATCGCTATAGTTTGATTGCTAAATTTTAATTCCACGTTAGGAGGGTTTTAAATATTTTACCCAAATTTCGATTCCTTACTTTTTCCCTCGGTAATTATTATCATTATTATTAGTATTTTTTGATCAGGATTTTGTGGCCTCTGAGTATCGCTTGAAAGATGTGCAGAGGGTATAAACCATGGCCAGTTAAAGTTCTTGCCGTCATTTAATCAGATATACAGATGAGATGAGACGAAAGTTAAACGGTTGAGCTTGCGCTCATCACAGTTTTTTAACTGTGATGAGCTCAAGCTCAACCAGTTGAAAAATTGTTAGTTCCCGAAGATAAATTTGGCGTCCAGTCGATAGCTCGGAGAGAGAAACACTCTATTAATTAATTATTACTTCCAGATATAGCAAATAAAAATAATAATAAATCTGTTTTACTAAGAAGACAGAAACAAAATATTCAATAGAAAAGTTCTTTTCTCCGTTGGTCCCAAAAGAGATCATGTAGCAACGTAAAAGCATAAACCTGCAGTTTAAGTTTGCTAATAGCGACCTTCAGATCGAGTTCTAGATCGGTCGTGACTAGAATGGATACTCCATCCGCTAGGAGATTGGGACCGATTTAATGTGCTACCCTCACTAAGAAATAAGAGCTAACCGCAATCAAACCAGAATGAAACTAACCGCAAGCAAACCAGGATGAAACTAACCGCAAGCAAACCAGAGTGGAACTAACCGCAAGCAAAACGGAGTGGAACTAACCGCAAGCAAACCAGAATGAAACTAACCGTAAGCAAAACGGAGTGGAACTAAACGCATTCAAACCAGAAGGAAACTAACCGCAAGCAAACCGGAGTGGAACTAACTGCAAGAAAAACGGAGTGGAACTAACCGCAAGCATCCCAGAATGAAACTAACCGCAAGCAAAACGGAGTGGAACTAGCCGCAAGCAAACCAGATTGAAACTAACAGCAAGCAAAACGGAGTGGAACTAACCGCAAGCAAAACGGAGTGGAACTAACCGCAAGCAAACCAGAATGAAACTAACCACAAGCAAAACGGAGTGGAACGTAAGCGCAAGCAAAACGGAGTGGAACTAACCGCAAGCAAACCAGAATCAAACTAACCACAAGCAGGCTGAAGTGCTTGGTTTCCAGTCTCCAGCAGATTTCTGATTTTAAAGTATCCAATCTAGTCACTACCCCTTTACATCTGAGTGCGTGTACGAGATTGAATAAATATATTATCATGTTTCACACCAATCTCGCACGAATAGAAGTGTGTTCTACTCGTCAGCAACAGGGAGGAGTGAGGGCTCTCAGAAGGTAACTGGATTGAAATTCAAAGCTAGGCCTTACTTGCACTCAACCTCGTACTTGTACTGTTATACCTAAGGCCGCTATTATCTTTTGATTAAAAAGATAAACGCTAAAATGTTTTTAAATATCATTGTAAAAACTTTTTATAACTTTTATTGTTTCTTATTATACCCATAGGACACACAAATATATTTATTGTTTTACGTTCTATGTATTCTTGTTATACTTTTAGACATTTTGACTTGATAATGGCGTAGAGTAGCGCCGAAACGTCGTCTGCTTGTTCTTAAAGTGTTTTTGCAATGATATTTTAGCGTTCAACTTTTCAAGCAAGTCGTTTTCAAAATCGCTCCTGTTACGCCATTATCTCGTGGCAGGATTTCATACATGTATTACCAGAAACCCAGAAGGGTTTAAAAACCTCAAGAGTTTCTGATATTACTTAGTGAGGAACAAACATATATTACAGTTTCTTCTTGGTTGTATGTCATTCTTGAGATGTAGCAAGTCGTATACAATTATGCTAAGTTCATAACACTAAATGCGTTGCAACTAGCTCGTAATACCAACGGATTGAATAGATTGTGTCGAACTCGACGGAAATGGCAGACAGTTTCAAGAAAGGCGGCACGCTTTTCCTCGAATTTGTTGATTTCCAGTGGGCATACGCGATGTTTAATTTTGACCTTACAAATGGATTTAAAAGTTCTGAAAGTTGCCGATAAACGTCAATATAATACAATAAAAGAAAGCAAAGAGAAATAAAAAGCAAGTTTATTGTTTGACTGTTTTCATAGCTCAGTTGTACGTGAAAAAAGGAAGTTAGCCCGCCGGAAATAATGTTGTTCGATTAGAAATCAAAACAGAGATTTTCCAAGTGGGTAGCAAAGGGTTTATGCGTAACGCGTGCTAGGGCAATAATTAAACACTGACGCAGAAAAAAGCTAGAAGAAAAATGTGATTGTGAATTTATGACTAAATTTGCCGAATTTTGTTAAAATTTATGATCACGACCCTCCCTTTATTTACAACCCTTTTCTTAAGTTTCTGACGGATAAATCGCCTTCAAATAATGTTTCGTTGCGGAACATCTTTAGGTGAAGCGATAATTTCTTGTGTAGTTTAATTTGATCACATGGCGATACTACTTTGTGAAGGCTTTATGAACTTCCGGCAAACTATCTACCGTGTTGACCCGGAGTTTATGCGGGACACAGCGTTCAGTCGAGGAAATGTGGCACTAATTCCAAAGGGCATAAACTGCGTTCATTCTTAAACTTTGCTTTGTTTTATCATAAAGCACGCATACAAGAAACGACAACTTGAAAGAAGAGTAGAAAAAAGTTAAACGCATTAGCTACGCTTTTTGAGTGCACTGGTCACCACCTTAAATAATTTGTGAAGGCTTTATTTACAGACTATGGCAGTCTTCCAGTTGGAGTTTTCTTTGGAACCCAGACCTCTTGTCCGGAGTCCAACGCTCTGTTTGGTCGCTGCGTCTTTTGCGCACTATAAGTCTAACCAGTTGTTCAAAACGTTTAGAACTTTTTCTTGTTGGATTGACGCTCAAGTTATGATTTAATTTATGTTGAGTTACTGCCGTAAAATTCTGATAATAAGTGCAACATTGTTGCAAAATAAAATGCTTATAAGGATGTGAAACAACAAATACGTTTTTTTTTCTCCAGTAAATGGCCTTATCAGGATTTAACGGAATATTCAAAAATTTCAAAACATTTGATATGCTTAAACATTAAAAATATATCAATGTGCCTTTTGTTCATTTTTTTTTTCAATGAACAAGAATAAGACTACAGTTTTTCTTGCCGTCCTTGTCACTGTCAACAAAGCCTTAATCATACTCAACGCATAAGACGAAGGGAACACAAAGGTTGCGTTCGATTGACCCGATCCGAAATAAGAGTATAAAATCATTCCTAATCATTCCAGAATAGCCATCCCGTCTGCACGTCAATAAAACGATTATTTCGTTTCTTGAATAACACCCGCAATTTCTTTCCTTTTTTCAATGAAATGAGTAGAAGCGTCTCGTCCCGACTCTAGGAGTATTCTTTTCTGAGTAACGTTTCATGGCGGCCGGAGGTAGCCATTTTCTCTCCAGTATTCTTTCAAGTTGCCCCAAAGATTCGCTGGTACCCATTTGTACTTCTGGGTTGAGGGAGGAAAGCTTTAAAAGTAAATTGTCCAATGTAAGACACACAGTGACCGGATTGCTTGAGCCCACTGAGCGCACTATAACCATAAGTCCGCAGCTCCTCATCATTGTAATTATATATAGTGTCATTTTTTCCCTGAGAAATTCACTTTGTTTTAATTGTTAGAAAATGAGCTAAAACTATTCTGTGCACATAGAATGAGTGAACGGCAATGTTCGGATCAAATAGCTGCAAGTCAAATAATCAATGTCTAAAACAAATTATTAAACACTCGTTGTGTTCTATTGATTCCACTGATTCCTTGATCATGTTTTTTGAGAAGATAGACGGTAAAGTTTTTCAACTTTCTTAATCTTCTGGTATCAGAGAAAAAAGCACTTCACTCGCCAAACAGAGAGCTCATTTAATAGCACATGCAAAACAGCAACAGCACCAAGACTAACCTGATTGAAGGGCTGTGAGCAATAACAAATATAACACCGATTGGTGTTTACTGCATAGGATTTCTTGGCTAGCTTCATAAGGTCAGTTGTTTAGGTCCACGATGACGTCATGAAAAGCAGCAAAACTTCATCTGTGAACCCGTCTGGAGTTAAAGTTTTAAATTTGGAAACCTATGTCATTTAACAAATTGATGTCAGTTTTTTATGCGTCTATCCTGATAAATTGATAAATAAATAAATATATATATATATATATATATATATATATATATATATATATATATAAATTATATGATAAATTGTGTCATAACAGTGTCAAAGTGTTTTAGATCTACGAGCCGCTAGGCGAGTGGATCCACAACAAACTTCAACAATGTTATGACGAAATTTGTCATCAATAACAGGACAGACACTACAATACTGACGTCATTCACTCCATTTGTTTGTTACCATAAAAAAGCCAAAAATGATTTTCAAACGGCAAAGGAAATAAATGCAATGTGGTCAGCTGGTAATGGAGCCATATACTTGTAGCAAATGCTTCATGTACTGTCCCACCTTTGCCTTTTTCTTTTCTTTCTTTTTTTATGAAATAAACTATGATTTTAATTGCAAAATTTAAAATGAGCCCTGCCGTTTACAGTGCGCCTTAAACCCTTCTTTTGATATAGCGTGTTTGTACGGTGCCACCACACAGGATTCAATGCAAAACACAGGCAAATACTGTTGTTTATTTGTTTTAATTTCAATCAGAAAAAACAGCAGCAACTTTCCTCAAAAAGAAAATAGTGACCAACTACAATAACAACAATATTTGTAGTTCTCAATTCTGGGCCTGAGTTGTGAACTCTCACAATCCCCACGCTGACCTTAATAAAAAGACTCATACTACTTTTGTAGCAATTTGGGCCGACACCTCATATCGAATTGTCCCTTTTTTGCTGCCACGATGCAATACTTATCTTTAACCATTAAGCCTTAGGCCTAAACATACTTTCATCCACCACCTATGTGGACAGCTCATTTTCAGGTTTTGTCCTAAAATAACGGTCCACAAGAAAGAAGGTCTACATGGTAATTTTCTGTGTTTGATGTCAATGATTTCCTTGATCATATGACTGAAAGTGTGTACTTTCTTTTTTACATTTTCTTTCTGTTCTTGTGTACAAAAACACTAGGACAGAGCACATGAAATGTGAATGCCTCTCCCGTCTATAGTTTTTAATTACATAAAAGGGAAAAGGTGAAAAGCATTCTTTTGTGCTAGTAGCGTGGCTTTTTGGTCGACATTGTCCCAGCTCAGCAGCATTTCAGTCTGAGCCCTGTTGGTTCAACAACAAAGAAAGGAGTATGTTAATTTTTTTTATTATTATTTGCAATAAAGACGCACAAGATTTGCTTACAATATTACACACGAAAAACTTCTTACAACGGTTATTGCGCCTTTCAATAACATGCGAAGTCTGAAGTTAAAAGCCCAACGATTTGTTTTTTTTGCTGCCGTCAATCAAACATATGGCGACAGCCAACTAACCTTGAAAAACAGAAACAGCAATTAAAATGGATCGAAATCTACTAACCACAACCAACAGACGTGATCTTTTGACCCGGCTGAAGTGAACTTCTGTTTCCCGAGAGGTCCGCTTAGATGATTGAAGGCAGTGAAAAATGTAAACCGTTGGTCGAGGTTTGAATTTCAGAGTTCGCATTGAAAAGGTCCGCAATAATCTTATTACCCGATTGTGTGCACTGTTTACAATACTTGCTTGGCTTAATTAGTGTAATTTCCAATATTGTGGTAGCAAACAAATAGTAAAAAAATGATACATTAACATAATTTTTGTTGATTTCACGAAAATTGGTTTGTCGAGCAATTTACAGTTATTATAAATGTAGTTTTACATGAATAGCATTGTATAATTGAATCTCCTTGAAACTCTCAGTCTGTATTGGGTGAACAATCAGTGAGGCGAAAAATTTTATCTTCACTAGATGAATTGGGCTGTGAGTTATTTTTTGCTTTGATTTGCAGTTCCCTTGTGCTTGTCAATTTAGGTTTGCTTTTACTAAACGAAATTGTTGCCGCTCTGTTTTCCCTTTTTAACAATTCCCAGAGAAGAAGCTTATCTTCCAAATCGGAGTAGAAAGCACGTGTATCCGGAAAAAAGTTTCACGGATTTTAATTACGTAATCGGGATTAAGTAGGGTGCTGTTAAATGTCCATAGACCCGGCCCTCTGGAGATTTCGACAATAATAAATAAATGGCTTGGTACAAAAGAATGTATATCACTTTTTACGTAACGAATCAGGTTTTTTTGCAACTAAAAAAAGTCTATTCTGTATTTTACTTTTAGAGCTTTCGATTCGTAAGAGTGTTTTTGCAACCTTGGGTGTCGCAATCTTTGAACATCAACTTGGTCAAAAGCGTCCATACTCGCTAAGATTAAATTTCTGTAGACTGTAAAACAGTCGTTTCTTTTTCCTTTTAGAATTTGTTTCTCGGAATGCACTTAACACGTTATGTTGATGTGATCAACTGTCTGGTACTGTAAAGTATTGAGCTATGGAGTGAAGTTTTACCAACCTTTAAGTCGATACTTGCTAAACCTTGAAACTGTGGCAAGAAGCCTTAGCAAGTTATAAATAATCGGTTTCTGGGCAAACGTGTCTGCAATAAATGCAGAATAATGCACTTTTTAAATGAGAATAATGCACTTTTTAAATTACTTTTACGAGGCTTTGCACTCATGTTTGGAAATTGTCACATTTTTGAGACAGAAAAGCAAAAAAATAAACTCTGTACGTAAGACTTTCGTAAAACTCTTGGTTGAAACCTTAGTTAGTTAAAACCAAATCAAATCAAATAAAAAAAGTAACAGTACGCCTGGCATGGTTGTACTTTTTTACAGAATTCTGCTTTTTGCCACGCTCTTTTGTAACGCTTTTATTGCAATATTACATATACAGTTGCTTCGAAAAAGGTTGTCAGAAAGAGCGCACGCGATAATCCCGAAAGGTATTGTCGGCAGTTTTAAGGTCACTTCAGCATTTCAGGGAAATCTGAAAAAATGGCACGAGACGCCGTTGGCGTATTTTTGCGACAGCTAAAAGAGAGCAACTGAAAATTTTCGACAGCTACAGTATCAGGAACACTGTATGATCGTATTTCCCAGATTACCTTTCGGGATTGTCACATGTACCTTCTTTCCGACAGCCTTTCTCGTAATAGCTGTATACAACCTGAGACATTATTGCAGTTAAGATGATTTATAGGCCATTTATTTGCGCTTTCTAACTTACTGTTTAAGAAGTTCATAACATCAGTCAGTCTCTTTGAAGTCTGATAATTCTGGCTGACCTCTTTACCTCCAGTCTTCAAGAGAACAAACAAGAAATAAATAATATTTCAATCACTTTTTTTTTCGCTGTTATTTTACTTGCTATCATTTGTGGTATTTTTATCTCCACCTGCTCAAACAGCTCCACAATTTCCGTGTCGGCACTATCCATTCTGTGCGATACTGTTATTCCACAGAAAAAACGCTGCTTCGTTGCGTCAACGTGACTTATAATGAAATCACAGCGTGGGAAGTCTGTCGAGTTTTCAGGGGAGTTCCACGCATCGTTTGCTTTTATAAACTAAAATGAACAACAGAAACAATGTTAGTTATCACTGGTAAAAAGTCACATTTTTAAGAGATCAGGTTCGTGGGTTATGCATAAAGCTTTCTAAAGCAGCACTTACCGACTTCCACATGGCAATTCTGCAAAACTGTGAGAGTCTTTATGCATACATGTTTAGGGCAATGGGCAACAAATTAAACGGTCTGCCTCGAGCCAGGCTAGACTTCATGGGTTGTATTCTTCGGGAATTTACTGCTTAAACTAACATTGCCTTTCTCTACTCGCTAAGAGAATGATATGGTGGGCCAGTACCAAACAATTACTTAGCTTGAAACACGAGCTAACAAGGAAGTTAGGAGTAACCTTCGATGGAGGCAAGTCACTTATACTTGAAACACTTTGTTTTGAATACATTTTAGCACAACAAGATCAGCGTTAGTAACCTTAACTGTGCTCCCTTTGATCTCCCATCCAGGTTCTAGAGCAGTGAATTCAATTCTGATGTCTTCATCGCTGTTAGATACAAACAATCCTGCGAGAGCTGTCAATCGTTTGTTTCCCAGTTCTTCTTCTTTCTGGCAAACCCGCTGTTTATCAGAAAAAAGATAGAAAAGATAAAAAATAAAACATTAGAACAAAACAATGCAATATGTCACTTCTAATTGGCATCAGCATTAACCTTCACCGCACTCAGACATTTGCGATTACCTAATGATAAATATAGTGCAATATAATAGACTTCCATATATGAAAGGTAAATCATTAAAGAAAATAATACATAATTTCAAAGGAAGCATAAATTGAGATTTCGTTCAAGAAAAGTTCGGCTAATTTTCTTTCATTTCATCTAATACTTAAAACTGCCAATCCATTCCTTCTGCCTAACGCCTAATAACGACTAACGCCTTTTTGTTACAAGATATTACCTTGACCGCTGTTATGGTATCATCTACAAGATAAACTCGAATCTCCCAATCGTGTCCCTGGGTTGGCTTTTTCCCAAAGATCGCCATTTGCATTCTTTTCTGGTCATCTTCTCCCGGGGTTCCAAACGCCGCAACTTCAAGCTCTTCCCGCAGAAGTGGGAGGGTCACTTCAATGTCATTATGTTTCTCTTCAATTTTGGCGTCAGGGTAAACTTCTTCCACGTTTCGCCAGGTATTGGCCAAGTCACCTTCCGTCTTACTACAAGGACTTAAAAGTGGCCGACATTGGACGAAGATGACCCATGTGTTACCCTTTGTCATCAAACCGCAATGCTCGATCAGAACTGATGGTGAAGGAGAGGCTCCATGCCGAACGACTTTGTAACAGCTGCTGACCAAAACTGATCTAGATTCACGATCTTCAACTTTAGCTGCTTTTGACGTATAATGAGCAAGAAAAAATATGAACAGGAGATTTAAACATTCGAGCAAGCTGCCATGGGCTTTTACATCCTTGCAAAAATTTCGAAACGACAGTCAACTTATGATGGTAATAATAACTTAAAAGAAGTAGAGTTAAACCATACAGTTTGCAAGTACTTTAGGACGTCGATTAAAATAAGTACTGTTGGTACCAGGAATTTAAAATTATAAGAAGAACACGACACTTTAGAGTTTTCCAGACATGTTTCGGCATGTGCATCTGCCGTCTTTGTAACAGTGTACGTGTAGACACGAGAGTTTACTTTTTTATATTCGTGGTTTGTTTTGTTTTTTCTCGTCAGTTTTTTCAATCAGTTTGTTAGTTCTTTGTTTAGCCTCGCTTATTATTATGTATTTTTGTGCAAGTTAGTTTTTCGGTAAAATATTATGTAATCGTTTATTGTTCATTTCGTAACATCATTAGTGCTATTGTTTGTTCTGTAAATCCGTATAAAGTCTCGGATGTTTTGATTGTAAATTAGTTCTTGTTTTCCGGAGTCGCCGTACAGATCTTGTAAGTATTCGTTTTTTCTTGTATTTTTCCGATTTTTGTTGAACTGTTGTAACCCGTTTAGTTTTCAAGTTTAAGTTTGTTAATTCTACCTTTTTTTTTTTCTTGTTTAAGTGAATCGTAAAGAATAAAGACGTATTCTGACTGTACAGGAGTATTGTTTACAGTGTGATTTGAACAAAGTGAAGAATAAAGTATGAATGGTAAACTCAAAAGTGTCGTGTTCTTCTTATAATTTGTTTCTTCGCTGCTGTTATCCAGATCTTTCGGAATTTAAAATTGATAGACCCAGAATCTTTTGATCTGATCTAGAAATCTCGTAACCCTTTGTGAGGAGTCTCGTCTTGATGTTTTGGTGTGTTTGTTGAATTGCCGTCTCGAACTTAAATGTGGCACATCTTTCTGTTGGCGGCGCTCCTCACCAGGGTGGGTATAGGTAGTAATAATTTTGTTGGTGAAACGTGAAGAATTGGCCTGCGGCTGGTAGAGTGCAAGAAAGCGAATTTGCGATCTAATTGGATATTCCAGCTATTATCCACGAACAAATTGTACTAAAATTAGACCAGACTGTAGTTCGAAGACAGTTCTTTCGAAGACCGGGAGCCCTGACAAAAGCAATGTCGGTCTCGGATTTTCAAACATTAGGACTCGGCGTCTCGGCTAGTCTCACCATCGCCTAGTTGTGATTTTAGTGAGCAAAATGTCATTGCTTTAAGTTGTAATCGATCGCTCTATTTGGGATAGTTGTTCAAGAAATTAACTTGAAAATAGATAGAGAAAGTAGGAGCGAAGAATGAGACAAATTCCAAATGACGAGCTAGATAAAATAATGTTGTACCGCACGTGACGTAACTGTAAACAATGAAAAAGTGTAGCGGACGATGTACTTGCTCTCCACTCTGAATATAATTTATGCAAGTTGTTGAACGTACGGACTTTAAAACTTCAGTTATCTGTTGGGCTTAACTTACCAGGACGCATTGAGTCGACGTTTCGTCGTCTTCAATTTTGGACTTATAAATAGAACAAACCTTTTCCTGTTCTTGCTACAACAAACGTGACAGAGTGAAATTTTCCTAATATGTACAGCCAATTTTGAATTGCCCTGGACTGTAAACAAAACGCATGAAAAGGGGTTTTTCCCTATTTTTGTTTTGTTTTTGGATAACGAAGCGTTTTTTGGGCTAACCACAGGCTGACACTGGCCATCAGGTCAAATATATAAACCGAGTAACGCTCATCAAAGCACATTTCAGTTTCTAGGGTTTTTTCCCTTTTAATGACAACGAAGCATTTTCTGGGCGAAACATCTCTGACGTCGAAATTAGCTATGAGGTCGAACAAATAAACCGAGAAACGCTCATCAAAGCACTTTCTAGTCTTCATCTTAGAGGATAAAAATTTTCCCTATTTTTGTTTTTGGACAACAAAGCGTTTTTGAACTAACCACAGGCTGACACAAGCCATCAGGTCAAATATATAAAGCGAGTAACGCTCATCAAAGCACATTTCAGTTTCTAGGGTTTTTTCCCTTTTAATGACAACGAAGCATTTTCTGGGCGAAATATCTCTGACGTCAAAATTAGCTATGAGGTCAAACAAATGAATCGAGAAACGCTCATCAAAGCACTTTCTAGTCTTCATCTTAGAGGATAAGAGTTTTCCCTATTTTTGTTTTTGGACAACGAAGCGTTTTTGGGCTAACCACAGGCTGACACTGGCCATCAGGTCAAATATATAAACCGAGTAACGCTCATCAAAGCACATTTCAGTTTCTAGGGTTTTTTCCCTTTTAATGACAACGAAGCATTTTCTGGGCGAAATATCTCTGACGTCGAAATTAGCTATGAGGTCAAACAAATAAAGGCTAGAAACGCTCATCAAAGCACTTCCTGGTCTTCATAAGTTCATCTTAAAGGATAAGAAAATTTCTGACTAATACATCAATGCAAACAAAAACTAAAATATCACAGACTTTACATTCACTGCTTTTGACCAACAAAACCTTCAATTCTTCAACTGAAAACACGTTCAATAAAACGAATTTAAAATTATTTTGCAGACAAATCGAAGCAGCTTACGGGAATCCCCTAGGATTTGGAGAAATATATCACATGTACAGTCAAAGTCTTAATTGAATTTATTTTCTAACGATTCTCCTTGCAAGAAACGTTCCAGACAAAGTGAAATTTGTTCTGTATGTACATGCATTTTTATTTGAGATAGGCATAAAAAAAATTATCAAACTGTTTTCGCTCCACAGCACAATTTGCAATGAAGCACATTCCGGCCAAAACCACATGACGTCGTATTTACCCTGTGAACAAACAAACGGCTGGAAAACGCGCATCAAAGCACAATTCAGTTTTCGTTCTTAAAGCTAAATTTCATTGAAAAACAGAAGGTCTTAATAGAAAAAGAGCAAAAAAATGCTTTTAGGTCGCAACTACATTACAAAAAACCCACCCCTTTTACCTGTAAACATGATGAAATTTCTATATACACGCGAAGTGGCTTTTTGTATCGAAACTGATAGGGGAATCCCCTCAGGCTGGGAATTTTCCCCAAAGTTGGTCCAGTGAAGCTTAGAAAAGTCTTTGCCTACATACTGACTTGCGACTAGAAAAGCTTTAATCTTGTCTCTTCACGATGAATGCATTTTCAGTAGTTCCGTGACAAGAGAGAGAAAGGCACGACTGAAAACACAAAAGGAAAGGGGCAAAATGTAATCAACTTGGCTGTCTAAAGGAAGAGCCAAGGGAATTGAATAAAGAGACGGTGAGTATGAAACTTCTTTCTCCGTTACATGTAAATATGGAAACTTTCTTTGTGGCTCTGCAAATCCAAAGCATGGCGTCTTTTGCTGAAATATTTAGGAATAGGATCAAGACAGCTTGCTTGGATTCAATGTACGTCAGCTTTGCCTTACGCGTTCAAGACAATTTATTCTTTGTGTCAATTAGTCACCGTACGTGAAAACCTTACAATTTAAACAAATTTACGCCTGGTGTTTCTCACGTGAGACTAGCATGTATTGTATTTTTTCGCCCGGGATTAAATGGCTCTTCGTTGTTATTGCTAAGTACAAATGTTACTGGGAAAACAGCACGACAATTTAACAGAGGCCTTAACTCAAAGTGGAATAACAAACGATACAGCGTGTTTATATCGCTTTCGAGTTGACGCTAATGGCGGCAGACGAACCACTTCAGTTTCTTTAGAAGATTATATTTATACATTACCAAAATATTGAACAATTGAACGAATTTGTTATTAAAGAAAATGCCTCAATCGGCAAAATGGTATAGTATGGTAATACTTATTGCGTCATAAAGTTGCTGACTAAATCATATTTTTGCAATTTGTTTTTTCTGGTCTTTCAGTAAAATCCATCGATTTCCTGGGCCCTCTGTTTCTTCTCGCCGAACCAATTTTCGTTTCCCTTGGATAGTACTTCTCAGTAGTTTTATCCCCGATTTTTCAAAACGGAGTATGTATCTTATAGTGTCTCGATCGCCACATTGACATAACGACCGATACAGCGACCGACATGTCGACCGATGTTAAGCGATCGAGACACCCTATAAGATTCATGATCCCACAAACCTCCCGATTTCTCAAATCAAATTTCCTTTCCCTTGGAGGCTGGAGAAATCAGGATTCTACTGTATAATAAATATAAATAGCAGTAAGCAGCATCGTCTACCAATTCAAGCAAAGCTAATTAAAATACATATTCATTCAACCCTGGGAGTTTCGAAGGAGTTGTAAGGAAAGACTTCTAATTGTCATCTGGGAGGAGAAGCATTTCCTTTGATGCGGTCTAACTGAATGTTGTTCGACTGGAATCTGCATGGAAAATAACTGACAAAGGTACACAACTTTCACATAAAACAACATGTTATGCATTAGCTCTCCAGATGAAAATTGCTACATTTTTTTATAAGAATATTGTTTTTCCGGCCCAGGCTGAATATTCTTATTTTTTCTGCCGATTTTAGGCTGAAAATATTCTTGTGAATATTCTTAGATTATATAGCTGGGATATCAATTACAAGTTTTTGGTGTCTAGATCTCTATACCATCTGAAAACCATACAGATGTATTGCATGTACCGTTCATCGAACTGTCATTAGCATCGAACATTTGGCTAGTGGAGGTTTTTATCGTTTTATTGCTGTTTAGGGAAAGGAAGAATTTTGTACGGTTTAGTTAAAAACATATAATTGTATTGTATTTAGATATTTTTAACACACAAAATTATATTCCTTTCAAAATCTCAGCCTCGGGTTTATTCTTAAACTATTCTTAAAATTTCGCAAATCTGAGCCCCGATATCCTTATAAAATGTATTCTTATATGAAAAAAAAAGAGTGTATGTATTTGAAGCGTGCCCTAGCTCTTATAATATTTTAAATAAGTGAGAATAAAAACTCACGGTAGTGATTTGAAAGAGATTATTATAATAGGGAGATTAAGTTAAAACTCAGAAAAAACTGGATCATTAATTCAAATTGTGTGCACGCTTTCTAAATTGCGTTTTATTTTGGTGACTTAATTGATGTACAGTCATGTGACGGTGACATGTTTCGCACGGTGGCAATCATTTCATAGACGGAGCTGGGGAGAGAATACTATCGTACGTGTAAATTTATTTTAACAAATTCACACGGTAAGGCCAAGTTACAGTCGAGTGCAACATTCTCGTCACAGTTTATTGTAAGAGTTTCATATTGTTTCATATTGTTGTAAACGGACTATTGCTTTCAGTTTTTAGTGTTTTCATCGTAATTATCTTACGATTTTTTAGTCTGCGAACAGGTTCACGTTTGCCCACGCGAACGAATTTCACGAAAACATTACATACCCGTTGGGATATTTCTCAACTTCCTTAACTTCGTTCTATCTTTAATTTTGTCACGAAAACAGCGCAATTAACGTTATTCTTCTCACTTGTAAGGATCATGTCGGACAACATCCCAATAAACACGCAACGAGCGTGCACGGAAGGAGAATATTACAATGTTGATTTGTTCAGCTGTGTTCAGCCACCAATGTATGGCGATAGAGCGTCACTCAATCAGCTTATCATGTACATTACGAGGGCCATTGGGAACTCCGGCAGATTAGCCTTCATTCAGGTATGGAACTTCTTCGTGGTATAAATAGCCAACTAGGTATGGGTGGGGGGGGGGGGGGGGGGTGTACTCGGGATTTCAAGTGACATGGATGATCGAAGGATGTTTGTGGCGAGTTTCAAATTTTCTATTCCTCGATTATGGGGGTAGGAAAATTTGGCAGGTGTTAGTGGGTGTCTCTAGTGTTGTTAAAATGACTACCAGTTGAGCGAAAGATAAATTCAGATGGTATGATGAATTTTTGCTATATCATTTGACCTTTTCTGGGAATTTTAAGGGTCAGAAATTCAGCATGGGATTTTTTGGAGGTTAATTTTTGGTGCGGGGCTTTTGGGGTCTTGATTTTGCTCCAATTTGATCACAAGCATTAATTTTAACATTTTAAACAGGAGCCTTTGTAAATAGCAACCCGAAGCCAGTATGTTGCACTTATTGCTCTTTTAGCAGATACCAGTGCCAACGTAATCTCATTATGTTAACATAATATATACGAGGCACAATTTGCGTGCACCATATTAATAAAGATATAACGTACATGGAAATGAGTATACATGCTGCATGGAATTTAGTGAAATAGTCGTGCTGCATTAGTTCAAAATCAATAATCCGACCAAACTTTCAATTTAAAAATTGTTGTTTGGATTCCGTAAAACAAACACACAAACAAACAAAACAAAATTTATTTTTGGGGCTCTAGAAGCTAAATTGTTCTATAATATTGTACGTGCATTATAAAAGTGGTGGATACATTCCGTTCTGTTATCGCTACTAACGACTAAAATGACGATAACTTGACTCAATTTCCCATGTAGGAGGAGCAAATAAGGCTGGGAATGATACGAGTATACTCAAACAGCTTCTACTGGAGGAGAACGCAAGGCGCCAAACTTATTGCCAAATTTATTATGGAAGATTTCCACGCTAAAAAAGTGGTATGTATGTCAATTTCTTCCCCCCACCCCCTCCCTGTCTTATATTTTAAATTTTAAACGCATCTTATGGGGCGATGCTCGTAACCTTCCTTTTTCTTACGACGCAAAAAGTTTAACAAGTACTTGTTTTGGTACCAGTTGAAGTTGTCCGTTTTTGCACTTGCACCGTTTTGGTGGCTTCAGCTGGTTTGCAAACGATATATCGGGCAAAAAATTATTTTTACAGTTGCTACTTCCAGTAAGTATCATGGTAAGTTCAGATCGTGCTATTGCTTAATTTATTCTCACGACTTCGCTCAATTATTTTTACACTATAGGTCGATCGAAGGAAGATAGATGAAATGAGATTAGCAGAGAACATTGTATTCACTCTGCCAAGTTGCGATGCGTCTATCATGACATTTGTCGCCAAACTGATGAGCGAAGATAAACAAATTCTTTTAGAAACAGAGGAGTTAAACGCAACACTTTCGATGGTAAGTTCCTGTTATTTTCTCTACAAAGACTTCAAACGATAATAAATTTGTTATATTTAAGTAAACCGGGCTTTTAAAATTGTCCACGGCACTTGATGTTTCCATAGTAACCATACCGTACTCAGTGTCCACTGAACAAAAATATTTAAAGGAAGGCTTCCAGCGGGCAAATATTGAAATGATCTCCCTGCCGTTCAAATAATCGCTCCCGGTTGTGCGAAGACAAATTAATCGCCTTTATGTTTTTTTCGACAAGGATATTTTTCCAAACTATAAAATTTCCTTTCTTTCTTTTATTGCAATAAAACATCTCAACTTTAATTTCTTGCAGTAACTTTTTACACTTCTAGATCATTTTGGCATCTTTTTATTGCTTTTGACTACCGGCGTTTTTTCATATCATAGAAAAATCAGGATATACAAGATTGAAACTGAGGGTGACGTTGTTTCAACGTCATATAAGAAAGCCCTGATTACTATGAAATTTGAGCCTTTTATCTTTCATATCAGGGCTTATCTAAAGGCGGTACGTTGGCAAACGAGGACACAATGTTGCGGACACATTGTGGCGGACACAAATGTTTCCCTGTTTGCCCGCGCGCGCAACATTTGCTGCGGACACAGAATTTGTGTCCAAGACACAAAAAGTTTCTGGTTTCTTTCAGAAACAGTTTGTGCTCGCAACAATGTGTCATGAGCAGCAATGTGTCATGAGCAATGACATGATCAGACAAACAGCACTAAGGATAGTAAATATTGCATACTTATTCTTCTCAAATCGTTTTCGTTTTAGCTGCATGGTGAGACCAGGGCTGGAGTGGAACACGAGCATCGTACCAGCCAGCCAACAGAACAAGAAGTACTCACGTGACGCCGAAATAAACTAAGAAATGGTAGTTTAGTTACTTTTGATGTTAGACATTATTTGCTAGGCCCGTGCTCATTCTTTAACCGAATATCGAATAAGAACTAGGCATGAGTCTCAATCATGAGTCCATCACGTGTTGTCTGATAGGCTCTACAGTCCTTGGATTGAGGTGTTTACCATTTGCCGGAATAGACCGGTTGAAATGACCGTTGAATGATGATAAGTGCATGCTTTTTCAAAGTCATAATACGTTTCCAGATATTGTTTTTCTTTGATGAGAGACAGGAAAAGGGAGAAATGGGAAAATTGTACAGAATTTTACAGGATCATACCAAGGACTTCCTTAAAACGTAGTTCACAATTTCCGAACGGATTTTCCGAAAAACAACTGTTCTCTTGCTGTACAATCGAATTGAAATTTACGAGATTATTTTTTGGTTTAATGGTGAACACCACTGCCATGTTTCAATATTAGGTATTATGATATGGCTGAATCCGCGAGCGGGCAAGATGAAACAAATCCTGTGTTCTGATTGGCTACCCGAGCGGGCAAGATGGACCTATCTTGCCCGCCTGGGATTTCTCGCGTCGGTCCTGCAAGAAAAAGTTCTCTTTTTGGCCATATAATAAATCCTTTATTGACCAGACTTGTTCGGTCAAGATGGCCAGATATTGTCCTCATTCTTTTTTGCGTTTTTATTGACCGCGATTTCGTCTCGGTCCATAAAAACACAAAAAGAACTTGGCCAATATCCAGCCGTCTCGACCTCACGCTTGGTCAGTGACGCATAATAGTCCATGTCCTGGACGTAGCAACACTGAATACAGCTACCATGATTCCCTGCAAGAGTTTCCCATGCATGGAATTGGACATTATCATTCAATCTTACAAGAGAGACGTGTACATGCAGTTTAAAAATTGAATGTGTAATTATAGTGGTCCTTGGTGTCATTTGCGCCAGTTGATAATGAGCGTTAAGCATTTATGGGTATATTTAGTATTTATTAACTAGGCGAAGGAACAAGCCCTATTTAGACTGGTATTTTAAACCCATGGTATGTGGTGACACATCGAAATAGTTACCTCGGTTCTCGTCTCATCAAGTCGCGCAAAAGTGAAAAAAAATCTGGTAAAACTGTCACATTTGTCAAGATGAAATTTTTAATTAAAAGTTTAAAGTACAAGAACAAAAAGAAAACCCCTAAAAAGACAGTATATCAGCCACATCAAAAGGCGTGTTTTACTTTATTTCAACGACAGTAGATGAGTCGACATATTCTTGAGTGCGCGTTATTGGCGTAAGTTTTACAGAGATCATTTCGTTTTTCTCACATGGAATGGTCTTTACTCATCCTATATGCAATATGATTAGTATTTGAAAAATAAGGTATCATTCTGGTTTACGAGAAGTTCATCAATTCATTTCTCTGGAGATCAGAGCTCTGCTGTGAAAAAGAAAACGGCTATGACGTACCATGGTCAAAAGAAATTCACTTTTCCAGGGATTATAAATTGTTCTGACATGGAATGGTCCATATTTACTTTATACAAAGAGGATAATTGTTATAATGGTGAAGAAGTCACCATGCTCGTTAACGAGTGAAAGACTATATTGCCTGCAGTTCACTGGCAAGGTAAGCTAAAGAAAGCGTTGCCAGCCTTTTAAACGTCAATTTGTACGCAGAAAAGATTCGTAGGGTAATACTAGGGAAACGCCTAAAACCGAAAACTCTGATGAGTGGAATGGTGTCTTGGATAATGTGAAATAAATGAAGAAGCGTTCTCAAGTCAAATTTCTCGGAAAAGAATTTTCCAAGCCCTAAACATGCAGGAGTCGAACCCATGACCTTCCCTCAGATAGCTGCAACGGAAGTCGAAACTATGACCTTCCAGATATCGGTTGGACGCGCTAACCACTGAAAACTTCCCTTTAACTTTCTTAAAAAAACAAAAAAACAAAAAAAACAACTCACCAAACCTTGTTCCTGGTAATTGTTTAGGAAAATCACAAATGTTTGGTCGTTGATTACTTTTTTCGAGTTATAAAAGACACGTTCGGACTTCCCTCCCCAGTCTAAATAGGGTAAAGCAATTAGTTTTTACCATGGTTAACAACGTTATTTCGTGCACATTTTATTCGCAGCTTTAGTTATCTACAGCTAACTGACTGTGCGTTGTGAATTCCCAATAAGCTGACAGATGCAGTGGGGCAGCATACGCCCCTTCTCAAACTGGGCCGTGTGAGTACTTTTGGGACTATTAAATCTTAAGAAAAAAGAACGAAAACAGGAATTGATAAGCTGAAAACAGCTTTGAGTGCTAGGAAACAGACTTTCCTCTGCACTAAGGGTGCAAGGGCAGCTCATTACAGAACTGTACTGTTATTCATATAATCACATTATGACATTGTCAAAGGAGCTTTAAATTATTTTTTAACAGAATTGTTACAGTAAACTGAAAAACAGCGGGAAGAAAGAAAGAAAAAAGTAAGAAAGAATGAATGAAAGAAAGAAAGAAAGAAAGAAAGAAAGAAAGAAAGAAAGAAAGAAAGAAAGAAAGAAAGAAAGAAAGAAAGAAAGAAAGAAAGAAAGAAAGAAAGAAAGAAAGAAAGAAAGAAAGAAAGAAAGAAAGAAAGAAAGAAAGAAAGAAAGAAAGAAAGAAAGAAAGAAAGAAAGAAAGAAAGAAAGAAGGAAAGAAAGAAAGAAAGAAAACAGGTGAAGTAGGCCCTGTCTGTCCCCTAAGTGGTGAATTAAAAGACAATCAGTCAGTTTTAACTTAAAGCGTCGTTTGTAACAGAATCGTTTCTAACAAAGCCAAACGACATTATCTCTTGTTGCTTCACTTTACGCTATTTGCAGTGTTTTGGTAACGTGTTTATTGTACTGGGATTCAAATCAAGTTTTTGATTACTTGTAGTAATGCTGAAAAGAAGCATTATATTTTTGTGGTCTCTACAACATCGTTAGCCGGCGTTCCAAGAACGAGGGCTCGTGAAACGGCTGCAAAACAGACCCAGCGTGTTTCGTTGTGAAGCAATGGAAATATAAGATATCTGAATAGGTAGTCAAGAGTATCATGAGACTTCGTAGAAGTGAAGAAGATTTCGCTTATTTCCCAAATTCGACTTTTTTCCTGATCAGTGTCAGATAATCTCGAACCCGAATGTTTATTCACTTCGTAACCCGTGGGTCGAAAAGATCGCGGTACGAGATTACAGTGTCAGGTTTTTTTTTGTCAGGGATTTTTTGTGTGTCCTACATCTTCCCTAGATATGTTCCCATTAGTCCAGTTTCCGTTAAGATAGTGAGTTTGACGTTAAATCTAAACCGAGAATTAGAATTTTTCAAAATGGAAAAATAGTATTAATCACTTCTTAAGAACAATCGTAATTCTTAGGGCCGATTTACACGGTACGACTTTCTCGCATGTGACAAGCTTACGACAGGTCTACGACATGACTGAGGACCATTCACACGCGCGCGCGTCTATCGTAAGGATGTGGTAGGTTGATTTACACGACGCGATTCCGTCGTGTTGTAGTCATGGCGTGTCGCATGCGATTATCGTAGGCAAAATCGTTCCTTCTTATTCGCCCCTTAGATTTTTATCACTGTAATTTTATAAGAATGTGTCAGTAGTCAAACTGTATGCATCAATAAAGAACATAACAAGATACCTATTTTCTTTGTGTAAATTGATATTTGGCGTTATTGCTTTGCTTTCGCCAAGGCGCTTTAAAAAACAATGTTAACTGGTGCGTGTTTGTTCAGTTGCTATTCTAAAGTAATAAAGTAATAAAAATGCAAAAAAAAAAATTAACATTCAGACAGAAAGTTCACGAAGTTTTGAAGGTTGTACTATTGTGATATTTGTCGATGCTATATAATTAGTGAAAGGCTAAAAGAAAAAAAAAGAAAAATGAATGAGGATTAATAGGGGGAAGGTGAACATAAAACATAAGGGAAATATTCCAATTAAAAGTCTTTTGTCGCCATAGAGCGTTTTCATATTACACCACGGCAGTCATATTGGTGTTCCAAAACAAAGAAACGGCGGCCATATTGGTGTACGAAGCCTTGTCTCCGGGAATTAATCTCCATTTTTTATACATTTATAAGCGTAAAACATTCAGAATAATCTAAACGTAAAGCATAAATTAATCAGCTTCCAAAATGTTTAGCACAAAAATACACACATACTGCTTGGTAGGCTGGTCTCCACTCAAGATGCGGCCAGTTGCATGCAATTTTTGCTATGTCGGTAAAAATTATTCTCGAAAAAGAGAGTGCCATAGTCTGTTCACTTCATTTGAAAGAAAAGGCGAAAAGGAGCTAAACAGACGTTACGCATCAACCACATGAAATGTTCCTCGTTCAACACTTCTCTTCCCTGTCTCTCAGTGGAAGTTTCCTTAACCGAGTGAACAACAATTACATGCATGTTAATAATACATGGTGTTCTACATCTCTCCACATTGTGATATAACCACTGGTAACGTGGGTCTGTTGTTGGGTCCTACAGGAACATTCTAGGTTAATCAAAGAGAGGAAGAACAATATTCAGTACGTGTTTGCATCAGCAGCAACAGCAGCAGCAGCAACAACAACAACAACAACAACAACCACATCAACGACAACAATAACAGAAACATTTCATATGACTTAAGCTAAATGTAATTCTAAAAGACACAAAATTGGATGCCGGATTGGATGATAATTCTGTTTCAGTTTCCATTTGGAACCATTTAATTTTGTGGGATATCACACGCTTTACATTACAAAACAATTCAAAAATATGACAGATCAGCTGTATATTGATAAGTGGAGGAAAAGCAATATAAACAAACACGACAAGGTGAGATCACAATGTACATTACATAAAAACCTTGAGTCCATCTTTTGAAACATTCTTGACGTTTTTGAGCTTGTTTTGGGTAGTTTGCCCAAATTCATGGCAAAAGGACTCATCTTCTAAAAAATGTGGCCATGTGATTGACACCTGGAGATTTTCGAAAAAATCCCATTCTTTTTGGACTTGTTTTTACAGTTTTTGGTCAATTATGAGCTAAATTAGCTCAAACTTACTCAAAAAGGCATAATATTGCAACATGAAGGCATACCTTTCTTTCCACTAACATCAAATTTTATAACATTTTTGCTCGGCCATGCGCAAAAGTCAAAGTGTTTTGGGTCAGAAAGTAACCTACCACTTAAAAGGATTTTTATTTTATTTTTTTTCGCTTTTCCTCTTTCTCCTTGTCCTATCTGCTGCAGTTTTTGACCGTCTACTGGGCTTGCTTTCAGTTCAAGATTTGTTGCGAAAGCATAATCCAAACATGGTATTTTTACCATGGAGACAGGAGTAGCCAGGGATGATTGACGTAAATTTTTCTTGGAGTTTTTCATGCCAATTTCTATGCATTTACGTGCGTATTTCAGACTACATTTATGCCATCACTCTGATCTGGGTATCATTGGAAAGACCTTCTCCTCCTGCAGATTTTGAGTATGAGTGATGGCTTTTTTGGTTAAAGGTGATGACGTCAGAGGTGCTACAAATGCCAATGCTTGTCACGGGCAGTTTCAGGCAGCACAGGTGCCAATGGGTTAAACATCTACATATGTTGTAGATGTACATGTGTTCTTTTTGCAAACGAAATCCGCTATTTACATGCACAATATATGAGTACCCAGTTTTTATTAAAACACTATTTTACTGTGATAATGTTATGAAATATAGTTAATAATGTGCATTTACCTCTATTTTTCTCATTACTAGCAACCCATCAACAAGTTTACCTGCAAGGATTAAAAATTAAGTTGAAGAATGAATTTACTTAACTTTAAATAATATTGGAAAAGCAGATAACAGTTACCATGCAAAACAGGGAGTATTAGGATGTGGGAGGCTATGAAAGCATATATTTTATTTAACTGATATTGTTGAGGATCTGACAAAAATCAATAAAGGATTCATGCAAAACAGACACTGAATTTAATATATAAAATCATTTTATGTATCTAAAAAAAAGGAAAACATACAATGCTATTTAATATCTAAAACCATTTTATGTATCTAAAAAAAGGAAAACATACACTGCTATTTAAAATTAAAATCATTTTATGTATCTAAAAAAAGGAAAACATACACTGCTATTTAATATATAAAATCATTTTATGTATCTAAAAAAGGAAAACATACACTGCTTTTTAATATATAAAATCATTTTATGTATCTAAAAAAGGAAAACATACACTGCTATTTAATAATCATTTTATGTATCTAAAAAAGGAAAACATACACTGCTATTTAATAATCATTTTATGTATCTAAAAAAAGGAAAACATACACTGCTATTGAATATATGAAATCATGTTATGTATCTAAAAAAGGAAAACATACACTGCTATTTAATATATAAAATCATTTTATGTATCTAAAAAAGGAAAACATACACGCCTATTTAATATCTAAAACCATTTTATGTATCTAAAAAAAGGAAAACATACACTGCTATTTAATAAATGAAATCATTTTATGTATCTAAAAAAAGGAAAATATACACTGCTATTTAATATATGAAATCATTTTATGTATCTAAAAAAGGAAAACATACAATGCTATTTAATATATAAAATCATTTTATGTATCTAAAAAAAGGAAAACATACACTGGTATTCAATATATAAAATCATTTTATGTATCTAAAAAAAGGAAAACATACACTGCTATTTAATATATAAAATAATTTTAAGTATCTAAAAAAAGGAAAACATAACTGCTATTTAATATATAAAATCATTAAATTACTGTATGTATCTAAAAAGGAAAACAATAAATTCATTTTATGTAACTAAAAAAAGGAAAACATACACTGGTATTAATAACATATAAAATCATTTTTTCTGCATATTGCTCTAGTTTATCTATCGAACACTTTAATAGCTGATTAAGTCTTTAATTCAGTATCTTTTTATAAAATCATTTTATGTATCTAAAAAAGGAAAACATGCATTCAATTCACATTCTATGTACATGTACATGCAATGCATGAACCATTCAAAAAGGGAGAATACCATAAAAATTACTAGGTTCATTATATATATACATGTATATAATTGCATTGTACATATACAAGGTACATTGTTGCTGTTCAATACTTACCAAACACGACATGCTTTCCATCTAGAAAATCACACTTTGCACATGTTATGAAAAACTGCAATATTGAAAAACATGTAAAATAAAGTTATCTTATGGATACACAAGCACTTAGCCAGCGTGCAGACGGAAATACATGTAGGAGAGGTCTGCACGTAGGCTAACAATGCAAGCACTCTGTACCAGGAATTTTAAAGGAGAAGTTCACTCCAGAATGGCCATTTATTTTCTTTACGCCAATAAAAAGTTTATACAAAAATATGTTATTCACCAAAATTTCAGCTTCCAACGAGCGCTAAATCCCTACGAAAACTTTTTCTAAAGTAGCCCAAAATTCGACAACTGAACGCCGCCATCTTGGAGCTAGTAATGTATGCGTGACGTCAAAGAGCTCAGCCTCAAGTTTAGCGGGAAAATTTAAATTCTTCAAACTCCTTGTTTCTTTGCAGTGGCTTTTGTTTGTCAAAATGCCTGTCTGAAAGGAAAGAAAGGTGAAAGGTTTTTTTGTATCTCTTGGAGCTCTGTTTGAGAAACATGGAGCTGCACAACAAAAGCCACTACAAAGAAACAAGGAGTTTCGAGTATTTAAATTTTCCCGCTAAACTTCAGGCTGAGCTCTTTGACGTCACACATACATTACTAGCTCCAAGATGGCGGCATTCAGTTGTCGAATTTTGGGCTACTTTAGAGAAAGATTTCGTAGGGATTTAGCGCTCGTTGGAAGCTGAAATTTTGGTGAATAACATATTTTTGTATAAACTTTTTATTGGCGTAAAGAAAATAAATGGCCATTCTGGAGTGAACTTCTCCTTTAAAAAAAGGTTTTACTGGGGAGATAATGGTTGGAACTAAAACACAATATATTCCAGAATATGCATTAAAGTAAACATTTTTTGTGCTGTGCATGCAGTTACAGGAGCAGGAGTGGTGCAGTGGTGAGAGTGCTTGCCTCCCAACAATGTGACCTTGGTTTGAATCCTGGAACTGGTGTCATGTGGAATGAGTTTGTAGCTCTGAGAGTTTTTCTGGGCTCTCCAATTTCTAAATCCCAATTTTGATCACGGAACAGTGGATAAAGAGCCACTTTGTGGAAATGCTGAACTGCAAATTTGGATTATTATGATTGTTAGTTGTCTAACATGCATGACTAAAGCATCAAAAAATTAACAAAATTTTAACCTGACAACTATCATGCTGAATAATGCTGAATATTTGCTCTTACTGATATCTTTATTTGTGACAATCCAGTGTTGTAGCATTCAGTTCTTTGAGTTGTAGAAACACTATATAAGTGACTTTGTTGTGATACAAGTCTTCCTGGTTTTTAATGCAAATTACATAACTAATACCTGTGTACACTTTTACTTTCTTTTTGCTGTGCATGGGCACGACGAATTATACAAACACTGTGGAATAGCTGAGGTACTTCTGTTACACATACACTGTACTCACCTGTGAATAGTTTAATGCAACATCATGTACTGAACATGTATTTGCATTTTTGTCACTTAATAATGTCATTCGACTAAAAGCCAGTGATCCTCTATAGTTAGTCTTACTCACCTGACATCCATTGGAGTTTGGGCCACTATTTGCCTAAAAAATGATAAACAACAAAGGCAGTCAGATCAAATTAGTGTGAAACAAAAGGTATTTACACTGTACATGTATTATGCCAGCTGGTACATGACAAAAAAAGAGAAAAAATGACCAAGATGTGGTGTGCTGATATATAGGGCACAACTATCCCTGCCGTGATAATACACCCACCATAGACAGCAAGCCTGGTGCAATGTGTTTCATTTTAAAATTTTCATCTGGGAAGGCGACATCTCCATATATACTGCTAACTCCTGTGCCATCACCCTACAAAGGCACAATGATGACAAATATTAAGTACTGTACATAGATCTATGCACAAACGTTTTGATACAAAAAGGGATCATAGTAAGTACAGTAGATATAGGAATGATTATGAAGCAGGGCACAAAAAAACTGCTGCCTGTAGAAGAAGCGGTTTACTGAGTTAGTTTGTGGGTCGCATGAAGTGAGAGTGCCCTTGTACTTCATGCTCACCCTCAAGCACCTGCAAACTAACTCAACAAACTGCTTGTTCTACAGGCTACATGTAGGTCTAATGGGACAAGTAAGTTCTCCTGCAGGACAAGTACATGTACAGTGTACCTTTTATTGATACTTGCCTGATGGGAATGGCCCCAAGGCAAGTCATCTGCAGATTAAACCAAAGATAAGATAATAACCAAACACAAGCATGTAACTGCCCCGAGTAAGCAACATTTGAGAGCTGCTGATCCAAAGGGCAAGCTGGATTTTAAGCCCTGGTTCAGCCTGGCTATTTTTAAAGGATCAAACAAAGATGCAAATTAAGATCCATCCTAAATTGTTTTTAGACTTTTGACAAGTCTGGGATTTGAAATCATCAGTACAAACTGATCATTTAAAATAATACAATACTAACCTTAACAAAATCCCCTCCTTGGATCATGAAATCCTTTATAACTCTGCAAAATCACAGAAAGGGGCAAACAGTGTTACAACTACAAACGGCACACAATTATAACAGTAACAATGTACATGGTACAGCATACATGTACACTGTAAATGCAAAATAACCATTCTGCTTTACATTAAGTGTTTCAATTATAACTATCAATTATCATCCCTGTGTTTTTTTCACTTTTCAAATCTGATAAATGACAACAAACCTGTGAAAGGAAGCCCCTTTATATCCTTGAGGTATCCCATCTTTTCTGATGAAGGTAGAGAAGAGAATTATTTCATAAATTTACAATTTGAATTTTTGGTCAATGCTTAAAAGATTCTAAATTAGTAGTTCCAGAAAATGTACTACAGTAAGTAGTTTCACTTAATATTCAGAAAATCCTCCCAGAACACCAAGGTCATCAAGATATTAATTATGGTGAATTACTCAGGTCTAGGGCTGCAACGATACATTTTCTTAGCAACCGATACATATCTCGGTACAAGTGCCACGATACGATACACGATACGATACATCATAACATACAACTGACAAGTGATGTAATGTTGCTAAACTGCTTTGGAATCTTTAATTTCCAATGATAACAATTAACAAATGGTAAAAAATAACACAAGAATATAACGAAAAGTGTCTTACTCCTTGGCCATCGTAAAAAACTTTGAATCCAAAGTCTTTCCATACCTTTGACTTATAAGAGGACGGTGCCAGTTGTAACTCAACTGCAGAGAAAGACATTTTGACGAAAGAACCAACGTGACGAACGAACCGCGTGTTTTTGTTGCGAGCGCATCAGACTGTGTCTGCTGACAACTTATTGAAACTACGCATGCTTTCGTGCCGCCATCTTGAAAAGTACGTGACTGGAAGCATGCGAAGCGATACTAAGCAACGACGAAGCCCTGTGGCTAAAAAAGGCCTGTACTTGGGTAAGGAGTCATAAGACTGATTAAAACAGTAATTTCTGAATGTTGGCAAAGTAATTTTCATTTTTGATGATAAATATTTTGTTGTTTTGCGATACAGCGATATCCCATTCAAATATCGATATTCGTATCGTGACAAAAAATATCGCGGTTCACCGGTGTACCGGTGTATCGTTGCAGCCCTACTCAGGTCAAGGGAGAGTGAAGTGAAATGGATTTCTAGCAATTTATCTCATAAGGCACATGGACGAGTTTGACAATGTTGTTGTAATTTTCAGTTAGCTGCATCCATGGTTTTGGAGTAAAATTGTTCAAAAATGGCTTGTTACTTCAAAATGCATTTTGTTGCTGTCTCTTGTCCACTTTAAGGGCTAGTCAGTTCAAATTTACAATCTTATTGTACAATGTACTTATTAACTGAACACTCACAAGACAGTATATAATAGACAATCCCAGCATTTTATATGTGGCTAAAGATAATAATTACATGTAAAAAGCAAGCATTGCGATTTGCCGTGTTAAAAATAAAGTGATAATACTGAAACAATGTGTTACCTGTATTCTCCTGTGCACAACTGTCTGCAGGGTATAAAAGGGAAAAAATAGCATGATATAATGTAAAAGAAAATTATATAAGTTAAACACAGCTAGCTGAGCCACCCAATCAAATTCATTATTCATAAGCATGCACAATAATCCAATAGTGCACATTCAGAGCGGGTCAGCAAATCGCTTTGCCAGATTTTTTTCTCATGCTGGTTTTGATGTACATGTACATGTACATTTCCACTGGCAATGTCATAAAGCAATTGATTTTTAAGTTGTATTGCTCTTGGCTATTGCCTCCAACAACTCCTATGCATCTTTCTTGCTCTCCAAACCACAAGCACCATAAATTATTTTGATAGTGCATGCTAAAGCATGAACCAATTGTTAACTATAAAAAGATTGCAGACAAAATTTGGCATTGCCAACCTACATAAGCTTTGACTGGCCAAAGCTTCGATACCCTATATTTCGCAAGTATTTAAATAGCCCTGAAATGTGGGATGCAAAAGAAAAGGCTGACAGATGTAATGCAGGCTGTAATTACTGCTATTAAAAAATTCAGTGTTCAACACCATCAGACTTGCACTGATACATTCCCTACCCCAGTCCCATTCCAGAGTAACTGCAGAATACCCCGCCACTTCGAAGCAATACCCCAGAAACAGCGGCTACCTGGCTACGTGGATTAAAGAACGAGGTATATTCATGGCTACGTGGCTACGTGGCTCATAGATTAAAGAACGAGGTATATTAATGACTACGTGCCTACGTAGCTGGCTACGTGGCTACGCGGTTACGGAGGTTGGTAGCTGCGTAGCCACTATTTTAGAGGTAGCTTTGAAGTGGCGGGGTATTCTGCAGTAAAATGTTAAGCCCCCCCCCCCCCCCCCCATTCCATTACCGGACTTGTGATCATTCCATTCCATTCATGCATTTATTACATCCATTACCGGATTTGTGATCAATCTAAGCGACCATCAACCCAAAACACGGATTTATGATCAAATTTAGCTACCAAAACAAGAAATCAGTCAGCCTTACCTTATATTCTCTGCTGTTTTCGGTACAACATCTGCAAATAACTCCATTTTCATCCTTCCGACATCCTGCACATGCAGAAAAGCAGAGATAAGATGCAGAAAAGAGGCTTCAGCAGTATAATAATCACATCAGACCATGGAAACTTGTTTTTACCTGTCCTCCTATGGATATATCGAAAAATACAACAGGATTTGACGGGTTGGAAGAACTCGTGGCGCTTGAAGCTTCCGCCATCTTTGAAATCAATCGACCACCTAGTTCCAGTCCTTCGCAACAGTCATTGGTTCCATTTTTCACTAGTGTAGGGTAAAGTGTAGGGTAGGTTCGGGTAGGTTGAGAAAACTATAATACTGAACAATCAGTTTCCTTCCTTCGAAAAAATTGTGATAATTACTGGATAAATGTTGCTAGAGTATCGAAAAATACTAAAATATTTTAATTATTTCAGAATTTGAAAGAAACGAACACAAAGTAGAAAACGGAGGAGAGGGAGCGTTTCCTTCTGACTAGGGTGGTGTAGGAAAGTCACGGTAGCGCCAGGCTGCAGCACGTGTTGGACGCAAACAGTACATCTGAAAACAGTCGTCTTTTTTAACGAAATCAAGCTTAAATATATGTATTAGGTAAGTAAAAAACCTGTTAATTAATGCAAATTGATATTGCCAGCCGTTTATATGCAGCTTTTCAGCGCTTTGTGGTAGGTATTTCGTTGGTTACTACCGGTATATTGCCATGAATTTTCTCGCCTGTTTGATTGAGTACATCACTGAACCGTGAATAAATTCACAAGAACCTTTAATTAATTTGCTGTTGTTAAGCTCAGTATTCAATATTTGAAATCTTTTGTACTGTTTAAATACTATTCCTGATTATGATGGTATCGTAATTGTGCCCGATTTAATTCACATGTATACAAGTAATCTCAGTTATTTTTCAGACAGTAAGCTTAATCCTGATTTAATTAAACTAATTTACGTTTTTTTGTTAACTAAATTAGTCCAGTTCTGGCCCTCTCTCCCGTAGCATTGCCTGACAGAGAGAAGGCCAGAACTGGACCATAACTAAATATGCTTTGGGAGCAGTTAGTGAGAGTATAAAACTATTAATGTTATATTGAGTCTCATTGAAAGCTCAAACGATCTGACAAAATATTTCTTAGTTCATTACTGTCTTATTATTATATGGCTACAATAGTCCGCGCGCTCTGATTGGCTGATGAGCGGGCAAGATTTTCTTGTAATGACCGGGCATTATGAAAATTTTTCTTGCCTTAGCTTTTTATAACTTTTTAAAGGTCAAACACTTGTAAACACAGGTCAGTTTGTTTTGGGAAAATTAAAGTGGTTAAATTTAACCTAGATCTTGGCGTAATGAAGACAAAAATTGCCTCATTGTCGAAGAAACCGTTTCTTCTGGTTTGGATCGCATGACCTCGAATGACCTCTTGCGCGCGCAAGCGGATATTGAAAAACATTTCCCTTTTTTCAGCGCTAAAAAGGCCATATAATAAATAACTTATTAACCTCGTCTGTTCGGTCATTACAGGGAAATCTCAGACCTCGGCCTTAATGTATTGACCTCGCTATCGCTCGGTCAATACATCAAGGCCTCGGTCTGAGATTTCCCTGTAATGACCGAACAGACGAGGTTAATAAGTAGTATAAAATAGACCGTGTGACTTTTGTCAGCAAATTAAAATTGTTGAGCACATTCAACTGAATTCAGTGTAATTACTTAGTTACTGTCCAGTGATCTGATAGTGCTTCACATTACGCAGCACACATCAATTAAGTGCTTGCAGAGTTTCTGTGGAGTTTGCTACGTTCGGACAATTAATGAGGTATGCACCTGCAAGAAGAATAGGTTTATATGAATGAAATTGAAAATAGTGGTTGCTCTAGGCTGTTCAAATCTGGCAAGATATATAACAATTAATATCTTGAGTGTACTTAGCATTTGTTTCACGATACAATCACAGAAACTGTAGATATTTGAAAATAATGAAGATCAGATGTGCAGCTAGACTTACTGTAAAAGACCCATGTACATGTATACTGCATTCTACATTTTTTAAGAAGGCTCGATTGCCTCGAGTCAGGTCTAAGAGCATGCATGTGCTCACTTCCCGAACAGCCTGTTTGTGGGCATGCAGGTCCCTGGCTGGCCACTGAGACTATTTGCATGGATGAGGCAAGATCGATAATCTCAGGTGGCAATTGCGAGTCACAAGGGGATCTAGAGGCATATAATAGCACCCAGAAAATTTGAAATCCAGTATGAAGCTCTGAAAAATATTTTCAGCATTGTTTTACGTGGTATTTCGTCAGGGAAATCAAACTTGTTCAATTGAGGATTATTTTCTTAAATAAAGATAATTATTTTGTTTTTTCACAACAGTCTCTAACCCTTTTAATATACAATCTGAGTACACTGCACTCAATACACAATTTCACGAACTTTGAACAAGAATTTTAATAAATAAGAATTCAGTTGTATCTAAGTAGCACAAAATTCTAATGGCGTAGTTTAAGAATATAGAAATCACAAAAAGCCATACATAATTAAATATAAATGAGGCTTAGAATCATTCACAAAATCGTTCATAAGTTCATATTTGTTCTTTCACTATTTCTGCAAATCTGTCAGCTGAAGCCATTGACAATAATGCATGATTTTTATGCGTTATTGTCAATAACGCACTGTCGGAGTTTGCTGACGACAGGTAAAGTAAAATCACGTGCTCGATTTTAACCAATTGCACGCGTGGATTTTGGACAGTGAACGAAGATTGTATATTAAATGTTGTTATGCCTTGCTTGATTGTCACAGATCTATTTTATATTTCTGTGCTTATATTAAGCTATAGTGCAGTGTTTGTCTTCCAGGACAGTCTTGTCATAATTTACCATGCCCAGCATGGTCTCAGCAATCTAAAATGTGATGTTAATGGTTTATTTATTTTTCTATTCAGGATGTAAGTACATAACAGATAAAAAAAAAAAAAAAATGAACAGAATACAAAATGGTTGGTTTTCTGAGGTGAATGATCAGTGGCCTGGCCAAGCACTGTCGCTTGAAGTGGATGAAATTCTTTTCGAAGGGAAATCTAAACACCAAGATATACTTGTATTTAAAAGGTATTTCCAGCTGAAATATTGTTATTATATCTATCAAAAACCATGTACTTTCAGTGGCTCTGAATAGTCAACAGCTTAATGCTCTGACATTCTGTCGTTTTCTCCAAATTATGCCAGCTCTAGCCTGTTAATTGCATTTTCTGACAGGGAGATTATTGATAATCAATCAAGTCTTTTTAATGCTAGTTTCATTATCACATTGATATAATTATATACTGTGAGACTAAATTGACAAGCATCAATGGATCCATGCACTATGTCCGTTCCTTTTATTAGAATTCCAGTACACAATGTAATATTAATAATAAATTATAATTTATAATGCCTGACCAATATCTTCACTCATCGCTGTTAATGATCGAGTGATATATATGAACAGGTGAAAAGTGCTGTTGCCTTTTTGTATTTTTTTTTTCAGCAAACATCATGGCAAAGTTCTTGTTTTGGATGGTGTTATACAGTGTGCTGATAGAGATGAGTTTTCATATCAAGAAATGATAACATTCCTTCCGCTGAATTCACATCCATGTCCTAAAAAGGTATGTACTGTGCATGTGAACCTGGAATATAATTTATGGAAATTATACAGAACTCCATCCAAACTGAGCCACATTTTTTGCAGATGGACTCTTGTTGAACCAATGAGAACCTGTGGCTTAGTCATGCTTCTATTTAATCCTTGGTTCAAATTTTACTGTTTTCCTTTGTTTTAAACTGATCATTATCATATATTACCGTACCCAAAACAAAGGAAAACATCATTCCTTGCATGATCTGATCTGTTGATAAACAGTCCACCATAAATCAGGCAATTATTTCTACTTCTTCAAAACAGAGGTGTTTTGTTTTATAGGGAATAAATGAAATCCGTAGCGTGGCAACTTGCTTGGGCAAAATTGAATAAAAAGTTTGCAGATCAAGTCCCATCAAGAGAACATCCAGTTTGACTATTATTCTAGCTCTTTGCACACATTACATGCCTATGAAGTTGCTCTTAATTTTTTTGATGGTTTAATTTAAACTTTGTACATAAATTGATAGTTGGTTACTAGTGCATTTACATTTTCTCTGCATACTAATATTTCGTGATAAATATTTGCATTAGATGGAAACTCAGAAAAAAAAATTAAATCTGAGCTCCAGATGGGATTTGAACCCACGACCCTCTATACTAATATTTGAAGTTAATTAATAATCAGTATAAAAACAATTAAAAATAATTCTGTTTCTAATTGGTCATCAGTAATTTATTGTAGTTGTTGCAGTCAATTTGAGTTACTTTTGATTGACTCCTTGTTTTAAATATGAACACACTGTGCATCATATGTAGGTTCTGATTGTGGGTGGTGGTGATGGAGGAGTTATCAGAGAAGTCTCAAAGCATCCAGCTGTGGAATCAATTGCTCAATGTGAAATAGATGTGGTGAGCACTAATGGCCTGCAAAAATATGGTTTACAAAAATGTTCATTTTGTGTAGATGTTACAGGTCAAATTTAAATTCACAGGTTATTTTTTTTTTCAACCTATTATATTAGCTACATGTACATTTAGGTAAAATTTAGGATTATTATTATGGGTTAGAGTTCACCCAATGTTTCCCATGTGGCAGCAAAATGGATAAGGGGTTTGACAGCAAATCTGGAGGTTGGGAGTTCAAATATCAGAAGTGCCGGTAAGTAAAAAGGCAGAAAAAAAGATAGATGACTCTATTTAGGGGAGGATATATAAATTATAGCAGATGGTAGGGGAGGGTAAGTAAGGGTGTGGTGGAGGGGGGTTCAGAGACAGCGAGGGAGAGCAAGTGTTTTAATATAATTTTCTACTTATTAAGCTAGGTTAAAAAATAACCTAGGTTGAAAAATATGACCTAAAGCTAATTTTGACCTGTAACATATACATTTATTTTCTCAATGATTATTGACAAGAGATGGGTTGAAATAGGTGTACATTGTTGTGTTGTTGAATTTTTGACTAGTTTTGCATTAACATGTCAATGCATTTGTAATTAATTATTAGGACATGTGCACTTGTAAAATAGACACTGGCAAGATTAAAATGTGGTTGTTGACAAAATGCATTAATTAGTTTCTTCTTTCATTCTGACAATGGAAGATGCAGTGTTGTAAATTAATGTATAGGGTTTCTAAATTTGCTGCGTGTGCATGTCAATTTGAATCTATCATCTTTAAGTTAATAATTGCCTTAACAACAGTATGTGTTACAGCTAGCTCATGTGCCAGCACGGCACACTCAGGAGCGCCGTCTTTAGAACTAGACACCGCAGGATTGCTTTTAATAAATACTTCCAGGTATCCAATTGTGTGCTTCATACCAGTCTTAGTAAAGGCTATTGAACAAATCACTGATCATATGTGTATAACTGATTTATCAACTATACTCCTTTTACTAGAATTTGCATAGTAATAAATATCCATTACACAGTGAACTATACAAGAGCAACAATTGAATTTGATAAATAATTTGCACTTCTTTTGGTCTTGACAGGAGGTAATTGAAGTGTGTAAAAAATATTTACCAAACATGGCTAAAGGTTTCAGTTCATCCAAACTAACTCAGTATATTGGAGATGGATTTGAATATATGAAGCAGCATGAAAATGAATTTGACGTTATCATAACAGATTCATCAGATCCTATAGGTATGCCTAACCCTTAGAACATTAGAACTAACGTCTGCAGTGTTTATGATTAAAGTTTAATTAACAATTTGTTCATTCTTTTAGCGTGCACTGTCGAGTTTTGGTGCAGTGTCACGGACAGTTTGGAGAGCACAAAAGAAGCTTAAGTGCTTTGTAAGTGCTCTCCAAACTTCCCACGTGCACCATAACTCGATAGTGCACAGCTAAAAGATGAACCAATAGATTGTTTCATAACATTGCCGGTTGGAAATGTACATAAAACCCTCATTTAAAAGCGTGCACCCTTAGGTCTTGTCAGTTGCACGTTTACGTATACTGAATTTGATTGCGCTCTGCTAGCTAAATGAAAACAAGCGTTAACACAGGACCATCATGGTAATGCAAGAAAATGAAATATATGAAAATCCACGTTCTGGTACTCCAACCTTGCATGAAATTTCACCAGAAATTTGTGAAAAATTTTCTAAGGAAACCTAGCTAGCAATTTTTATCATTTTTTTTTATCTAACACCGGTACATGGATTCATATTATGATTCCCACATGCAGTTAATGCAGATCATGGCCTCACCAGTGCTTCAAGGCCCGCATAAGCGATTTGTAGGCGTACATGTACATGTACGTTGCTTGAATTATTTTGTTCAACTTGCTTTGAAAATGTCGTAGATACCATTAAAATTATTCTGTACGAATGAAGCAATGTTAGTCAGTAGTGTACAGGCAGTCAAATCAACAATAATATTTGTTTCTCGTCTAGGTCCAGCAGAGTCTCTATTTCAAGAATCGTATTACGAACTCATGAAAAAAGCTTTAAAACCTGATGGTGTATTATGTTGCCAAGGTAAATGTAACATTTTTATTTGCAAGATTGATGCAATGTATGCTGCTACAGATCAAAGAAGGGTCATTGTTATATCATACATTCATGCAACTCGTGAATGTCAATCTTCAATACGGTGCAAGAAAACTACGAAACCCAGTGGAAACCATTGTTTAATAAATACAAACTTTATAAACACATATTTGTTAGACGTATCTATACGCTTGTTCAGATACATTACATGTATTTTGCATGCACGCAAACGTTTTGAAGAAAGCCTGTGTTTGTTACCCAAAAAGTGTACAATCATGCATAGTGTGTAAGTACGTTTTTTTTCAGATTCTTATACTGCCTTATGACAAGAGTAGCTCGAGCTCTCCAAAAATTCTCACCCTTGCCTACCTTCATACTTAGCAACTTTTCCGACGAAAACTGCTAACTTGGTTAATTTTCAGAGTTGAAAGTCGTAAAACCTGACTGAATAAAGGAGTTGACTTTGTTAACCGTTTTTCAAGCTCTCATAGGTTAATCTAATGGACGTGAAAAAAGAAACGTGTTTAGGTAAATTATCTACAATAAAAATCTGGTGCACTGGGTGTTTGACTTTTCATTCTGCTTTCTACAGGCGAGTGTATCTGGCTTCACATACCACTAATCAAATCAGTCTTAGAGTTCTGTAGAAAGTTATTTCCTACAGTCAGTTATGGATATACAACAATACCCACCTATCCCAGCGGACAGATAGGATTCATACTTTGTAGCAAGAATAAGGTCAGTTCATCTTCATAACGTTAAATATTTCCGTTCGTAAGTTATTTAATGGCATATAGGTCACACCTAAAGATTAGAGGAAGCCAATGCTCCTTTAGAAAAGTGAAGTAACGTTAACCTTTCGAGTACTGGATTCGAGCTGTAGTAGTTAGTTATACATTTGTGTTCGACTCCAATTCTAAAGGTATGGACTTCGTATACGAACGAGTCTTATACAATAGAGCCTTGGTATGACGATGTGCCAAGGGATTGGAAAAGTAATTGTGCTCGTTATAACGGGATTTAATTTATTCCATGCATTTTACTTTAAATAAATATCACCGGTCTAAAGAACATCGTTCGTTTTCCCGGTGTGATCAAATCGATGACAATCGATCATTGGAAATCCAATCGATCAATCGATACCAATCGATGTAAATTACTTAATTGTTATCGATTGCTATCGGCCAATCGATGACCAATCGATAATCACAAGCGTGAGTCCTCAAATGTCATCGATTGCCATCGATTGGCTTCGTTATTAAAAAGTTCTTTTATCGGAATTCCTCTATACTGATAAACCTCTCCAACAACATGCTCGAAGTATCGGTGGTCCTTAAATACCAGCATGCCTATGTTCTAATGTTAGTTCTGAGAATATTTGATTTCACCTCACCAGAGTATTTTCTTTTGTTAGGACACAAGGTTTGATAATCCCGTGACAGAGTTTACCGAGAGTCAACTTGAAGAACTACAACTTAAATATTACAGTGCTGAAGTACACAGAACCGCGTTTATTTTACCACAGTTCGCCAAAAAGGTAGATAAAGTTAAAAAAATAAAATAAAATAAAACACTTAGCACATCTAAAGGTTACTTGACTACTAACTCGTTGCAACTTTTAAGTTGCCCCTTGTATGCATTTTCAGAAATTGTTGCGCGCGAATGCAACAATTCCGAATCAGAAATAAATTCTGGGTTAACCCCACTTGAGCTACAATTTTATTGCTTGCAATGCTCTACTTTGGGTCCGGGATTTTATATCTGCAAATTAAACGTGTGAAAGAAATTTGAAACCAACGTGTAAGCTACCTAAAACTTACAATTTTCAGTAAAATGTTGAGTGAATAATTATCGCGGCGTGTCCTTGGACGGTGTTTGCATGGTACCGGGTGGAATTTTGTACCGACGCGAGTTCACCCCGGTTCCCTCGTGTTGCAATGTATTCGTTTGCATGAAACCACCAGAAAATGTCATACCGGGGTGAGTCATGCCGGCGCGAGTTCACCCCGGTTCCTGTACCGGAGCGAGATTTTCATTCCGGTACGAAATGTAAACTTGGTATGACTCAGCTGATAACTGTTCGTTGTATATTCCTTTTCACGGCAGTACAAAACATACACCCCAATAAACACGTCTTTTGCAGACACACTATGACTTTTTCATCTCGCACCGGAGTGAAAGTCGCGCAGGTATCATGTAAACACTCCCTTAGTCAAACAGAATAGATTAATTAAAGGCTTTGCCGGAGGCAACAAACATGTCATTTGACCGTCGATATTTTAACTGGCTTAGTTATTGTTGTGACATGGTCAGAACAGGCACATCGACATGACTGTATTGTTCTTTTCTATGCGTTATGCATTTAAAAGATTTTCTTTGTTGGTTTTTAGGCACTATCACCTTAACTGAACCGATAAAGGATGAGGGACAATAGCGAAGAAAAAAGTTCTCTCTTTTTTCTTCCTCCTCTTTACTGGCACACCTTTAACACGACGCAGAGTGTTGAGTTGCAAGACGTCTTCGCGGAACATAGTTATAAATAATAGTGGTAATATTAATGTTAATTTATAAATGAATAGCGAGCGGAACCGACGCTGAGGCACGCGTGGAGAATTTACGCATCCCCATCGTTCTTTTTATAGTTGTAAGCTCTGTAACAGTGATCTGGAAATTTAAACGTGTTTCTGCTATTCCGTGCTGGATTAGGATTTGCTCCAACAGTCTTTAAATTTGAGTTTTTTTATATAAGGTAAGAATAAATAGTTCCTATTCACTGCTTTTAAATTCGCTTTAGGTGCAATTCCTTCTCTCAAGCCTTTGAAGTTTTTTTTTAATTTTGATGCTTTGAGAATTCGTAGTTTAGAAACCTTGCAGTTTTGCACTTCGAAAGCGAATCTTGGGGGACGGGATCAGCGAGTCTGGCGTAAATATTAGCCAGGCCTATTTCCAGTATATTCATTGTGTTGACTATTGACTTTTGTCTGGTCTGCTCCTGCCTGTTGATGGTCTGTTTGATTGTAAGGCAGTATACCACTTCCAAGCCCCTCCCCCCTCCCCATAACTGGCTTAAACGCACTAGCCAACTGTCATATAATCAAGGCACTAACCACTGAAGTCAACAAGTTATTTATTTTATTCCCGTTTTACAAAAAAAGTGCAGGTTTCCACAATGTAAAAGCTACAGACCTTTGTAGCTACTTTATTGTTAATTCGCATCCATCGATTGATTCCTAACTCCTCTTTATGACTTAACTCTACTCCAATTCAAGTACATATGTTACAAGAATTAAGATAGAACCTGATCACACCTCAGAAAAAAAAAAAAAAACTTGACTTAAAACTAAATTTCGCAAGGCAGCGAATTGTTAATTGGTATGAGAAAATTCAATTAAAGTTTCTTTCCTGGAAACTCTGCGCAAATGCAGGCTTAACTCTGTTTTCCCCCATTTGCCCAGTTAAATAACGATAAATATAACGAAAATATTTTAGGTATCATAATTATCATCATGCACAATCGTGATTCAAAAATAGCTGCACGTTATTAGCATTTTCATGTTTTCCTTCTCTACAACATTGGAGAATAAAGTACTGATTTACTTTTTGCTTGCCCCCCCCCCCCCCCCCCCCCCAACCCCCCTCCGATATGTAAACTTGCGTGAAGAAACTAAATAGAAAGAAACAAGACATTTTTTTTTTATTTGCGCCCTTTTGCAGACGCAGAAAAGTCCTACTTGAACTTGCAAGGCACCATTCAATTTTCCTCGTTTAAACAGTATTTCATTTCCATTTGAATTGGTACAGCCTTAACATCTAAATACAAAACCAACGGGCACACACTTTTATATTTGCTTGCGTGCTCAAACCAGATTCCTCTTAGCCCTGTGCAATCCTATTTTTAAATCACGAGTGTCTGTGGCAATCTACAATCAAGACCATCTACTTTTTGTATAAACCCCTTTTAGCCCTCAAACGTTCCAGTTGATAAGCTAATCCGCCATTGGCCTGAGGTTCAGTCTGATGCTCTTGAGGTGACGCGCTGATCAACTTGTCAGTGACGTCCCTCAAGTTCACACCTGCGCTCAGCAATTCTCGTGAAGCTGAAAACAAAAAAAATAAGATTATGAAAAGTTGGCGACGATGGTAGTGATTCAAATACGGCATATCGACATAGTTGGATTTGAGAATAAGAAATATATATTTAGAAAGGTCGAAAGTCGTGGGTTTTTGAGACAACGGTAATGGCCACTTTGGAAACGAAAAAAAAAGCCTTACGAGTACTGAAATTAATTTTAAAATTTGCCCCATCATTTAGATGCAGCTGATTTGTTTGTCTGCCAGAAAAGAATTATTATTGTCAGCGGTTAGTTTGAGTTTTGAAATCACGGTTATGGTTTGGCCGTAATTTAGATATCCCTGCGTTATTACGCAGAGATATCTGGGATAGGTTCCACAGAACATACCTATTTTGTAGACAGCGTTCTTCCAGGGCCCACCACATTTCTCATCAGGCGAGCCAGCGAGGCATACCCTTCGGCATTCGCTTTCGTCGTCTGCCAATCCATATCTTCCATATTTCCGGGAGCACATGCAGAACTGGGCATTCTGTATTGCCGCAAATGGGTAACCCTTCAAGTGGCACTCGTCCGTGCACGTCTTCACTCCCAGCAGTTCGCGTTTCATTGGAATCATCCTCTCAAAGTCGCTCTGAAATCCGTCACGGTAGCAACCTTCGTAGCGCACGTCAAGAACTGTCCGCTTGTTATCTGCGACAAAATCATTCAAGTTGTCAGTTAATATGAGCCCTTTGCATCCTAAATTGGCCAAAACCGTCCATGAGAGAGATGCTTTTTCCATGCATCTCCGCCAAGAGATGCTTTTGATCATCAGTTGAAGAAACTGGGAAAAGGGTTTCCAAAGCATGCTTGGACGAGCATTATGGAAGAAAAATGTGTCGCAATAAAGCTATTTCCCGCCTCAGAATCGAAGCAAACTGGCCGGCTCTTCCCTACCACAGACAAGAAGTTAAAAATAACCTCTTTCCTGGACGTTTACAAAAAGGAAACATTTTCAGTGGGAACAGCGAAACAACTGCAAGCCCAACAAAACCAAAAAGAAGGAGGAAAAGATAATGATTAAAAAAATAAGCACAACAGAAACGCAAGAATCACAAACCAATATACTGTTACTCGCACGACCTGAAATGGCATTACATGACTTGATGTGACATGACACGGCATGGTAAAGCTGAAGTTTGCGTCGAGCCTAGTGACCCATTCATCCCGAGCTTATCCTACCTTCTATAGCATGAGCAACTGGGGGTATTTCTACCGCCAGCATTATTCCGCGGGAATCGATTTATACATCTTGGTGGAAAGAAGCAGTGTGAAATGAAGTGTCCTGCCCAAGAACACAGTGGCCTCGGCCAGGGCTCGATCCGGAGTACAGCGCTAATCATTAGGTCACCGCGGCATGACATGACAATCAACCAAACCAATGCAAAGAAGCATGACTGTAACAACTGGCAAAACAATGAATTCCCCTTACTCTACCTCGTTGACAGCTGTGACATGTTTCCATGCAAAACATTTTCGCATAAGTGGTATGGCAATCCCCATCACTCTTCCACTTGGAACATATTCCACAGGCAGAGCTTAAGATATCACCGCAGAATACTAGCATAAAATAACAGGCAAAAACATTGTTAATACAATTTTGGCAAAATGTGCAACCATCACTTTACTGTGTATAGAAATAAATTTGTTACTAATTGCGTAATATTGTGCTTCCCACCACTCGTGTAACTGACTCTCTTACGTATCGGTAATCTATAATGTTGTGACATCTTTAATCAAGCTGGCCTAAGGTTGTAAAACTTTTGACCTCTTACATACAACCGACGATGGAAAAAGAGTAGCTTGCAAATAACCACCAAAAAATAAATAAATACTCATGTATAATCGCTGACTAGTCAGCAATTATAATATATGTTAAAACACCTAGGTAGCAATTCCATCTTGCACAATTCCTCATCTTTGATGAATGCTTCTGGTTTCAAAATAGTGCTTTTAATTTATACAACCCAGATGACCATAATCGACCTTCCAATTGGTTCACTTTGAAATTTATTTACACGCAAGTGAACTATAGCTTCGACAATTATTCTACAGTTTATTAGTCTGGTCGTCGCTTCAAAAAAAAAAAAAGCGCCACACTCTAAGGCGTCCTTTTTTTACTCAGTGCTTAGTGCTTCACCAAGAGAAATGACGGCATTTTCTCTTGTGCTTCACCTAATATTCCCTCGGCTTTAAACCATATATCTGCAGTTAAGTTTGAAATAAAATATTGCCCGTTTAGAGAACAAATAAACACAACATGAAATATTTTGATATTTGCGACGGAAAAAAAAAATTAAACCATTGTCTAAATTTGGCACACTGTTTAGGAAAAGGAAGTCAATAAAATCTCTTTTACTGGATGTAGTCATTACTTGTTGGTATCAAGTTTCAGTCAAATAAAGTTAATGCCAACAGTTAATGCCAAATCGAACCTGTTGTTGTTGGGTACACGAAATGCTCAACAAAGCTTTTTTCAAAGGTAATTTTCAAACTGCATTATTTTATTTCACTATGGTTCACAAGTGCATCAAATAGATCATTTCGGTAAATGTCTGTTTGGAAGGTCTGTAATCCTCACAGATTTTGTTTAGTGAGCGGTCACCTTGAACTTTCGTTATATGGGAAATATATAATTCGTTTTGTTTTAGGAGAGGTGGAGATGTCGTTTTGGGAAAAGGGAACAACAGCTCGCAAATTCGGGAAAAGGACAAAAAAGCCGTAACAAATTAACTAAAGCTACTTGAGAATGGCTGAACAGATAGAAATTTTATAGCGCAGCCTAAAAATAATCTACAAAGCTTTAAAAGCACTCAAGATAGATAAAACAGCGTCTTAAAGCATTTAGGAGAAAACTGTTGTTGGAGACATCACTGAATGTATCTGAGAAAGACATATCCAGTAGTTCGAACTCATAAACTTTAACTCCTCTTTTTCAGTGTAAGAAGTTACGATTCCAATCTTTCTAGCTAAACATTGTCTACGAATTTTGACTTGTTTCATAAATTCATTTGCCATGGGGAATACGGACATCTAAAATGTACCATATCAGGTAGATATGTACAATAATATATTGCCCATGAAACGTCAAGTACTAATGTTGGAAAGCATATAAAGTTTTAGAAATCTCGGCAAGAGTAGTTATATTAAAATTTAGTTTAAACAAAAAACGGAAAAGCCGTACACAAATAATCGATATTTTTCTCTTAATTTCCATCCGCAAGACGTCAAGTGTTCAAGCGAAATTTAGAAATCTTGTCAAAAACGATCACTATAATCTAAAACTAAAAACATAATTTGAAGGGCGACATCTAAATATATTTTAAAAAGCGCAAAAGCAGGAAAGAAAATAATGTTCTTTTCCTTCTGCTAGTACAGAAGAAACGCAATTCAATTCACAGTAGCACGTTTCTCAAACATAATATTTGACTTACGAGGGTCGTTCTGTTCTTCAGACAATACCGAACAAACCACAAGCGTCAGGTAAAATAGAGAAGAAATCATTCTTTCCTACGACGAAGATCACACAGCATATGATGAATTTTCAACTGGTTCTTTCTTGTGCAAGTTTTCCTTTCGCTGTTGTAAGATTTTCAGTGTGTTACTAAAGACTGACGCGTTATGGTGCTTTGATGTAATTGATTACAGCCTTTGACGCAGATTGTCGATTGGTACCAGGCAACAATGTCGTGTTTGAAAGAATTTAAATTGAAGTATCTTGTAGCCTCCAAAATTAGCCTGCCGTCTTTGTTGTTGCAATAGATTCTCGTTGGTGTGCTTTGTAAACAAGAGGCTTTTCGAGGTGTGTTAAAAAGCATTTTTCTTTATTGTTTTCCACATCTAAGTGAAAACTGAAACCCAATTAGCGTTGGATGAAGTTAAAATTGTTCTGTTTTAAAAGAGACAACACAAAGAGACAAGGAGACAGGACGAGAGGCCAGAACTGTTTTTTTTTCTTAAGATAAGATGTCTGGCTTGAGATGAATTAAACTATTTTTTTAATCACCGAAAACGTGAAAATTAAGAAATAATGGAGAATTAATTACAAAATATTAGAGATTATTAAAACGTCGGCCATACAAAGCGACACCACGGACTGGCAATTACGTGCCATGAAAATGCAAAAATTAAGATCAAATGTCTCCATTTGCTGAATGTTTCAGAATTATAAATTGAACATCAAAACTTGTAACCAAACATCAAGTGAGCGATATGCAATTTACAGTCTTTCCGACCCAAAGTCCAACGTTTCCAAACGAAGCCTTTAATAATAATCTTACGCTATCAACTTTAATTTGTGCTCAAGTATTGTTTTCGTAATTTGGTCTGTACTTGCAAAGCACAATATGTTTCCAGTCCTTATTAAAAGCTTTTAGCAATTACGTTATATTCTTACTAACGCGAAACTGTTAATGAGATTTTGTTTTGGCAAAATTTTGAAACTTATCCGGCTTACATAACCCAAATGAATTTTTTTTTTCCACAAAAAAAAGAAAATCCAAGAAGAGAATAGACAGTCAGTCTTTATTTTAATGTGACCAGTATTGAACGGGGGCAAATAAAAACATGGGATAGACTTCATGTAGTAAATCTTCGTTTTATTTTATTAAAATTTCCATCACAGAGAGAGCAGACAATAGACAAAAAAAATCGACTGGTTTTAAAAATTTAAAACTTATTGAGGTCCTGTTTAAATCATCACAGTACGGACAAACATTTTTCCCTTGGGTTACCTCCACCCAGAGTCACCCTGCCCTCAGAACAAACTTAATAGTTTCTCGTTTAAACAGTTTGCTGCCATTTGTAAAAAAATGTAAGAAAAGTTCTCTCTCTCGTCCTGGGTCGCCCAGTAAAGAGCTAGGGGGTGACCCTCCTGTTAGACACTACTTTGCTACATACAGACAGGCCCTAAATTTAACTTGCATATTTTGTTTTTGTCAAAATACTAGCTAGTTTTACTCAGCTTCTACTTCACATTTCACTTCCAATCCGCTTTTGTTTTTTTAGCCCAAACAGAAAACCTAGTCACCGCTTTTGTCTTTCTTTTTTGTCTTTGTTTGTTTTCTATGTGAGGCCCTAAAAAGCCTGATAAGTAGCCTGCGGCTTGGCTGTTCCATCGCTACGGTCACAGATTAATTTAGGTTTCTATATATTTACTGCAGTATTAGGGCAACTTGTCGATAAAATACTGGAAGTTGGCCGGAAAGTAAGACCAACGTTATGAGAAGTTGAAATGAGCTATTTTACGGTGTCATTCTCTCCCTTTCTTGTGACCTTACAATATCGAGGGAACGAAGCCACAACATAAAAGTTAACGAAGGTTAAAATAAAACACTAAAAAGTAAAAAAAAAAAAAAAATCAATAAATAAAAAAGGGACAAGAATTGTTTTGATTGAGGTGGACATGATGGATAACATGTGTTTTTCTGAAGATGCGAGTTCGTTATGAAGCTCCTTGAAGACTTCGACCACGTGAAGTATCATTTGGACGACAACGCGTTTTGTCTCACATAACACTGTTCGGTAACTGTGTCCTCCTATTAATTTCTTACTGATGAGTTTGCTCTTGGCCAACTTTGAAGGAAAACGTCGAAATAAAAGCAGGTAATTCTTGTTTATGATTATAGTTCGCCTGCAAACTTTGTTCAACGATGCTGATTTGTGATACACAGCTGAATTGCTTCTTCATCGAATACTTTTATCTATATTCAGTATACCTCTAATTCACTTTCTACTGTCACCATTAATTAAAGGCTGCATTACATTAATTTCACAAGTTTCATTCACTTTCGAGGCTACTACCATTATTTAAAAAGGCTCTGTGCCTTTGCACAATTAAATCTAGCCTGGACAGCACATACATTTGGGATATCATCGTTTGTTTCGTTCGATTTCACGGAGTTACCATGTACAACATTTATGTTACCAACGAAACTGGAGTGAACGTCTATGTCCGCCTACAGCGACATACAATATCATCCTTGAATGAAAATTTTCATCAGGATTTAGAAAGTCCGCCTAGCCGAAAAGTATCAAAGTACGGTGTACAGACCAGAAACACTGTAAACTCGTATTTAGTACGATGGGGTTTCTGTACCATTCCTCCAGGAAAGGCAATGACTTTTGTATCGGAGATGGCTAATAATGAGACCCGTATGTACGCGTCTCTGTATGCCCAGTCTAAATTGTGGATTATGGACTATGAAGTGAATTGTGCTAGGTATGGATGCGTGTTTATCAAGAGTGACCTTCATCTTGCATCGGCGCTCTCTCAGACGACGGAAACATTGTACCTTCGTCAGGCCAACCCCGAGCCAGTGTGGGTGCCAAGAAAGACGGGAGACAGTTTTCCAGGAGGCATCATCAAAGCTGGCAGTAATGCGGTGGAGGGAGCTCTTTATTACGGTCGATCGTCCCATGGCGGAACTAAACCTTGCTCAGTGACTACAAAAGCTGACAATCCTTAGTATATAGTTGGTTTTCGGTGAATGGCGAAGAACTGTTGAATGGTGAACTCCTGAAAGACACTGGTCACGAATTTGTTCGAGCCAGCCGTGGTTATCCAGTGCCTCCCAATGCTGTGATAGGTGGTGTTAACGCTTCTGAAGGAACGCTCTACCTTGGAAGAGTTGGGGGAAATATCCCGTGGCTATCTCTCGTTCTCAACAGATTTGACGTCTACTATTTACGGTGGTTTTGGTTCACTACCCTGTAATCTCTTGAAGTTTTTTCTTCCGGTTTTCAAAGAAGTTGCCCTGTTAAACGGAATGCAAATGGCCAAAAACCCACCGAGACCTGCAGTTATCCCCTTAGGGAGGAAAGGCATGGAAAATGATGGGATTGGTAAGTAATAAATTGGTCAAAGTACATATTTAAGAGTAATTCGGTGTGTATCATATTGATGAAAAATAAACTCAGATGACCACGAGGAAGGGATTTCTTCTTTTCTTATCTAACCTGCCCGAAATAAACGAATATGAAATTATTAAAATTAATCTGCATAGATCTTAGCGTCCTCGTGGAATCGGATTTAATAAAATATGTATTTGTTAAATTCGTAATAGAGATCTTTATTTTTCTTAGAGCTGCACTCCTCTTGCTTTGGTCTTCTGTTATGCGCCTTGGCTTCTCTCGATATTCAAAGATGGAAGCAAGTAACGTCCGACCCCACGTGGCCATTGTTGAATCGTACAATTACCTGGCAAGTACTCGCTGAACGGATCAAAAAGTGCGTCTCAGACTCGGGTGTTTCTCTTTCTTCTTTGTTGGACAATGTCGAGACTGAACGACTGGAAGTGGTTACAGATGAGGAAGCTGCATTGTTTTTGGAGCGTCTTAACTCTCAAAGCCAGGACCAACGGTCATTTCTTCTGTTGAATTCAATGTACCAAGACCCGCAGTACCTCAAGAGTGCCATTAAGATGCAACTGACCAGTAATCTTAAACGGTTACACGTCTTGTCTCGAGTAGAGGACATCAGCAATGGGCGTCACCACGTGTCTCAATGAGGGCAGTACTGGGGATATCTTACATTCTCCTCCGACTTAAAGAGCATTCAATTTGGCAGTTTTTATGACGGCAACCTTTCAGTGAACCTATTAAAATCTTTCCTGCCAGTGTTCGAGGCTGTCATGGAAGCGAAAGGTATAGAGTTGACAAGCTACCCCTCCAAACCATCCCTAAAACGTTTCTTCACCCATACCGCAGAGGATGATGGTATTGGTAAGTAAATTATTTATCACCGAAGCTTTAGTCAAGCACCGATCTCACTGGGTTAAATTATATTCTGCGGCAAATTGCTGAAATCGAAAAGGCATTTTATAAGCCAGCTGGCTATGATAAACACGTTGAATGCAGTCTTTTCTTGTTTGCAGCAACGGAAACTGATAGTTTTGCTAACCTGAACGAACGGTCAGAATACAACGTAATGGTGCGTGGAAGATTTACGCAGAAACCACATCGAGCCGATTGGCAAGGGGCAGCATAACAATTTTCCTATCGATCGGAAGGCTAATTAAAGATTTTTTGACAAGATAATGAATCGTATTAGCAGGGTGGCATGAGACCGGGTTTCCCTGTAATAACAGCATCTTGAAGGCTTTAAGCCAGACTTCCTTTGTATAATTATAGCAAAGTCAATAATACAACTGAAGTAAAAATTTGGTTTCTAAATTTGCATTGTTCCTTTCGTTATTTCAGGTAGTGGTGATTGTTGTCCTGGCCTGCTTCTATGCGGATGTGCATTGTTGAGGCAAAAGCAATGGGAAAGAATAATGGCCGGAGAAGCTATTGTGCTTCCCAATGAGTTCACGCCGCAAACGATAAGGGCATGCATCAGCGTGCAACAAGGCTCACTGAACGCATTGTTTTCCGCAAATGTTGACGAATCTTGTGACCTCGAGGATGATCTTGCCCCTATAGCAGGAGATTGCCAAACGTTGTCAGCAAATGATCAAACAGACGAGCCAACATTAGACCAGAAAGCTACAGTTAAACAAACGCCAGTCAAAGTTAATCAGAGTAACGGCGAAAAAGTAGATAAGGAAAAGAAGCGCATGAAGGCCATGGCCGATTGTAAAAATGCTTACCGCGAAGGATTTTGGATTTCCTCTTGTGAAACGACATGTGAAGAATTCGGAAAGCGAATGAATCAACTACCATCTAATGACGCTAAGCAACGTCTACTGATAATGCAAAGCCTTCAGTCATCGCCGTCCAAGATGTTGAGCGTCGACGAGCTGACGGATGCAATTGGAATCCATTCGTTCGACAAAGCGTACATTTTCCGTAAACATCTCAAACGTTCGTTCTTGACTAGAAAAAACGCTTTGCCAGTTTTCATTAAAGATCCGCCCAAAGGAACAGTACCTTCCATGAAGAAGGAATTAAGCTATGTTAAATTTGTTGCCTCTGTCAGAGAATCTGTGGACAGCAACAAGACGCTTTCAGCCGGGAGGTTACGTGACCACTACAATGCAATAATAAAGAATTTTTTCGTTTGTCGACGTTTCGACTGCACACTGCTAGTCTTCATCAGGCGATAAGGTCGACTGGTTATGCGTAAACTTATAAAGCACGCTGCTGTGCTGTGATTGGTTGGTTTTCAACAGCTGTGATTGGCGCATTTCGATCCTCGCTGTTCCGATGCTCTGTTGTTCCCTCGGCGGTCCGCTGTCGTCCATCATGGTTCTCCCAGCAGACAAAGGGCGTGCAAGCGTAGTCATGGATACTGATACCCTACCGCACTTAGATGTCTACCCTGATCGAGAACGGACCGTACCAGCTCCTGAACAAAGACCCGACAGACCGTTTGACCCGAAAGCTGTCCGAGAAGCTGCTTACCCTGAAACGAAACGGAGATCTAACAGAGGCCGTTTACAACAAGATCAGACCTCGACACAAACAGCCGCCAAGAATTTACGTTTTACCGAAACTCCACAAGGCCGACATACCTTTAAGACCTATTGTATCATGTGTTAACACCTTTGCATATGATTTATCCGCCTACTTAGCTAACATCGTGTCTCCTTTAACAGGTAACTCGGATTTTAAAGTGAGGAATTCAGCCCATTTCGTGTCCTCTATCAACAGTGAGACGATCCTAGACAACGAGATCATGGTGTCTTTTGACGTGGAGTCGCTGTTTACCAACGTTCCAATCGACGACGCTGTACAAGCCACGCTACGGAAACTAGAGAACGACCCCAGCCTTGCCGACCGCACAACACTAACACCAGCTCAGATCGCTGACCTTCTGAACTTCGTTTTGAGATCCACATACTTCCAGTATAACGGATCAATTTACGAACAACGGGAAGGCGCAGCCATGGGAAGCCCGGTTTCCGCTGTTATTGCTAACCTCTACATGGAGAGCTTTGAGGAGCAGGCAATAGCTTCATCATCCTACAAGCCTAAAATATGGAAACGCTACGTAGACGACACCTTCACCATCTTGGATCGCGAAAATGTTGATAGCTTCTTACAACATCTCAACAACCAGCAGCCTTCCATCCGCTTCACCATGGAAACAGAGAGTGACAGCAAACTCGCCTTCCTTGACACCGCAGTTTCGAGAGAACCAGACGGCCGCCTCACCGCCAGCGTATACAGGAAGCCTACGCACACTGATCAATACTTAGCGTATGATTCACATCACCCTCAATCAGTTAAACGTGGTATTGTTAAATGTCTTTACGAGCGTGCTAAACGCCTCGTAACAAAACCGTCTGTTATTTCGAAAGAGAAAAAACATCTGTCATCTGTTCTTGTATCTAATGGTTATCCTTTTTCTTTCTTGCAGAAGATCACCAAGACCAGGAAACCAAACACCAATGCCGAACCCGCCACCGAGTTTAAATCCACTGCGGTTTTACCTTACGTCAAAGGTCTTTCTGAGCAACTTCGCCGCTGCCTACAACAACAAGGCGTGCGCGCTGTTTTCAAGTCGGAAACTACACTACGATCACACCTAGTACGGCCGAAAGACGCTGTTGATTCGACTAAGCAGGATGGCGTTGTTTACAGGATTCCCTGTGAGTGCAGCAAAGTTTACATCGGTGAGACTGGAAGACCTATGCAAGACAGGATCAAAGAACACGACCGGGACATCCGATTCGCCCGTACCCAGACCTCCGCCGTTGCAGAACACACCAACAACACCGGACACTACCCGCTTTGGAATGAGGTAAAGTTTATTGATCGTGACCCACACTGGAACAAACGCAGGGTCAAAGAGGCAATTCACATAAGACCTCACCCTAATAACATCAACAGGGATAGTGGAATTGAAATTCCTGAAGCACGGATGACCACGATCAAAAAACACAACAACAGGAGAACTGTACGATAGCGGACCGCCGAGGGAACAACAGAGCATCGGAACAGCGAGGATCGAAATGCGCCAATCACAGCTGTTGAAAACCAACCAATCACAGCGCAGCAGCGTGCTTTATAAGTTTACGCATAACCAGTCGGACCTTATCGCCTGATGAAGACTAGCAGTGTGCAGTCGAAACGTCGCGATCTCCATCACACGTGACTACTTCGTGAGACAAACGAAAAAATTCTTTATTATTGTACTCAACCACGATGAATAACCACAACATTTTTTACGACACTACAATGCAATTGCTCAAAAATTCGGAATGCCGACAGCAAGTGTTTCCACCATTAAAAGGAGATGCATCGCTCCTCATGCTGGGCGCAAAAACAGCAGGAATTACACCAACGAAGCAAAGATTAAGTTTGGTAAAGTTCCCGATACGGACACAAACATTCCCTCGATCAATATACAGTATTGTAGGGCATTTGTCAAAATGGAACAACGAAAGCCTTTTCGCTTCGATGAACGATTTCCTCATCTACGAGATTATTCCACCATCAATAGCACGGATGCAAAGGCACCTGTCATACTGGGATCAAAGAACTCCTTCAACGCGGGACGTACCTGGCTGAGCTACATTAATGAAGATGATTGCTGGAGTCCTCTAGAATAGGAAACAGAAAATTTACCCGAAGCACGAAAGAGACGGCACGGCGACAAGGAAGTCAAGATGAAAATGACTTTTCCGCACACAGACGTCCCTTCGGTCTTCTTGAGATATCTTCTCGAAGCCATTCACTCATGGTTACAGCTCGTAACAGAACAACAACATTTGGCCCAGTACGTTAGGAAAATTGAGAGAAAAGAGGCTTTTAGGCTGTCTTCATTGTTACGGAAGGTAGCACAAGATCTAATCAAAGTACCAACTCCTCCACTTTCCATCATTCCAATTTATGAGAAATATCCCTCAGATTTGTTGAACAAGTTCCGTAGAACGCTTGGAGATGAAAGACTTAAAGAACTAGAGTTAACCATCCTTCGCGCACCAGCTGAAAAGCCACAGATGTATGCAAGCTTGTTAGCCATGAAGATGAGTCTCTTAGATAACAGATTAGAAGACTGCACGTTTGAAGTGGAGAACATTGCACAAGTTAAAGTGGTCAGTGCTATTCAGCGACTAATGGACCACGTCGTAATTTATGGAATGGATGGACTTCCTTTGGAGGAGCTGAAAGAGGATTAAAAAATAAACGGACTTTTTCTTGGCTAAAGCAGACAGCTCCTTTGATAGATGAAATTTCCAGTACGTTAGAAATGAAGAAAGAAGAAGAAACGACTTACTTGAGAGAAATGAACGGAGCATCTTTAATGTTAGAAGTTGAGGAAGGTCTTGAGTGCGGTGAAGATGTTGTACCCAACCAGGAGACAGATAGCGTAACCCGCGAAATTCCACCGTTTGAAGTTTTGGAAATTCTTTTAACGTATGGTCCTCTTGTTGATGGAAGGACAGTTTCGTTGGACTGCGAGCCAGGGCCGTTTAACTATCGTGTAGTAGATGGGGAACCAGATCAGAAACAGTCCCATCTACCAACCAAAATAGCTGCATCCATTGAGTTTCGAATGAATATGAATGCTCACGCTTGTATTCAACGACGGGCAGAGAGGGATAGCGTACCAATGAAGCAGAGAGGGGAAATTCCATTTTGGGTCGTGCTGCAAATATTGGATCATCAATTACAAACGAGACCTTCAAGACTGCTGGCGACTGTAAGAAACAACTGAAGAGTGATTTGAAAGACAGATCCGTTAGTTACGAAGACATGGAGGAGGTGAAGAACGTTGCACTTTCGTTAGGAGATGAGCTGGTAGCAGAGATGAATATGTGGTATGGTGCAAAGGAGCTTGCCGAAAGATGGAATGGATTTCCATGCTTCGGGCAAACGATATTTGCAAAGACTCCTTTGACTTTCTATCAACAACCACTGTCCCATCTTCTAGAGGCTGATGTTCAAGCCTATTGTAAAGCGAGCAAAGTGGAAAAGGAAACGTCTCAAAGATTTCATTGGATTTGTCTTAATCTGAAATGGTATGACGACCATGGACAAATGTCACCCAGTGGTTATTATGAAGAAAGGCGAGCCTGTGGTGATGCAAATTGTTGCGGGACAAGAATATTGCCCCTTGGCACCCCACAGACTCCTAAACCATCTCTTTCCCATGTAGGGCATTATGGAGAGTTGAGGGTCGTGGACAATCTGTTAGAAGATCCATTGTCAGAGGAGAAATTGAAGGAGTTGAATTTATTTCCAGAAATTGAGGTCAACAAAGAAAAGTACAAACAGATGGACTATTTCTTGCCCTCAAAAGGGCTTGACACTGTCTATTCGCACAGACATGGTCTCAATGACGACGATGAAATTAACTTTAGAAAGGTGTTTCTCTGTCCTCAGAACAGTTTAAGGGAAGAGGTTAGGAAGCACATGGAAAAGGAGAAGATAAAAGAAAGAGATAAATTACCCATTTCTTTAACACAGCGAATTTCGTCCTGACAGAAACGCTCAGAGAAATCTGCAACTGCTCTGATCCAGACTGCCAATGGAGAGTGACTGGTGTAAAGTACGACCTTGTGTCCCGCATTATGGAATATGCCGATAAAGAAAATATAACCGTGGAAAAAGAAATCCAAAGAATGGATCGCAGTGCTTTGGAGAGAGAGCTTAGAGACTTGCATGGACTACCAACAAGTGGGGCAATGCTTGAAGTGAGAGAGCGACTTGCAAGAGCACGAGAAAAAAAGTGACTTCCACCGCAACCGTGTGAAATCACCAAGGAGAAAAAACAAGGCAACGCAGTGCTAACCGAAGACTTTCTTTTCATCTCGTCAGTTATCAATAGCATAACAGATTCGTAGTAGCAAGAAATATTTTAAATATTTCTCTCTTCTGACTATCTCCCTGCTTTTAGATTATCTTTATCGTGGCATGTTGTACCACTAGACGCCTAGAAGTGTTCTCAACAGACTGAAGGACGTGTCGTCAGAAACGTCAATGAGGGGTCATAAGAAAGATAAACTTTGTGTAAAATAATTGTTGTGTCGTCGTGTTAAATGCAGCCCAGTACAGAGTAATGTATATGCCATCTTGTTGAATGTTGCCCGGAATCGAGGACGGTTCCTGAATGCATATTAACGCCAGGTGAATCGCCTGATGAACTGTGATGGGCTAGTGATTTGTTTGTTTCTCAGTTCAGTAATTTGTATGTCGTCTTGTTGCGTGTGGCCAAAAAATGATAAATCATAAAAGGTAACGGTGACTTGATCAGTATGTACCCTTTCGTAATAGAACAATTCTTTACTTAAGTTGAGTTTTGGCCGCATTCTGTTTCAGAACAAAGAACAACTGCTTCATCTTGTGTTTTTTGTGAAGGCTTTTGCATGTTTAAATGATTTCCATTAGGATATGCCGTGCTCTACGAACAATAAATGTCTATTAATATTACGAACAGCACAGTGTTTACGGCGTTGTCATGGCCAAACAATCCACTTCGGATTATTCCTTATTTTGAGTGCGTAGTATCTAAGTGATCATCTTTCATTCCTTCATTTCTTTTTTGCTAGTTATTAGTTGATGTATAACCTTAATTGTAACTAGACCAACATCTCCCTTTGAAGAGTGAGGCACAATTAAGATATACTGTTACTGTTAACTATTCATTCATTCATTCATTCATTCATTCATTCATTCATTCATTCATTCATTCATTCATTCATTCATTCATTCATTCATTCATTCATTCATTCATTCATTCATTCATTCATTCATTCATTCATTCATTCATTCATTCATTCATTCATTCATTCATTCATTCGTTCCATTTACTTAGTCTAACATTAAGGATGAAAGGCGAGGAAGTTCAGTATTTCGGCATGTATCATAAAAGGCGTGTTGTCAACCATAGGCGTGAATTAAGTAAAATAATGAATTCATAATTTGATAAATGCCTCTTGTATATAAAAAGTCAAGGGTCTCTATTAGAGGGGAGAGGGGGGTAGTGGGGGTTACAGAAGAGACCATGGGCCTCTATCGGGGAGGGGGGGGGGGGTTACAGAAGAGACCATGGGTCCCTATCGGGGAGGGGGGTGGCAGCAGAAGAGACCACAAGTCTCTATCGGGGAGGGGGGGGGACTGAAGCTGATACCATGGGTCTCTATCGAAGGCGGGGGGGCGGGGGGGGGGGGGGGGGCAAAGCAGATACCATGGGCCTCTTCAAGGGGGTGGGGGGCTATAAGGGGAGGCAGACAATTCCACTTATTCTGGTGGGTCCTGAGCTTGTAGAGTAGTTTTGACCACTTCCCACTGTACTTGGCAAAACTGAATATTCAACGCTGTGAACGCGCGTTACACGTTTCAACCCCTTTTGAGTTTTTTGAGAGATATCAATATATGTATATCTATACGGGCCACAATGTACGAAGGACTCTGGGGCCTAACAACTTCTATGTGTTCATTCATATTCATATTCATTCACATTCAGAGTCATACCAATATTATTGTGTATTTCAATAGTAGTACTTTACATGTATGATATTTCTTTATTGATTAATCTATGCTACAATAAAGACTGCCAGACCCCCAATCAATTTGACAGCTGATTTGAGTTAATTTGCATATAAGTGAATGTCAAACCTCGACAATGTCACGCTTTCTCTCTTGGAAATAATGGACAAATATCTTCGTTATGTTTGACGGAAGACTTGTTTTCTTCGTAAAATGGTTTATGATAATTACCGCCGTTCTGATAGGCCGCAAACTTGAGGTTAGATTCAGACAAGAGTGCTACTTGTGTTTTAGAGACGCGTTCCGTCGCATGTCGATTAGCTTCGATTGGAAAATAAGCATCCGAAAAGTAAGATCTTTGAAATATAAAATAGGGTCATTATCTAAAAAGCTTAACCAAAATGAACAAGTAAAGCCAGTTTTTTTGTTAGCAAGGCTGAAACTTTATGCAAAAATCTCAGATACGAAAATTTCGTTTCAGTAGCACTTTAAGGTAAATGTCGAGATAAAAGCGTTACTTTTGCTATGATTATAATTTGCATGCAAAGTTTGTACATCGATACTGATTTGCGACCCATTGCTGAATAAAATGCTTCCACTTCGATATATTCGACCAATAAGTAACCATCAATTAAAAGCTGCATTGCGTTAATTTGACAAGATTCATTTCCCCACCGGCAATCTTAAAATATTAAGTGTTACGGGTTGCGTGATAACATCCGGGTATGTGTCAAGGGATCATGGAATTGAATTAGGGGATAGCCCCTTTAGGGGCAGTCATGTTGTGCCATTTCTTTGTACAAATCAGTGCAAGGCAACGCAACATACATTGAGTAACCATGTACAGCATTTATGTTACCAACGAAACTGGAGCGAACGTCTATGTCCGCCTACAGCGTCGTACACTTTCCTCTTTGAATGAAAACTTCCATCAGGGATTAGGTTCACAGACCGGAGCTGCTGTAAATTCATACTTGGTGCGGTGGGGTTTCTGCACAATCCCTCCAGGGAAAACAATGTCTTTTGCAGCGGAAGTGGCTAATAATGGGTCCGGTATGTATGCTTCTCTGTATGACCAGTCTAAGTTGTGGATTATGGACTATGAAGTGAATTGTGCTAGGTATGGATGCGTGTTTGTTAAGCGACACATTCAACCATCGTTTCCCATGCCGACGGAAACATTGTACCTTCATCAAGCCAACCCTGAGCCAGTGTGGGTGCCAAGAAGGACGGGAGACAGTTTTCCAGGAGGCATCATCAAAGTTGGCAGCAATGCAGTAAAGGGAGATGTTTATTATGGTCGATCGTCCGATGGCGGAACTAAACCTTGCACGGTGACTACAAAAGCTGATAGATCTAGCACCGTCTTAGTGCATAGATGGTTTTCGGTGCTGAATGGCGAAGAACTATTGAATGGTGAACTCCTGAAAGACACTGGTCACGAATTTATTCGAGCCAGCCGTGGTGATCCAGTGCCTCCCAATGCTGTGATAGGCGGTGTAAACGCTTCTGAAGGAACGCTCTACCTTGGAAGAGTTGGGGGAAATATTCCGTGTTCAGTCAGCATCGAAAGCGGCAGAATCAAGTGTTTCTGTTTCCATGCCGGAAACGGAAAGCAGGTTCAGAGTGGTGAAGTCTTAGTGTTGCTAAAATAGACACAATTCAGTAGAAGTTGACGTTATTTGTGGGCAATTTACTATTAACCATAGTTCCAGTACCAGTTTGTAACTCTATCTGTCTATTATATTAATCAATGTGAATATTAAGAACAGGATACAGAAACACATGGGGAGTTGAAACGTGTAACTCCCTATGATTCGATACAAAGCGTTTGCACATTTGTTTGCACATTCGTTTCCATAAAGTACCGTATTTGGAAAATTTATGAGAAAAAATTAACCAATCAAAATTGTAATATTTGGATTAAATTCACAGCGCACGCTAGATCGCGCTAGATGATGTAATCTTGTTTTTGATCAAACTTTGTTGAATAAATTTTGTTAAATTCTGCTGTTTCATCGTCATTCATATATTTATGGGTTAGAGACTGTTGTGAGTGTTTTGTTTACAAATACACGCACGCGCAGGCCGCACAATGAACGAGAAATTTTCAATACTGCACGAGGCGTAGCCGAGTGCAGTATTGAAAATTTCGAGTTCATTGGGCTGCCAGCAAGTGCGTGTATTTGTAAACAAAACACGAACTAACAGTCTCTAACCCTTTTAATATACAATCTGAGTACACTGCACTCAATACACAATTTCGCGAACTTTGAACAAGAATTTTAATAAATAAGAATTCAGTTGTATCTAAGTAGCACAAAATTCTAATGGCGTAGTTTAAGAATATAGAAATCACAAAAAGCCATACATAATTAAATATAAATGAATCATTCACAAAATCGTTTATAAGTTCATATTTGTTCTTTCACTATTTCTGCAAATCTGTCAGCTGAAGCCGTTGTCAATAATGCACGATTTTTATGCGTTATTGTCAATAACGCACTGTCGGAGTTTGCTGACGACAGGTAAAGTAAAATCACGTGCTCGATTTTAACCAATTGCACGCGTGGATTTTGGACAGTGAACGAAGATTGTATATTAACAGTGGTTAATTGTTTGGAGAACTTCACTTGGATACACTATAAACCTAATCATCTACAGGTATAGCAACTTGTTGCAAGCTGATTGGATGTGAAACTTAACACTTATGTCTATCAGAACATAGGTGTGAGTGGCACACACATAATAAGCAATTATTCGGAGGTTGAGCATGATATCGTGAATAATGAAAACCGAAGTCTGTGTTATCTGCTGAAGCCGACGGCTGAGGCAGATAACACAGACACGAGGTTTTGATAATTCACGATATCACGGGAAAACCGAATTCAATAATTGTTTTATTATACGCTTTCAAATAATTTGCAAACGAGGTAAGGGCTGCCATCACTTTTTTCTAGCGCCGGCGTAAAACTTCGTCCGAACATTGGCCAAAGCGGTTTTATCTTGTGGTTTCTCCAGGTTCTTCTCCCTCAAATAATCATTCAGAATTTTAAAACTTGTTTTGTTGTTCTCTTGGTGTTTTTAGAATCTTTGTTCTCGATCAAAACTTTCAATTCCTCTTCGGAAACGGAGGCGAATCGCTCAGCCATATTTAGCACTACACGGACGAGGGGCTTGGAAACCAGGCGGACTTTGAACTCGACATGATAACCCAATATCTGCTGCAGATATCGGGTTATCATACCAAGTTCACATGCTACTGTATATTGAGTGTATGCTCTCGACCAATCACATGTTTCAAAGTAATTCTAATGTATAATAATACTTCTTGAATGGCACATACACCTTACAGTGCGACTACTCGAACCGGGGCACCCTGAACAAAATTAACCAATCACAGTGTTAATGGCAAACAAAGGATAGGGACATTTTTTTGCAAAGGACCAACCAATGACGTTCTAGGACGCAAACAAAACATTAGCAACAAAATTTGAACTGTCAACAACGTTACAAACTGATGCGGACCTCTCAGGAAACTTGCCTTGTCTTTGATTGATTACTTTCGATCCTAAATTTTTAAGAACAAGCAAAATCAGTCTTGGTTTTTCAAATTCGATGGAATAATAAATAATATTCGCCGCCACGATAAGGATCAGTGTGAAGGAAACGTTAGTATACAATTGGAATTAAACAAACCTTTATTGGCTTTGCATTTACAGACAACCTCTAGCTCTCACAAGAACTTTTTTATGCTATAAAATAAAACGCAATGCATGGAATAATTTTTCTGTTTGTCTTTGAACGTTTGTTGTTTACATGTAACCGAAGACACGGTAGGTAGACATGATGAACAATGCCGTTGAGCAGTAGCCTTTGCTGCAGTCCTGTGCTACTAATGCTAGGCTTGCACAGTTTTTCGTTTTATAAAAAATCAACGACATCTTCCTGCACCATTTTTTATCGTAGCGCAGCTGCTCTCCGTACATGCATCGATGAATTGTTTAAATAAAAGTCACGCAAAACGTTTTGCACAAAGTGCCGACTACTTTTGTCTTTGCCTGCGATTATCTGTTGGTTCATTCCAGTGTGATGTACGTCCAAAACGCGCTCTCGTAACAATTGGGAATGTCGGCGACCATTATCATAATATATCCCCCGTCACGATCAACTCGAACTGGAACGTTTTGATAAAACGCCATTTTGGAAACTTTTACATGGAAAGCATGAACAGAGCTTTTCGATGAAACTTAAACTTTAGGATCGAAAGTAACCAATCAAATAGAAGGCAAGTTTCCTGAGAGGTCCGCATGTGTTCCTAACGTTGTTGACAGTTCAAATTTTGTTGCTAATCTTTTGTTTACGTTCTAGAACGTTATTGGTCAGTTGCTAAAAAATGTCCCTATCCTTTGTTTTCAATTAACACTGTGATTGGTCAATTTTGTTCAGGGTGCCCCGGTTGGAGTAGTCGCACTGTAAACGGTTACCAGTATACTGTGATCTTTCTTCAAGGACTCCGCCATTTACAGTTCATCGCCTTTCTTTAAGTCCGCTACTCTACAAGATAAGTGAATACCGCATGATCAAGTAGGTGAATCGGCATCTCGCTTCAAGGCATTCAGAACTTTGCCGCTCGAATTGCGACCAGTACACACAAATATGATCACATCACACCAGTTTTAAAAGAGCTTAAATGGCTACCAGTCGCGACTCAGTTATATTTCAGGAGCGCTATCATGGCCTACAAATGTCTAACATCTCGCGTGCCGGAGTATCTGTCTTCCCAGTTCAGTAAGCGAGGAGAAATACGCAGACGTGCCACAAGAAGTTCACAAATGCTGAACATTCCTCTTTTTAAGTCTGCCAGTGGTCAGAGAACGTTCTACTACAGAACAGTCAGTATCTGGAACTCCATGGATAGCTCTCTAAAAACTCTCGAGAAAGTATCTGCCTTTAAGTTTTATCTTAAACGTAAACTTATCAAGGATTTTATAGACTCCTAATTCTAGTTAATTAATTTTAAGTCTGAATATTATCTTAGAGTTTTTAAGTAGTTTTAAATTATTATTGTATTGTCTTTGAAAAGCCTCTAAGGGGAAAGTCAATAAAGTATGTATGTATGTATGTATCACGGAATAATTTCTGTAGCGCACCAGCAAAAGCAGTGTCGGTAGTGTGGATCCGAGATCACCAAACCAGACTGAATTTTGAAAGAAAAGCTTGGCCCAAGCTGGAAGAACGTAACTGAAATATGGGTGGAGGAGAGAGTAAGCCAGGTACGTGCATCGCTATCAGCTACTTCAGCTAACCCGTCCACTTTCCACACGCACGTTTGTGTAAGGTGGCTCGAAGGGGTTTAGATATTCCCATCTTTGGTATCCTGTTGGAGCTACACCAATAAAGGTTGTTGGGGCTACACCAATAAAGGTTGTAAAGGTTTTACCAATGAACAAATTGCAGTTGCTATGATGTCAAAATTCATTGCCATGGCAATGTCACATGAGGTCAAAGGTACCTTATTTGTTTTACCGTTTGAGGCTAATAACTTAAAAACTAGACGGTGAAAGTTGTTGTTTCCCATATTTGTTTGCCTACTGGGCAAAACAGACAAACTAACAATGTTTAAAAAAATTCTGTAGGTAGGGTTCAGAGCCACCATAAGTCAGTGAAAAAATGACGTAGCTTAGAATCCTACCTACCGAATTTTTTAAAAATCTGCAAAAAAAATTTCTTTTGTCAGTTGGATAAAAATATATCAAAAACAACAACTTTCACCGTGTAGTTTTTGTCATTAGCCTCAAAAGGTCCAAACTAGGGTATCTTTGACCTCATATGGCATTTCCATGGCAACGATTTTTGACGTCACGATGACGTCAATTTGTTTTTTGGTAAAACTTGTAAAAGTTTGTAGTACTAGAAGATTTTCCTAAAAATTATTGGTATAGCTGCGATAGAACACCTAAAATGGGCATGTCTAATTCTGACTAAACTGTTATGAGCCATCTTAAATGCCGTAAAAGAGCCAGGAATTTTTGGGGGTGGGTGCGCGCTAATAAAAGCCTTCGGGACTGGGAGTCGATGGGTTAATGCATCCCAAATCGCCTTCAATATCATCATTTCCCCAATGCATACTCCATGCAAAATAGTCGAATCTCGAACCATCAGCAAGTGGAACACTCGCCCGATCTGCTACGGACTGGGGCAGTCCAGTAACTTGACAAAACATTAATCCTTTTGGATTTGCCTGGTTTTCGGCCTTAAAACTTCATTGAATTAATCTTATTCGCGCCATTTTTTTGCATTTCCGCTGGCTGAACTGATCACAGATGTCAAATATTATCCATTCCCAGTGTCTTCTCTGGACTATTTTATGGCCGAGATATACTACATGAGATCCCGAATAAAAACGTCATACAAAATCGCATTTTGGTCTCTGTGGAGAAGTCCTCAACAAATTCCACGTTCGTCGCCATACTGTATAAAACGCTCGCTGAATGCTTAACATATGCGTGATGCTAAAGGCGCAATTTATAAAGAGTGCCCCTAGAGCCACTAATCAGTGCACTGGTGACAGATATAGGCATCACCTTTCTCTCGTATGTCATTTTGATGAAAAATTAAAAACTCTGATCCCCTTTTCTTAGCGTCATGAAGTAATTATTTTGAAGACATTGTTGACAGAATACGCCACCGTCAAGTGTTTGAGTTTCCTAATAAGGAAGGTGGCCAGACGACACGATAAAAGGCCACGGTAGATACACGGCATCTCGCTTCGATCACTGAATAATTTCTGTAGCGCACCAGCACAAGCAGTGTCGGTAGTGTAGATCCGAGATCAGCAAACCAGACTAAATTTTGAAAGAAAAGCTTGGCCCAAGCTGGAAGAACGTTACTGAAAAATGGGTGGAGGAGAGAGTAAGCCAGGTACGTGCATCGCTATCAGCTACGTCAGCTAACCCGTCCACTTTCGCTTTGAAGCAGTGGCCAGCTTCATTTAGTTTTAGCGTTTACAATTATATTCCGTGTTAGATTTTAGAACTGTGAACCGAATTGCGCCCAAATCTGCTTATTAGGTAAGGTCATTTTGGCCAAGAGAGAACAAATTTTATGAAAATAAACTGGCTATACGTGAAATTTTATTTCGCGGTCACAACTGTTTAAGGAGGCTCGCAACGGTTTCCAGCACTTTCCAGCTCTTAAACTTTGATGGGTCAGTACTACAAATCTTTATCAGTTGCTGCTACAATAATGATATCAAACAAATTCCCAATCATTGCTAAACAAGTTGTGGTAATTTTCATGACGTCACTGGTTACTATAGCAACAGTTTTACCCGTTAAAAACACCCTTAATTTTGCCTTTAAGTGCTTATAACTCAAAAACGAGTCCGGTGACCCCCATTTTTTATTATTGAATAATGATAAGCATGTTAAGATGCAACTTTTTGCAAAGTTAAAAAAAATTCTCCGGAGCGGTTTCAGAGCCACCTTAAATTTACGGAAATTTAAGGTGGCTCTGAAACCCCTCCGGAGAAATTTTTTTAACTTTGCAAAATTTACGGAAATTTAAGGTGGCTCTGAAACCCCTCCGGAGAAATTTTTTTAACTTTGCAAAAAGTTGCATCTTAACATGCTTATCATTATTCAATAATAAAAAATGGGGGTCACCGGACTCGTTTTTGAGTTATAAGCACTTAAAGGCAAAATTAAGGGTGTTTTTAACGGGTAAAACTGTTGCTATAGTACCCAGTGACGTCATGAAAATGACCGCAACTTGTTCAGCAATGATTGGGAATTTGTTTGACATCATTATTGTAGCAGCAACTGATAAAGATTTGTAGCACTGACCCATCAAAGTTTAAGAGCTCGAAATTGCTGGAAACCGTTGTGAGCCTCCTTAAACTGTTCTTTACTGGCGCAGATGAAACGTTTTTGCAATTAAATTATCATAAAGGGCTTTGCTTTGCTAACCCGTCACAATCAAACCCTAACAATTATTTTTGGCTCATTGACAGCTTTCTTCCTCAAAAGTTCACGAGGAGCCGCAAGCGCTATTTTTTTTGCACGGCTGCGGGCGGCACATCAAAGAATTTGGAACTGAATGGCAAATTCCTAGAATATTTTTATCTGGTGAGTTGAACCGAAGGTGTTAAAAATCCACGGGATCCAAAACCACATGTCAATTAATATGACACTCTTCCCTTTCCCTAAATCGATATGCGCTTTGTACATAAAGGCTAATTACAACAGATTAAACAAAAAATGGACGCAAATGCTTGAGTTTTAGAAAAGAATTGTTTCCGTTCCGTTCTTTCGACTTTTGGATAAATACCTTTTATCTCTGCCTTGCGCTTTTTTTTCATTTTTAATGCCGCTTTTAGTTCTTGGATTGTCGGTCGTTCTCCGACGAGCAATGTTACTAAAGAGTTCTTCGCATCAAGAACGTTCAGAAAATGTGTGAACAGATCTAGAAATGCCAGCGCGTATATATCGCTTGGTCTAGAAGATGGTTTACCGTACCATCGCAAAATTTCGGCGCATGGTAACTATCGGAAAACACTTTTACCAGAATCAAATATTACGGGGTGAAGTACAGGTCTAATTAAAGCGATATTTTTGCAAAGTTAGTTGTACTTATCAGGTATACGCTACCCAGGACAGTACAGGTCTGATTAAAGCGATGTTTTTTGCAAAGTTATTTGTACTCATCAGGTATACGCTACCCAGGACAGTACAGGTCTGCAAAGTTATTTGCACTCATCAGGTATACGCAACCCAGGACAGTACAGGTCTGATTAAAGCGATATTTTTTTGCAGAGTTATTTGTACTCATCAGGTATACGCTACCCAGGACAGTACAGGTCTGATTAAAGCGATATTTTTTGCAAAGTTATTTGTACTCATCAGGTATACGCTACCCAGGACAGTACAGGTCTGATTAAAGCGATGCTTTTGCAAAGTTAGTTGTACTCATCAGGTATACGCTACCCAGGACAGTACAGGTCTGATTAAAGCGATGTTTTTTGCAAAGTTATTTGTACTCATCAGGTATACGCTACCCAGGACAGTACAGTTCTGATTAAAGCGATGTTTTTTGCAAAGTTATTTGTACTCATCAGGCATACGCTACCCAGGACAGTACAGGTCTGATTAAAGCGATGCTTTTGCAAAGTCATTTGTACTCATCAGGTATACGCTACCCAGGACAGTACAGGTCTGATTAAAGCGATGCTTTAGCAAAGTTATTTGTACTCATCAGGTATATGCTACCCAGGACAGTACAGTTCTGATTAAAGCGATGCTTTTGCAAAGTTATTTGTACTCATCAGGTATACGCTACCCAGGACAGTACAGGTCTGATTAAAGCGATGCTTTTCCAAAGTCATTTGTACTCATCAGGTATACGCTACCCAGGACAGTACAGGTCTGATTAAAGCGATGCTTTTGCAAAGTTATTTGTACTCATCAGGTATACGCTACCCAGGACAGTACAGGTCTGATTAAAGCGATATTTTTTGCAAAGTTATTGTACTCATCAGGTATACGCTACCCAGGACAGTACAGGTCTGATTAGAGCGATATTTTTTGCAATGTTATTTGTACTGATCAGGTATACGCTACCCAGGACAGTACAGGTCTGATTAGAGCGATATTTTTTGCAATGTTATTTGTACTGATCAGGTATACGCTACCCAGGACAGTACAGGTCTGATTAGAGCGATATTTTTTTGCAATGTTATTTGTACTGATCAGGTATACGCTACCCGGGACAGTACAGGTCTGATGAAAGCGATATTTTTGCATAGTTGCTTGTACTCGTAAGGTATACGCTACCCACGATAGTGCAAGACTAATAATTTTCAATGTATTATATGTTACAAAAAATTACAAGAAAGCTTGCCGGTAGAGGGCCCCCCTCTAGTAGTTATGAATTCAATGAAAAGTAATAAATTTAAGCTTGGTTTATAGGGCATTTGTCTCATTTTGGCGTCACGGATGACCGGAAAACATTTCTCTTCTAAATTACATGTCTTTAAAACAATGTATGGAACAGACTTACCTAGGATCCTCCTTACTTATGACTGATTTAAGCAATGAATGGACCGCGATGTGAACATGACCCAAATAAACAGACTCGACATACAAAGCAGCTTTCAGGAGCACGTGCTTTTGCGCTAAAAACCAAAACGGACCTTCACCACCGATCGACGACAGAACATTTCATTTTCGGTGAGCAAATAAAATCTATTCCATCTGAAATATCTTGAAGCAATTTGAAATCTTGAAGGCAAAGCCGTTCTCGATGAACGGCATATCAAATCGCTGTAACTCGCCATTTCGACTTCGCCAGAACAGGACTGGTTTTTTGTTGTACGTGATCCCACTTGACCAGCAATTCCTCTTACGAAATCGAAATTTTTCTACGACATCGAGTTAGTAGCTTGAAATTATCCTACAAGACCTCATGTTTTGCCGCCAAGCACGTTCCCCGCGAAACATTATAATTTATTCTCCGCCTAAAATGAAAATTGATCTTCGTACGTGACGATCAATTGATCCAAACTTTACATGTCACTTTGATTGTCACATAATAACACCTTCTGCAACCACAACGAAAAATTCTCTGCGTGATCCGCCAAATAAATCTAATTATCTTCGGGACAAAAAAATAGCTGCTTGCGGCTCCCATTCAAGGCGATTCACACCGGCTTCATAAAATATTACGTGTAATGCATGAGAAAACAAAGAGAACTTGTATATTTTTAGAGCACAAAATTTTATTTTTTACTCTGCAGAGGAAGATGTGACAAAGATCTGACCTCGCGCCGTATCATTAGGCGCGTAACAGCAATCATCGCACGGGAATTATCAAATCGCTGTCATCAAGGGGACTTTTTAACGAAGGCGTTCAAGTTCTCGTCTGACAACTTTTCGCACCAAAGGTGTCTCGTTCATCAAAGCGGTTGCCTTTCATCTTCAGACCGACCTGTCAACGAAACTAAGTGTGAAAACATTAATTCGATTAACATTGGGACAAAAAAAGTAGCGGTTGCGGCTCCTCGTGTTCCGTTGAACCAAAGACAAGCCAACGTGACGGAAGGAAGAATCGTATTTAATGATAAACAATCACAATTCGATCTAAGATACAAATTACTAGAAACTACGTTGGTACTAGCTTACAACGTGATGAACGTATACAACTTGACATGTAAAAACTCAAACTAGAAACCGACTGTAAAACTTACTTTTATGCTGCCTCCGTTATTGGCGTAAATAGTTTACTGTGAAAATACTGTGATTCTGGTTAGCAACTGGATAGCAAATACTGTTAAATACTGTGATTCTGGTGAGCAACTGGTTAGCAAATACGCCCAACATATAAAGAAAATTGTCATCGAAACAAAAGTCACAATTGAATTTTATTTTGTTTGCACTATGAGTAAAGGACCAGCAAAGCAGTCACGCGAGTCACACAATCCGAGGCTTACGTTATTCCCAGCTATTTTTATCTTAATGGTTTTTTCCTACTAATGACGTAACCCTGTACATTCGGGCACACTCAATTGTTTACCTTAGCAAATATTTCATTTCCCTTCAAATCTGTGAACTCGCTTCAATGAAACAGCCAAAGAATTCACTTCAATTGCCTAAACCCATGGCCATAAGAAATACTCGCAAAATTGCAATTAAGTTGATCACGGACCGTCGCTATAATGGGTGGAGGAGAGAGTAAGCCAGGTACGTACATCGCTATTAGCTACGTCAGCTAACTCGTCCACTTCCGCTTTGAAGCAGTGGCCAGCTTCGTTTAGTTTGAGCTTATATTCCGTGTTAGATTTTAAAATTGTGAACCGAATTACGCCCAAATCTGCTTATTAGGTAAGGTCATTTTGGCCAAGAGAGAACAAAGCTGGTGAGATGACTTTTGTCAATGTTTCTTTGATTATAAATCTTCAGACTCTTAAGAAGTTTCTCGTTAGTCATTGAGGCAAATAAAAGAATAATCAGTACGAAACTAACGACAAGCGCGTAGGGAATGTTGTACGCACTGTCCGGAAAACGTTTGAATTTGCTAATGAAAATTTCGGAAAGTTCTTTTGAGATGCAAACCAGTTATCTGCAGATATTTATTAATCAGTTATGTACTATCTATAAGAACATTGGCCATCAGTTTCCCTTACGGTTGTTCGAATTCAAAACATTTTGATACTGATATCTCGAACAGTTGGCTACCGTTTCGCTAGAGAGTTTAACATAGCGGGATTCTAGTGTGATGTTTAATTTATCGGTCAGTACAAAATGCCAGCTACAGACTACGTACAAAACGCAGGCCGTATTCAAAAACTGTTTTCTCGTCTAATTCCATTTTATAACTTTCCTCTTGTCACCGACGTAATCGTAGTTAATAGTCGGCGAGGTCATCTTCAACAAAAATTCTTAGTATTGGGGAATATACTTCCCAAACGAAATGTCGAGAGTAAATAAATTCATAACTTGATTTTAAGCATTCATAGTCTTCTCCATGACTTCCACTTTCGCATTATATAAAATACCAGCAGTACTAGAGCACGTGATGCAAACATTTCATGTTTGTCAGCCGTTTCGCACATGATGATGACGAGCGATCATGAAAATAAACTGGCTATACGTGAAATTTTATTTAACTGTTCTTTACTGGCGCAGATAAAGCCTTTTTGCAATTAAATTATCAAAAAGGGCTTTGCTTTGCTAAACCGTCACAATCAAACGCTAAAAATATGACAAATACCATCTTGCCGTGCGTCTGGTCAGTTATAGATCACAGATGACGTCAAAATGTGGTAAGAACAAAAAAGGGATGAAAGTCACTGATGTTCTTAGCACATTTTGACGTTTTCTATGATCTATAACTGAACAGACGCACCGCAAAATGGAATCTATTTGTTTTATACAATAACAAGACCTCTGTACACTTCAGTATCGCTAAAGTGCCGCTACCGGTGAGCCAAGGTTGTTTTCATTTTCGAGATAGTTTAACGTAATCACGAAGCACTGTTTAACCGATTTTATAATACGCAATATGAAGGGAAAATAAAATGTCAACGAAATTAAGAAACTGACCTTTATTCCCTTTGCACTCTGTAAGCTTTAACTAAGGTAAGCGTTCAACGGCGTCAACTGCCATGTATGGATTTCCCGTAGCGGCTTCAAACTGCTCGAGCATCGGACAAACACAGCTTTCGATAATTTTCAAATCGGTCACTGTCTACTTCAAGCTTGTTAGCCCAGTTAAATGTCTCGAAAGGTGTAGACTATTTGGCAGAGTGTTCCTCTATGTAGATTTAAATTTAAGCTGAACTTTTTCTTGTTGTTTTAGCTGCAAGTTTTGAAAAACTTTGCCGAGAAGACTGACTTGGACTATCAACTTGGAAGTCATCTGTGTGTCTGTACTCTAATAGATGACAGGCACCAGCCAATCACAACGCGCACAGTATCTCGGTTATTGTATAAATACTAATAATGAACCATTTTCCTAGATCCCGTTCCTGGGCACTTCAGCATTTATGTAACCAACAAGACAAAGTGTGCGAAAGACATTTTTGTTCGTCTTCGAGGTGACAAACTAATGGAAAAAGAGATATATTCTCGAATTTTAAACGAAACGGCAGTCGAAATAGGTGGCGGGGGCGCAGCTGGCCATGGAGGAGAGAGAGGTGCAAAGGAAAGTGGGCATGGAGGAATCAAAGTTGCTAACAAACTCGAAAAGGAGAGCAAGACACACCAGGTATTTAACTGCTTAATTCAAGGCGGCTTCACCTTCCTTCCAACTGGAGAGGCGATACCATTTGCTGTTGAAAACATTGATCGTTTGATGTATATTTCCGTCCACGATGGAAGCGACAGTTGGGGCTGGGATATGCCACTGGATCCTCACGTCTATGGCTGTGTTACTGTTAAAGAAGATGAAACTGGCCGCATCAGTATTTCTCCTTCCAATCCTGGATCACGCTGGATCCAGTGTAACAAAGAAAACCCCACTTTTCCAAGTGATACGGTCAAGGTTCATGTAAGGCCTGATTATGTAGTAGTTTATTTGGCCAAAACACGTATCTTTACATACGGAATTAATACTAATACGTTTCTCACTGGTGTCTGTAAAGAAAATGGTAAGCTATGCAGATACAATGGCCAATCATTTGATGAGCAATGGAGTAAAATGCTTGGCATTCGTACTACTGTAGATCTACTATTTTTGCCACAAAATATGAATGGGCGAAGGCCCAACGTGGCAATGAAATCTCACCAAACGCAGTTAAAACTGTCGTCCTGTTCAACGGAAAAGCCGAAGACGGATATGTAGGGCGTGTTGGCGGTGAAATTAGCTGTGTAATAACTATTACAGATGGTAGGATTAATTATTTTGTTACTGGGAAAGGCTCTAAGAGTACTTCAGGGGAGGTTCTTCTCCTGACTGTTGATCCTTCCGCTTAGCTGCCATATAAGTAGTCCAATTTCATATTACAACTTAAGAAAATGGCTAAGAAAACGCTTGAAAAGTTGGAGTCGATATAATATTATTACTTTTTTCTTTCGTACTATTCAATTTTTCATAATTTTTTTTAGAAAATTGTAATGTACATTATAATATCTAGTCTTGTCAGTATCGTGAGTAATGTTAGTTTAATTGTAAGTAATGTTACAATAATAGGGTGTAGTACTGTTTATGAGAAGTAATGCTCATATTCTGTATTGTAAGTAACACGTGTACATGGTATTGTCAATATTGCAAGTAATACTAGTATTGCAGGTTACGTTAACAACAACAACAACAATAAGCTTTATTTGCATGACTATAAGTACATACAGTATTGCAAAAGCGTAAAACGAAACTTATAACAGTCATAATAGGAAAAAAGTAAGTTAACATAGTAAGTAATTTTAGTATTGTAAGTAAGTTCGTGTTAGTGTTAGGTCTGTTAGTATTACAACTAATTAAAAATTATATAAGTGGTCTCCTATTCAATGATATAATTGTTAAATGGAGCAACACCTTTGCACGCTTGGGTTCTAATTATTCTCCCTGCGCATACTATACATCTATGCGTTCAAATTCACTATATTCGATTCCATTACGTGACACGCCATGACGTTACATTAATCTGACGCATTATATAGTTCTTACAGACACCTCGAAAAGTTTTGAAAGTAGAGGTCAAGTTGTTTCTTACTTCTAACTTGGAGGTCGTAGAGCAAACGCCTCTAAAATAGTGATTTCTCCTGTACAGCTCTACAATGAAGCGTACGCTTTTAAGTTTAGCTGAATAAAGTAAAGTGATTTTGTGACCTTCAAGTCAAGGGTAGATGGGTGGAGCACTTTAGTGATTTGCTAAGCCTCCCTAGTGATGTTGACTTAAAAATCGTGGACGAACTTGACCAATTACCAATCATGCAGTCTATGGATGATCCTGTTACAGACCAGGAGCTGGAAAAAGCCATTTCAAACACCAAACTTGGGAAGAGCCCTGGTTCTGATGGTGTCCTTCCAGAAGTCATTGTTTATGGTGGTCGCTGTCTGAGAGCTTTTCTTCTCATCCTATTTAATATCATTTGGGCGTCTGAAATGATTCCTCAAGTGTGGAAAGATGCAATTATCATCATCTTATTTAAGAAGGGTGACAGAAGCGAATGTGGAAACTACAGGGGGATATCACTACTAAGTGTCGTGGGAAAAATATTCGCAGATATCATCCTGCAAAGACTACAGCTGCTTGCGGAATTTATATATCCCCAGTCCCAGTCAGGGTACCGAGCTGGTAGAGGCACTATTGATGGCATATTCACTCTTCGTCAGCTTATGGAAAAGACCAGAGAGCAACGTAACAACATGTATATAGTCTTTGTAGACTTTGTGAAAGCTTTCGACACTGTCAATCGTGAACTTCTCTTTTCGATCCTAGGCAAACTAGGATGTCCACCAAAGTTCATAAGAATAATAAAGAAGCTATATTCTGATGTTCATGCTAGGCTAATCGTAGACGGAGAGCTAACTCAAGCATTCGAATACAACTGTGGTGTCAAGCAAGGATGTAAGTTAGCACCAACTCTATTTGGCATCTATGCGGCTGTCCTGCTCTGGTTGGCCTTTAAGAAAATTGAACACACCTGCAGCATCCAGATAAGATTCCGATTTGATGGTAATCTCTTCGATCTTCGCAGGCTCAAAGCAAAAACAAAAGTCCTTACGGAATTCATCAGAGAGGCACAGTACGCCGACGATATTGCCCTATTCAGCGATACCCCAGAAGGTCTGCAGTCTTTACTTACATCGTACAATCAACTTGCTAAGAGAATGGGGATGCGCATTAACACGAAAAAGACGGAGACTATGTGTATTGGTAATACTGCCGACTTTTATGTTGATGGCATAAAGCTGGTCAATGTCACTCACTTTAAATACCTTGGTAGTATCCTGTCAAGTGACTGTTCAATGAGAGCGGAGCTCACGTCTCGTATACAGGCTGTGTCATGTGCTTATGGTCGCCTTCGAAAGAGAGTTTTCGACTCACGAGATCTCACTGTATCAACCAAGATCGCTGTTTATAATCAATGTCTAATGCCTCTCTTATTGTACGGTAGTGAGTCATGGACTGTCTATCAGCATGAAGTTAGAGAACTTCGTACTCTGCAACAACGCCATTTGCGCCTAATTCTCAAGATCAGGTGGGACGACTATATAAGCAACGAAGATGTCCTCCGTCGCGCAAACGTAGATGACATTGAAACCAAATTAGTCAGAAGTCGTCTCCGCTGGCTTGGGCACCTCTGCCGAATGGACGATGACAGAGTGCCTAAGCAGCTGTTATTTTCAGAGCTAGAACACGGATCTCGCCCGTTTGGTCGTCCTAAACTAAGATTCAAGGACATTTTGAAAAAAGACCTCAAAATTGGAAGCGTTCTTGAAGCGTGGTGCTACTATGTACATAACAGAAAGGAATGGAGGGCTATCACGGATAACATCTGCACGTCATACGACAAAAGAAGATATGAAACATACTCAAAACGAAGGGATGCTCGCCGTAAAAGGGCGAAGGACATATAAACTGTGTTATACCCGTTAGCGGGTGCAGGCGCTTATATATATATATATATGAGTTAGGTGGCAATCTGAAACTACAGGCAGCTCTACTATACTATTGAACCATGGAAACTGCTGATTTCAGGGGCGTATAAAAATTGGCAGACCAATCATATCAAAATCGTTCCCCACTGTGGTAAATATCTGCTCAAAATAGATACCAACGTTTTTCTTCGAATTCTGAAAGTTATATTGTTCTACGCATACGTTGTTCAATTGGCCAACACAAGGGCAAGGAAGACGGGCTGAGATTAAGTATCTGAAGAGATTCAAGGTGAAGTTTAGCTCTCAGTCGGCATGAGCCCAAGTTTTAAATATAGCCGAAGGGAAGTATCTAACCCTGAAAAATCAACTGTTTGAAATCGAAAACATCGATACCGACAAGGCCAAGATAAAGGATGTCGAAAAGCGAGTAATGCCCTTATAATTATAATTTTTTTTTCTTGTTAACCGGGTGGGGCCTGGGGCCCGCCCGGTTGTTAAAAAAAATGCACTCTGCGTGTTTTGGTCGTCGCAGATCTAAAAATACGCATTTGGCCGGAGTTCAAATCACGTTGCTCGCGAGGAGTTATGAATAATTTACCTATTTACAATTTTACGAATTCCATTGTTTGTTTAGTGTGAAATCTTTATTTTGGTGTTATTTAACGTGAGGAGCTATAACTTATGAATACTCCGTTGTTTGTTTAGTGTAAAATCTTTATTTTGGTGTTATTTATTAAGCGGTGGAGTCGGAATGGGTTCAAATCGTAAAATTTACGCATTCGTAAAATGATTTATAGCTCCGTGCGATCGAGTGCGAAACAGCGACCTGTCTTGAAGACCATTACTTTATGACAGATGTTAACGATGCAGCAGTTTCGTGGTTGATGCCAGTGTGATGTTTTCGTTCGCTGTGCTTTTTGCCCGTTTGATTTGCGTTGAGCTGAAAAGAGTCCAATAATCTAAAGCAGTATATTTACTAATTCAGGGACTGTTCTGGACAAACAAACGTGAAGGTAAGTGGATAAGTGTTTATTTTCTCTCACAGAGAATAGCGTCACTGATGCATTTTGGTTTTTGATCTTCTGCGGCAAATAACGTTTTTGATCATTTTCACCCAGTTGTGTTGGGGACGCATCTTTTTGTCCGTCACTGTGATAAGTTAGGTTGTGTTGTAAATTTCTGATTTGATGTTTGTTTATGAAATACGTAGCGTAGTAAGTTCATTTTGTTGATAAGAGAAATCTTGCCCCGCATTTTAAGAGCGCTTGACTCTAATTTTCGAGAAATCGCCGTCAAAATCGAAAATTCGAATTTTTTCATATTCAGTCAGAATAAACCTTTTGGTGAACTATTTACGGAAATTACAATAAAACTTTCCAAAGAGTTTTCGTTTTTGAGAAATTCGGCAAAATGTGAAATGCCGTGTTCGCGCCACAGTCGCCACTAAATTTTGCCGAAAATTGGTGCGTATTCAAATCACTCGGGAGGAAAGACCGTTTAACGTATCGAAATTATCTTTGGCAGGCATTTGGGGTATCCAAAATACAACACGGAAATGTAAAAATATTGCAAGAACATGCATTTTAATTGGCCGTTTTGAAAGCCTGAAGATTCCTATTTTGGGCACTTTGACAAACTCTAGAAAATGAGGAAACTTTGAAGTCAAAAATCGTGCCCTGGTACATCGATATTCGAAGTAAAACGTATATCAGCTTAAAGTAGTGTTATCGTAGTGTAACATATAAAAAATCCAGCCTGGGCAATTTAAAAGCCTCCCGATAAGAGAAGTAAACGCATATCGAATTTCCATGCACTTCCAACAAAATTGTAACAGTCACGCAATCACATAGTTAACGCATTTCAAATAGATACATTGAATGTGCTTGATTTTTGTTAAAGTTGGGCACAGTTTGAGTTCCAATATAAAACCTGACATTCTAATGAGTTTTGTATTGCTCTGTATCCATATGAAAATGAATTTTAGCGGAATTTTAGAGGAATGGGGAGTACTACGAGACGGCTTTTTTTTTTTGCTGCATGTTTAATCGTTTTTTCCTCTACTTCCTACTTTGTTATCGCGCGCATTTTTTATTTCCCTCTCCCTGTCCACCCCAATATCAGAGGGCTAATGCCAGTGGCACATAACGGCTACTTCTGGGAATCTGTCATTCACTTCAACGTACAAAAAGATCAGAGCAATGCATAGTCCATTCCTTTCATGTTGTTTACACTAGCGCGAGCGGTAAACATGACATGAAACTGTTTGCGGTTGGGATCAATTGTCAAAGTGCTCAAAACAGGAATCTTCAGGCTTTCAAAACGGCCAATTAAAATGCATGTTCTTGCAATATTTTTACATTTCCGTGTTGTATTTTGGATACCCCAAATGCCTGCCAAAGATAATTTCGATACGTTAAACGATCTTTCCTTCCGAGTGATTTGAATACGCACCAATTTTCGGCAAAATTTAGTGGCGACTGTGACGCGAACACGGCATTTCACATTTTGCCGAATTTCTCAAAAACGAAAACTCTTTGGAAAGTTTTATTGCAATTTTCGTAAATAGTTCACCAAAGGGCTTCTTCCGACTGAATATGAAAAAATTCGAATTTTCGCTTTTGACGGCGATTTCTCGAAAATTAGAGTCAAGCGCTCTTAATTTCCGGTCATATAGAAAGTGTTTAATTGCTGTCGTGTAGTACATAGTTGTTGGAAAGCAGTCAAAAGCTTTTGCTTTATGTTTGTTAAATTGGTTTTGTTTTGGTTTGGAAGAAAGTGACTGTCTAGGTGGGTACAACTCGCCACAAGGGCTAATTCGACATTACTGAAAGGCGAAATCGTACAATGTACCAGATGAACTTTCCATATCTTCCAAAAAAATCAACAATGGTCTGCACACTACATGTAAATGTAAAAATATCGTCAGTCCGCCATTTTTTTGTGTGTTTTTCAGCAGTTAGTTCTTCTGGATCCGGCTTTTGTTATAGATGCAGGTTGTACAAGAACTTTTACGATGTCAAAAGACGGCAACTGCTTGAATCTTCGGTAAGGTTTGTCGCTTAAAACACTTGTTTGCTGTTATTGAGAGTCCCCAATAGGTTTTTCGGGATCCGGGGTTTGGCTTATTTGAAGGCTGGGACTAGGGATTTTGGAGCAAAACGGGAGCGAGATTCGGGATTGTAATTTTGAACGGGACACGGGATTTGGCGATTTTACGAAGTGGGACTCGGGAAATGTTAGTTTGAAGAGCCGTGATTCGGGAAGTCCGTTGACGAAAATGTACGAAACCAACCTGTCATCTTCATGAATGTAGGAAATTGGCCAGCCAAATGTATCCACGATCCGATCACGAGGCTATTTTGTGACCCCTATGGCGATCTTGTCTGTTTCCGTGAACCTTGGTCGTAATAATATCTTTTGGATTCGATTCACAAGCGACCTTTTGTCGACCGCAAAATTTCGAGTATCAAGTTATTGTATATTGATCGGCACGTGTGGCTATAGCTTTAGGTCGTCGACGGAGAGTGACACAGTAGTATTTGGAGAAGCGTGTCCTAGCGTATCCTAGTGATGTCGGCTAACACCGACAGCGATGATCCAGATGTACATTAGCCTACGTAGCTGGCGGGATTAGCGGGCACGAGTAAATTTTTCTCGCGCGGGCGAAGCCCGCGTCAGCGAGCGGCGGAGCCGCGTGTGAATTTTCCGCCTGCCGGATTTCTTAGGGGTTTTGCTATCCTCCCACTTTTATCGCCTTTGATTTCAAATTAAACGTAAGCCAATCAGAGAGTGAGGTGTAATACGAATCGCGTGAAAGGGCATTGACACTCGTAAACAAACTCTTGATGGCGCATGGATAATAACGCAAAGGATGTTACGCCAAAAATGCCTCTAAAACGGGGCCCTAAACCCAAAGAAGGAGTTGTTAATGACATATGTAGATTGTGCTCTACTAATCTGAAGGAGACTACCAGATGTGTTGTATTACTCGGCGGCAGTATAAGTTGAATAGAGCCTTCCTAGCACGGTTTCCTGTTTGCAAAGTTTGACACCTCTGGCTGTGTAATTTACCACATGTTTTGCTATTGCAGTTTGTTTTGCATTGGCTCATTGTTATTTGCAAGGTATACTTTAGCTCTGGAAGGACAAGATCTGATATATTCCGTGAAATTGTTGATTACTTGCATTTAATGTTTGTGATGCCGGGCCCGGCCCGGTTTATTTAACACTGTTGCAAGATGCACCGATGTATTGATCTTATCACGATCACAGATGACATGTTTATCGTACTTCGTAAGCTAAGAGAGACTGTTGGTGATTCGCGAAAGCTCAAAGTTGGTTTTAGAGAGACATTTTCAAAACATGGCTTCAAGATGGCTTGCAAATGACAACAGACTGCTTCTCAAAAATGCACCAAATTGGATTAGAGCATGTCTAGATTTTCACAATTTTCCCTGGGGAGGATGCCCCCGTACCCCCCTAAGGTAATTGGCCTCAAACACACTTTGCACATCACCACCAGTGCTAACTTTTGGCCCCTCTCACTTACAAATTCGTTCCTACGGGCCTGACTAAAGGGTGGCGCTGAAGGCATAGAATAACGACGTACAACACAATAAAGGACTGTGCGACCTAGTTCATTTGAATTTGAAATCTGCCACATGAACTATGCCCTCCCTTTGGTGGAAGGAGCTAATTTTCATACTTGGATTTGCTGTGAGGGAATCTGGACACCATAAAAAGGCCTTTTCCGTTGAGGTAAGGGACCTTAAAAAACGCTAATGACCGGGATCGGGATTGGGATTGAGGAGAAATTTTGGTCGGGATGGAGAGATTGAAGAACCCTATTGGGGACCCTCGTTGTTATGTTAGCGATTGGATTCCAATCGCGATTGGAGCCAATCGTTTGTTTGTTATGTTGAAGAATATTTTGGAAACTCGGATTATCTCAACGTTTGTACTGTTATTATATTAGCGATTGACCTCTAAGCCAATCATTGGTTTGTTTTGTTGAGAAACACTCAAGAACATAATTTTTGGAAAAACAGATTACTTCAACTTTCGTGCTGCGATTGAACTCCAAGTCAATCTTTAGTTTGTTTTGTTGACGAACACCGAGGAACATAATTTTTGAAAACTTTGATTATTTCAACTTTTGTCTTGTTATTATGTTACATGTATGTTTAAACTCTGAATTAAAATATTTTTGAATGTATTTTCTGTTGTTGTCATTCACTGATAGTCTAGCTGCATACTCTCGCAAAGACAGTGAGACAATATTTAATTTCCTGCCCAGAATAAAATACTGGCGTCTATAATGTCCTTTCATATGGAAATAAAAATTGAAGGTGTTTCCTTCATCAAAATATAGACCAAAATATAGACCTTGGAAACCTTGGATGGTCGGTTCTTGAAACGAGAATGTACACAGTAGGCAAAGGCAAGCTAATCTGATATGCCTCTGAAAAGCTCAGACCATGAAATTTACATTTTAAAACAACAACAACAACAACAGGAAAAACACAAAAACTCTTTTTATCCCATGTCCTCTTCAACATAGGTAGTCAGGGACTAGCACGATAGAGAATGAACCGTAATGCATCAATCAACATAATATTGTTTTATCTCCTTTGCCTTAGTCTAACTGGTCGGCAAGTAGTAAATTTCAACAAATTGAGTAATAAAACATAATTTACTCTAACATTCTTACTTACTTTCCAGGCACACATTTTTGCCGGTAACCATTTGTGCAATTGTCAATAGAGGCAATATACGAGAATTTTAATATGGAAAATTGTTCACCTCCCTCTGGAGAGATATTGTCACTCCATACTTTCCCTCTAAGCCAAATATCCAGACAGTTACTTATTACAATGTCTTGAATTAAGTTTTCACTTTATGTTGTCGTCAATTTCATAACCACCTTCTTTCTCTGAATTACCCTTCCTCTTCAGTTTTACTTCAATTACAGTCTGTAAATGCTACAAGTGGACTTGTAAGCCACACATGTTCGCATTGCGGACCTATTTTTGGGGAGCCAGTGACCGGAAATTGTCCCTTTTTCTTAGAAAATAAGATGCATCGCGGGAAGAACACGATGCGTCACGTAAGCGCCGAGGAGGGGTACGTTGACATTCTATTGAGCCATGACCGTAGAAAATACTAGGTTTACGTTTCTCCGTTGCATCTCTCAATTACAGTAGTATGTTCGAGAATTCTTTTCTCGTGTTACAGTACCGAGTATACACTTATTTCTTGAAAGCGTTTGTTTCTGAACGCATTTAAATAAGCTTGCCGGCAATGAAATTCCTTTGCTACCATATCAGTTTAAGAGAATGGCACAGGTCATATTTTCGACACCATTTCAAGGACAAGTCTTTCTGTATATATGTTTTGATTTTTAATGACTAAATTACATTTGTTTGCTTTGAACATCTGGTTGTCCACTTTCGATTTCGTCAAAAACTTCCGGTCATCCGGGAACCTTTTTCCTAACCTCTCGAGTGATTTTCATCCGTAAGGAGGTTTTGGAGCTTTCGAAGTTTTCAGCGCATTTTGCCTTGTAATTCATCCCATCTTTACCTCGTTGACAACATTAGAGGTAAGTCAAAAGTTTTGAAATTGTTTTTGTTTGTTTGTCACTAATACAACTGAGTTGCGACAAAGTCCGAGTCAGCGAGCTATGTGAGCCGTGCGAGACAGACAGACAATGAGCAACTATGCAACATAATCATTTAAAATTCTATTCACCTACAATGAAAGCTAACCATTTTAAGTCTATCGGAGAGCTAATTGGACTAATTAAAGTGACTAGAGTGCTATTTAGGCTATTAAAAACCTGAACCATGCAATACAGAGAGGTTGTAATTTCGAAGGTAAAGAGGATAATATAATGATATAGTTGTGTTCTCCGATCCATATCCGACTGATATTGAAATAACGGCCTATCCATCCATGCAGAAGCGATGACGTTTGAAATTGATCAATTCAACAGCATTTTGAGGATCAGTTGAATTTCAAACTATAAATTTGATAGTAACCGTTATGGTTTCACAAAAATTCAAACAGTTCATTTTCTTCATAGATTTGCTGCTATTGAAGAACAGTTTTTGTCTCGTGTCACCTTGACCAGGGTCTGGAAGGGGGGGTCTGGATCTCGAGTCACGGGCTAAATTTCCGTACATTCACGAATCACGTAACTTTTTTTTTCAGATTTCACGAATCTAATGAAGTTGACTTCTGGATTTGCTCTCAGACCTTTACTTCTAGCGATTTCGTAAAATGAAGTAAAGTTTTCTATCCAAACTATGCTGTTTGTATCGTTTTCAATATTTTCGCCGTCCACACTAATCCGGATAAATTTGAAAACGAAACGCGGGAGTTTACGCCCAGAAAACCGATAACGTTTTCCATCCACACTATCGTTTTCGTTCTATTTTGAACAATCTTGACAGATAAAATGTACACGTGTAGAGTTATTTGATGTTCAGGACATTGTATCGGTAGATCACGGACTACAACTTAAAAGGATCACGCGTCAAAGTGAATATTTAATCACGAATCACGGCTGAGTGTATTCCATGAGTTTTCCCGATTCACGCTCTGTTTTTCAGTCAATTCACGGATCGCGTGAAACCCCTTCCAGATCCTGCTTGACGTTGTCGTTCAAAATATAACATTCTAACCTTTGTACAAGATTGTACTGAAAATCAATGAAAATTTATTGTAACTCAGCTAGAAAACGCGTAGAAGACGAACAAAATACACCAGGTTAGTTAGAATCGCATAAAACAATGTATAACCGAAAGAGATATATTATAATTGATGAGCTCTCTTAGATTTGAAAAGCAACAAGATGTCAGTAAACGGACCTGTGGAGTTTTCGTTGTCGTTTTTTACAACGCGTACAATAATGGTGCAGGTTAAACAGGATATTTACTGTTCAACTGTATTTGTATTGATTACATACACCTTATTGGATGGTTCAACATATAATACATGCAGATATTTTGCGAGTTGCGTAGCATTTTTCTGAGCCCCGAATTAAGGGGCAAGGAAAAATACAAGCAATGAGCAAAATGTCCGCACGCATTATATGTTAAACCATCGAATAAGGATTTATTATTCCACAAATAAAATAAAGTTTGGTTCGGCCTTTTAGTCCGTATTTTTGCCATGTACTACTTAAGCACTGAATAGACCACAGTTTCTAGAAGTTTACCGGCGCAATAAACCCCCGCGGGATGCTGGGAGGACATGAGAAAAGCTTGTAAATCATGAGCCGTCAGGCGAGTGATTTACAAGCTTTTCGAATGTTCTCTCAACATTCCAAAGGGATTTATTGAGCCGGTAAACCCCTAGAAAGTGTGGTCTATTGCTTTTATGAACTAACTTTGGAAAACGTTTATAAAGAAATGCGAATCTATTTTATATTTCGTGATCAAGTGTCTTATTCTCAAAATGTTCATCGAATGAAGCGGTAAACCAATCACAGCGGCTGAAAGAATAAAACACAGGATTAACTCCACACCAAAATTCACAAATAGACCTAAAATTCATAAGAAAGGAAAGAGAAAGGCAAACGGTTAACGGAAGAAAATGTATTCAGCGATTTAAAGTTACTTTTACGAGGAAATCTAGCGAACTGTGGCCGGAGTCATTCATCGCGAAGGCAAATGACTGCATGGAAAGCTTGCAAGTTTATACAATCTTCACAGACTGCCAAGGTTATTCAGAATAAAGGTTAGTTACAGAAACTCTGCTTCAGAAACTTTATTTCGAATTTATTTATTCCGTAATTTTTCGTTTTCACCGAATCACAGACTTTACAGAAAGCACTGAAAGCGACCAGTTTGAGGTAGTTTTTTCTTCCAAATAAGGCTTCCGAGTAAATGTTGAATGAAAAGATCTCCATGTCATTAATATTATTCCAGCCTGGTGAAAGCGTAACGGTTTAATGTGTTCCTTCTCATGATTGTTTCTGCGTTTTGTTTTGTTTTTCCGGCTCTAGCTATACGCTTAGTTCTTTCGCTCCACCTGCGGTGGGCGGCAAAATTAATTTTAGTTAATCAGCCTCAGCACTGAAATATTCATTATGATCATTTATGAAAATCACATCACCTGTTTTAGTCATCAGAAAGGCCGAAATAAGACATTTTACTAACGTTAATTATTCGTACTTACTGGTCGAGCGTAGTCGGCTGCCTTGTCGGGGATCGGGAGTTTACCGGTACAATAGTACATAGGTTTTCGACCTTTTTGGCCAATCAAGGTGCGCGTAGTATCTTATGTTAGTTCAAAGTTTAAATTAGTTTAAAGTGTAATAACGTGGCATTTTTTGCGCGTCAGTTTTGCCGTAATATGATAAAATGGCGCAATAACGGCATAATAAAGTGGTGAAATATAACAGATATAGTTTTCATATCTACGTAAAAATCAAACAATGTTCTAGTGTCACGAAAATCTTGAAACAAAAGTGACACGAGACTGCTCAAAGTGCTTTTGATTGTGTCTAATGAGAAGCACGTAGACACAATGAAAAGGCGGGAAAAAATTGGACAAATTGATCGTTTTTTACGTGACATCATTATGTACCAAAACCCTGCGATGGACTAGCATCCCATCCAGGGGGGAGTAGCAATACTCCTAGTCGCTTCATGCTACGGAAACCGGGATAAGCTCCGGCCTGATGGGCCCCTAGGCTCGTATACAGACTTTACCATTATGTACCAAAATCCAAAACTAAAGAGACACCAACGCTTGTATCCACATCAGGCATAAGAGGTACTAAAATGATATTCATTTACATCTTACATACCTAACAGCTAATAAGTTAACCAATACTTTTACCGACTGCTGCACAAATAATGAATGTTTACATAGTTACAATACCCGATCAGCGACAAAAATACACATTAATTATCAAAGAACAAATTATGGAAAATTCTCTGTCAAATACCAAGGAGCACAACTATGGAACAGTCTACCAGATAATCTAAAAAATCAAAAATCTTATAGCTCTTTTAAAAACTTGGTTAAGATTTATATAGAGCATAATTAACCTTTGCATTAGAACTACATTAATCTGTAACATTCTAGGACAAAAAGAAAACTTGTAAAAGCGCCATTGATTGTAACTGTAATTCTACTGAGCTAAATTACTAAGGTCTCTCCCAACTGATTGTAATAATAAGACGTTGTTACAAATGATGGGAAATAAAGCTGCAAAGTTGAAAAAAAAGTTTCCCAAAAGTAGGCAGCAGTAGAACATAAAGAAAATGGTCCATCAGTACTAGTACGAATGGGCAGAAGAACAATTTTCCCACTTGAAATAGTAAATTATCCACTTATGCAACATGCCAAACACACTGTAGTTTCTTTTGCCTGATGCTTTTTTAGGAGTACTTTTCCGGCGCTTTTCTCGATCGCGCGGGCCAGTGTATTCCTCATAAAAAGCGCAGCTTTCTGAATCTTACTAAAATAATAAACAAAAATTCTTGCAAATGTGACCCGCTGTTAATTGGCTTGGTTAATTATATAAAAATGGCTGTATACTGAGGTAAATAAGCCGCCGTAGCAAATTTTAAAAAGCGGAAACATCACGCACACATACAATCCTTCTGGCCCTTTCTCTGGTCATGCAAGCGTTGTGTGACAGGGAGAGGGCCAGAACCAAGATATTGTTTTCTTTTATGAGCCCTGAGGTAAAGATAATATAGCCAATATAGACTCTGTAGCTGTGAGTTTCTTGATGAACACACCAGACTTTTATTGAAACCACATACATTTTTATTGTTTTGATTCGTTTGCAGACGATGTACAGCATCTACGTAAATAACAAATACGTACATAACGTGTACGCGCGTCTCTCGAGCGAGAAGATTCAGTATTCTGATAGCTACGTACAGAAAATAAACGAAGAGATTCTTGACAAAGAGGAGAAAGAACGGGAAAAAGAGTACATTTCCTTTTTGGCTGTTGGTGGCTTTCGTTTGATCCGCCCTGGCAAAACGCTCGCTTTTTCAGTGGGCAATGTGGATGCCTCCATGTATGTCTCCGTTGTGTGCTTACCCAAAATTTGGATCGCTAATTTCCCATTTGATCCAAAAATGTTTGGCTGCCTGGTCATTTGGAGTGAACAGGGGAATATTTTGGTAACGCCTCATAACCCCAAAGCAAGTTGGGTGCCGGGAAAGAAGGGTGACAAACTCGTGAGTAACTTTATTGAATCTGGCTCTGGCCTTAATGTTGGCGAGCGTCTGTACTTCGGTCGTACATCGAGTTATGGTGGTATACCGTGTGCTGCTAGTATCAGCGATAAAATTTGCAACGGATGGTTGATGGCGAATAACAAATTACAGCAAAGTGGAGACCTCCTAAAGAACACTGGCTGCGAACTCATTCAAGCCAAGCGCGGCGATCCCATTCCACCAAATGCAGTTATGACTGGAGTGACAGAGGCTGATGGGTCGCTGTATGTTGGAAGAGTTGGTGGTAGTATTCCTTGTTACATCGCCACTGAAGATGGTAAAATTAAGTGTTTTGTTTATTTATTATGTGAATTAGACAAGGAAAAACGAGTCGGCAATGGGGAAATTTTGGTGCTAACAGCTTAATAGCGTATGGACAATCGCATGAATTTTCACAACTCAAGAATAATTTCGCCAAGAAAAAAATACGAACGTGATAAAGTTAATAACTCGTCGCGATGTTTCCCTTCGTACATTCAGGGGATACTCACATGTATCTGAACGCGTTTTTTTTCCGTTATCGGCGACTCTGCTTGCATTAGTTGTGGTATATAACTGAGAAGGATGGCATGCTTGATTATTTTCTTACTAATTATCATCAGGATAACAGAAAGTTTATCCCCTAACTGAAGAGCCTTTAGCGTAAGCCATGACCTATACTAGTCAATTCCTGAGATCATCTTATAGTTAAAACTGGGAATTTACTAATCTCTGAAAGTAGCCATGATACCAGTTGCAATTACACTGTATATTTAAGACAGGCAGCCCAAGCTCGATATAATTATGAGTAGCTCTTGTGTTGACCGATTTGCATATTTATAAAGATTTGTATGGGAAAAGAAATAAAGCCGAAAACAACGAACAAATAAGTGTTGAATTATAATAAAAACTGCTCACCTGAGCTAGCACTGTACTCTTGCGCTACTTTCTTTGTGTGCTGTGTGGTTTTTTAACTGATTTAGTGCAGTTTTGGTTCCAAAGGTTTCTCAGGTGAGCGCGCAGTTTTTATTGTTATTGAACGGTTAATTTTTCGTTCTTTTCGGCTTTATTTCTTTCCCCATACAAATCCTTATAAAATGCTAATCGCTCAATTACGTAACAATGCAAAGGTCTGCATAAGAGCTACTCATATATCGAGCTTGGGCTACCTGCATATTGACTACTTACAATTACACGAGCATCATATGTCGGAAATTTGTGCAAAGGGCTAGACTAAGGGCCTTATATACAGCTGTACTGCAGAGCTTTGCATGTTTTCCAATTAATGGCCGACCTGAGTTTAAACAAGTATCATCGTATAAAACATTACGATACCCACAATTATTTTTTTTCCTGTATTACTAAGGTTTTGGTTCTTATATGTATTAACTGTTATTGGTTGATCTGTATTTCGCGCGCGTACTAAACTAACTTTTATTAAACTTTCATGTGGTTATTGTGTAGAACCAAAAAGTATTCTTTACATTCCACGGTAATTCTTACCAGTTCTCTCGTAAACATCTTTTATTAGACTTTCCGATAAAATTGATAACTTAGAATGTTTTCAACAAGTGCTTTTAAACTCAATACTGGTGTTTGATTGGCTAGAACTTGTAGTTGTACTTGTAGTACTTTCCGGAGTAATCTATGCTATACCCGTCTGGGGTAGACACAGTAACAAACACGGCTTTAACTCACTATAGAGTCCTTGCATGTAGAGCTGCTAGCATCATTTTTAAACTCTCGCGTGAAATGCCCTTTGATGATGTTTTAATCAAAGCGAAATGGTACTCCCTTTTTAACATGTACAAAAATAGGCTTTTAGGTAAACTGGTATATATGGTTTATAATGACTTAGAACCACCCAGCATGCATCACATCATTGTTGAGGCGGATAACAAGTGCGGCCTCAGCAAGTGTTTCAAATCGTGGTACCACGTTACGTTTTTTCACAGACTGTATAAAGCACTGTATTGCCAATAGAGGATCCATTATTTGGAATGCCATTTCCCAACACCTGAGCGATATTACACACAGTTTTAGGTCCATTTTTAATATAGTGAGCGGCAAGAACATTCTCCGAATTATCACCTTTGAGGCGTTATCCGCGCAGACAGTCCCACTAATAGAAGATGTTTAAATGTTGTTCGGAATATTTTGAATTGTAATTAGCAGTGAATTTTGTAACGTTTTAATATTTTTATGATATCATTTTCTATGTATTTTTAAATTTAAGTTGTACACGGCCCCACAACCTTAGTAGCTTCAAACTTTTTACCGTCTATAAAATAAGTTATACTATTATTATCAGTAGTAATGTTGTAGTTGTTCTAGTTAAAGGAAACTTTTCTGCGACGATTTAAGTGTTATTGCTTGTCGAGTTTACTTTCTTACAATAAATACATTGGCTGTTCACCAGAGGCAACTATACGAAAAATCTAGCTCTTGTTAGTTTCCGTAACAAACGAAAAAAAGACACATTCTAGTTAGGGTTTAACGCGAAAAGTATTTACTCATGTCTAAAAATATAGTTTGTTTCTTTTGTATTGCTTAATAGCATTCTGTCCAACCACTGAATTGATTGATATTAAAACTTATACCTTTGAAGTAATTTTTTTTCGCCAGCGAACCCACTTAGACTTTCGGGTTGATTGAACTTTTACTTTTACAAGGAGACCGCTTTTGCTCAGTGCTTTTGCTGATTTGTAAAGAATAAATCATTTGCACAATAACAGCTCAGTTGCGTGGACACATGCAATGTGTGCGATTTTCCTTTGTTCCACAGTTTTTCCTGGCCAGGAGTATCCTCTGCCGTCTTGACCTGCTACCCTAAATTCTCACCTCTTCCCCCCAATCCCCCATCCAGTCCACGCTTCGCCATGTGGACTTTTTAATCTTCAAATGGCAAAAGACCAGTAAGTAACCAAAAAATGCCTGCAAATAGAATTTGTATATCTTTTAATTTATCTGAATTATGTTAATTCTCATTACGAGTATAACCCCTCTTACCCTGTGGGGGGCCATATGACTATTGATACTCGTCGTCTAGTGTCCGCCGAAGATCAAGGCGGGTTCTATTTTTCCCTCTTCCTCCCCATTCGCTGTCCCCTTATATTTTGGTAGGCTATTTTTAGAACAAATTAAACCTTACGCAGGAAAATGACGTAGATTATGGCGTGTATGTGCACGTGCAATGATGGCGTGCACTTGCGATTAGATGTTGCAAAAAAGTTGTAGCGGAGTTCCCGCGGGCGCCGAAGGCGCCCGCGGGCGGAGCTCCATAACCATACAAATTGGTAAACCCATCAAGGCAAGAAAATTTGGTGGTCGCCAGCGTCCGTCCGTCCGTACGTACGTACGCACGGATTAGGCCTGGGGACGAGTTTATTTTTGTCCTTGATTTGGAGTCCTTCCTACGCAAAAAGTAACACAAAAACATTTTTTGGTTTGTTGAAATGTCATAGAAACTTGTAAGAACACTGTATTACTTCAGCGTTTTTTTTTCTCATGTTTTCTCATGATCTGGACATTTCAATTTAACTTAAACGAAGCGGTTGTATGAAAAGGCGGCAAATAGTTGGTACGTTGTTCACTTTTTAACCTGAATGAAAGACGCGAAGAAAGGTCAAAGCATGGTGGAAAACATAGCTCTTCGTGAATATTTCTCACTCTATTTACTCATCTGCATCATGAAAACTCACGCCAAATGATTTAGGACAACCTCTTAACGGGAAGATCCGAAATAGTTGCCGACCTGAACATGATATACATCGGACAACACCGAGAATTGAAGCACTGCGGCTAACCATGGCTGAAAAATTAATTGAGCTGACATTGAGCTAAAATAAAAGTGAGCTCAGAGCCGGTGAAGTTCACTAAGTGATGGATAAAAGACTGTTAACAGCTACACCGAAAGGAAAGGAGAGATCACTCTTCGCTGATAATTCAAAACATGGGTACGTCGCTGGTGTTAGAGTAAGACGTACAACGAGTGGCGTTTTCGTTTCCGATATTATTGTGCTGGTTTGCAGTTTTTCACCCTGCGAGCAGAGCCTCTTTTAACTTCCCTGCGGCTGAGATTTGGGAAGAAAAAGAGGCTCTGCATAAATCGTGTCATTTCGTTGAAGTCGCCGCAGCCCCAAAGTTTGGGCTACTCATAGGGAGCCCAAGCTCAAGTAATTATTCGAGTGAAGTTGTAAAACATGAATGAACTGCAAATTAAAAGGTACCTTTTGTTCTTTATTGTTGTCCTGGTCTTTCTGTATCATCATAAGCGTAATAGCAGCGTAGTCCAGCGATCATGTCATACATCGTATGACGAATCAGTGAGGAATGATCCGTAATAAAAAATGACAAGGGCACACTCCAGCAATGATAGCTAATTCAACAACGATGCAAAATTCCGCTTCAAAAAAACTCCCCTCGCTCCAAAATTGCGCTCAAACTTGCCGAAAACAATGCCCCTTTTGGTCCATGTCCTTTACTTTGAACAGCAAGCCGACTGCTCTTAGAAAAAGATGCAGAAATGTTTCGTCAGTTCACAAATTATCTTTCGTCCGCAGCTGGTACCCACCAGGTGTGACAGCGTCTGCACTCCGTGGCAATAATCAGCGGTTTGGTGTCGACAAAGATACTTTCCCCGGGTGCCCCAAGTAACATTTGACTTGACAAAAATTGTGTGCGTTCTTCGAGAAATGTTACTTGGGGTTACAAAAGCAAATATTTATCATTATTTGGTTCTAAATATTGGTCTACCACTTCATCTAAGTGAGAGAACGCACTCGATTTTTGTCAAGTCAAATGATAAGTGTCTTTGTCAACGCTAAACCGCTTCGCTTCCTTCCCCCCACGAGATAATTAGTTGTCATTTCCGTGGCAACCGTCGACCAATCATAGCGCGCGCTGTCCGGGTAACCGCTGATTATTGCCACGGAGTGCAGGCGCTGTCACACCTGGTGGGTGCCAGCTGCGGACGAAAGATAATTTGTGAACTGACGAAACATTTCTGCATCTTTTTCTAAGAGCAGTCGGCTTGCTGTTCAAAGTAAAGGACATGGACCAAAAGGGGCATTGTTTTCGGCAAGTTTGAGCGCAATTTTGGAGCGAGGGGAGTTTTTTTGAAGCGGAATTTTGCATCGTTGTTGAATTAGCTATCATTGCTGGAGTGTGCCCTTGTCATTTTTTATTACGGATCATTCGTCACTGATTCGTCATACGATGTATGACATAATCGCTGGACTACGCTGCTATTACGCTTATGATGATATAGAAAGTCCAGGACAACAATAAAGAACAAAAGGTACCTTTTAATTTGCAGTTCATTCATGTTTTACAACTTCACTCGAATAATTACTTGAGCTTGGGCTCCCTATGGGCTACTCAGTCCGGATCAAACCGGTTTTTGCTGCGCGGGCATTAACTTTTTGGAAAAACAAACGGTCAAGAAGGAGCCCACAGTACGCTCTCGAAAGCACTAGAGCTGACGATTGCTCTCGCCATATTCTGCCGTTTGTGTGCACGTACAGTTGTGGAACACTTAAGATCTCCCTTTTTCGCAAACCAAGAAGAAATTTCACGGTTAAAATCGTACAGCTCTACCATTAAGTCACTTACAAGACCTCAAGCGGTGCTTGACATGTTTTACCAAAGGAATTCAGACGCTCTTTAAAGAAAAGAACTTGTAAACCAAAACACTTTGTTTACGCTGCCGTATACGATCAGTACCCTTTACGCCATTCCGCGCGTGCATGCTAAGATAAAGTGATCCTCGCGCAAGCTTAACGCGCAAGTCTCGCGTAAGCCTCGCGCATGCTCAACAAAGATTTGACGCGTTTCTTGCAGAGCCCTGTCAAGTACATCAGTGGAAAAGGAAGGGCTCTGCTTGCAGGGTGGCAATTTTTGTCCTGCAGAATTTACAAGCCTTCTCCAAACTTGAGGTAACAAACGTAAATGTATATATGCACTAAGCATAAGTTTGATTTGATTGTGAGAATCTGTTTATACTTCTTCTATCTTTATTTATGAACGAATTTGAAGTAGTGACGGTTTTCAGATCTTCCCATAAATATTTATAATTCAGTTAATGCTGCTTACAAACCTGTTCATGTTTGTACATTTCATACAGACATTGTTATTTTAAAAATATTTCGTTTAGGTTAATTGTTTTGTGCTTTAGTTAGTGGAGTTAACCGTGATGTTCATGATTGGATTTTGATAACAATATCAAATAGTTTCACGGATCAAAATGACGATTTCGCTTTATAAATTACAAACTACACGTACAGAAAAATCCTCCGAAACAAAACCGAGTAAAACTACTCAGCGATACTGCACACCAATATATATTTAAGCGATCTATTATCTAACCGCTCTTTTTTTATACTCGCTTGCATTTGTTTTGTTTCTCTTATCAGCGAGTGTGTTCAGTTCTCTGCATAAAATTCTCTAAGGTTTTTAGCAAGGCGTACGGTAAAACAGAATTAGTTAATCATGCAACCAAACTGCAACGAAAAGAACACGGTTCAAAACAGTCAAAACAACATTGTAAGCTTATTCTAAGTTAGCGTGCACCACTTTCCAAATCACAAACTGCCACAATTCTTACACAAAATCTGCTTTAAAATGACTTACAAAACCGGCACCATCAATTTGCAGAGTTTGTTTTCCGCCGTGAGTTTTGTTTGCCGTAGCGTAAGTTCATTTTATTTACTGTGTTTAGCAGCGAGTTTAGTTAGTGTGTTTTGCCGTATTTTTGTTTTTGCCTTGAGTTGTTTTTTTTTTTAAGCATTAACTGTTTTGCAGTAAATCAAAGCAAGACCAAATTAAGGTCCTTTTTACATTGAATAAGTCATAAAGGTTTATTAACATGGTGTACAGTAAACGTTGTATAAAGTTTTATTTTTTGTTGTTGTTGCGCCTACGTGCGTACGTGAGGAACCCAATAAAGTGCACTCGTCAATTTTAATTTTAGAACTTGTCACAGGCAAAAATGTAGAAGGATTAGCCTCGAAATATATTGACCTCGCCTTCGTCAACAAAACCATGAGAGGTTTTTACATGTAAGATATTAAGTTTAACCATGAGCGATTGAAAATTAATATATTTTGAACTCTTATGGGCCACTGTATAAGCTTAGAAATAGTGTGGCTACTTATTTGGTAACACTGTAATTAAATTGAGCAAAAAAATAATAAATGGGAGCTCCGCTTTTAGGCCTGCCTAAATCTATATATTAGATAAAAATTACGGCCTTCGGTCGCGGTCGTAATTGGTTTTGAAGGCCCTTTCTTGGCAAACTATGAAAAGATATATAGAAGAAACAGGCGAACTTCAAAGGGCAGTCAAGATTTATTAGTCAAACAGGTCACTGAAACCTATGTTTTATTGTACCGGTAAACTCTCGACCCCGACAAGGCATAACCGCCTACGCTGGACTACGTGTAGTTGGACGATTAATTAAAAAAATAATGTCTTGTTTTGGTCTATCTGATGATTAAAACAGAGGATATGACTCTCATACTGACTTACTTACCTACCTACTTTTACAGCTTTAGACGAATTTTTAAACGTATTCGTCGCATCGATTCAAGGATTTTGGTGTGGAACTGTACCTGTGTTTTATTCTTTCGGCCGCTGTGATTGCTTTACCGCGTCATTCGATGAACATGTTGAGAATAAAGCACTTGATCATGAAATATAAAATATATTCCCAATTCTTTAAATAACGTTTTCCATAGTTAGTTCTTAAAAGCAGTAGACCCCACATTTAATTCTAGTGCGCAATAAGCCTCTTGGGATTTTGGTAAAACACTCGAAAAGCGTGTAAATCCCGAGCTTAAATAAACCATATCTATCCGGAAAGCAAGCGCTTCTCGCCCGACTTGCGAGAGATCCACTCAAAAGCCGAGAACGGCAAATGCTTCAACGCGTTAAGCTACTGGTGCGCAGGAAAGCCGTTCTAAAAATAGCCTACTCGCAAAAGACATATCTCAAGGACCAGAGATGTACACTTTTAGCCTATGAACTTCTGGGAGTATCACTTGTATCCCTCGACCAGATTTCCGATAGCAAGCCATGCCACGGCCATGGCATAAAAACAGAAAACGGCTAAATCGTTTTTGGGTGTAACCCTGCAAACTTATACATCCATGGAAATGCTTCCTACCTATGTCGGCTTCGTGAATAATGTTTCCTGGCTCAGGTGTCGTGGTTTTGTGTTTTTGTTTTTCTATTGTTTTCCTGTTGGAAGCAACTCATGTAACTACTCCTACACAGGGGTCGCGACAAATGACGATCTTGAAAAATAAACTGTAATATTTCGGTATAAGCTATACCATCATCAGACAAAAAAAATTAACATACAAGCTTGATCTTAAATACTGTGGGTGACGTCACACTGAACATATTCGGGTTATCCTTCGTCCTTTATGTACTGAAACTGTCATCAGGTACTGGGTACTGTATACTATTTAACCAGAAATCCGGAAATTCGGTTGGAAAGCAAATAGGGCCAGAGGGCTGTAATCCGTTCGGGAAAATTCTGCACCATTTGTTTATTTCACCCATTTCTAGTCTCCTTGTAAATAAAAACAATAGCCGGAAATCGAATCATAAGTGGTAAGGGTCATCTCTTTCGGCTGGTTTGCTGAATGAGGAAAAACAAAACAACGACAACTCACTCTTTGGATGCGTGTTTCGCCTGCTCTTACTCGCGCTAAACAGAGATTTTTTATTCGACTCTTTGAGGTGGTGGCAAACGAGGACACCAAAGAACCCTCACTTACGGAAACTGGTAAGTCTGAATACTATTTATAACCACAGTTGTTCTGCTTCAAGTAAATATAAATATCATATATATTATTAGTATTCTCTCAGAACCCAAATTTAAATTTGCTTCAGTGTCACATGAAGTTAACTAAACTCAGAACAACCGACTCAAGCAACTCCCTAGCTGCAGCGGCCGTAGGCGATCCCATATAAAGGACACAGAATAGAACTCTTTGCAGATGAAACGCTTATTCAACTTCCGTAGACAAGTTTAGAAATCTAAACTATTCAGTTAAACGACCTACAAGTTCCTGCAATCATAAGCTTACAAGCTTACGTGTATGATGTTAATTATAGTCTCATTTTGCCTAGATTAACCACTTTTAACAGTGGATTTGTACTTATTTTCCCGTTAACGCCCTCAGAATATTCTCTTTCTCTGTTATATAGTCGTACCTAAAGCGTTTTATAAGTTCAATCAAACTGGCGGTCTTAAATCACAAACGGGATCTTATGCAAATTATTTACGTTCTCAAGTCATTGTTTTGACTAAATTCTATTTCGATCGTCATATAAACGTGTTAACTACGTCCAACGTTCGGTACAATAATTCTGAATTCAAAGAAAGACACGAGTTTAAGCTGGACTCTGGTCATCTCTTAACTTCCATAATCATTTATTTATTCAAAAACAATATTTCAACGCACGCCAACCTAAAGAAAGTTCTTGTTTCACTGCTGTCGTGTAAATCGCGTATTGTTCTATTCAATAGCCACTTATGACGTTAACAACCCTTGAAATAACTTTGGCCACTCATACATTTGAGCAGGAAATTAACAAGCAAGATTTTTAAGCCCCATACGTTTTATAAATCAACTAAATTTAGAGCGATCTCTAAAAGGCCTAAAAGGCAAAAATACTTTGAGATCAGCAAATATGATCGAAGTAATATTAATTTTTCGAATCCGATCAAAATGTATTTATTTCACTGTTTTCGCATTGAGCATTCAACGACTTATTGTTCTTATCGGCGAATCTATTGTGCCGGAAAACAGTGCGAGTTAATCAAGCGCAACAGAACAATAAAAAAATCTTGGTAACGACACCTGAAGTTTAACTTGAAAGCGGAAAAACTACTCAGACATAAAAAGCTTGTTAAATGCCTTTGAATGGGTAAAACAAGAATTATTGCAATATTTTGACTACGTAGCTGGTTCTTCGGTAATATTATCTCAGAAGTTATTTTAAACCAGCTGATCCGAAAGAGCCAGTGAGAAATTGCCTGAGTGCTATATATGCCATAAGGTCCGAAATCTACATGAGTCACCAGTACAATATGCAGCATTGATATTAGCTTCGAAAGTAACACATTGAAGTCAGCGAGCGGGTTGTTACGATGAGAAGAATCTCTCTTCTTCTCCTTCTGTTCTATTTTGCTGTTGTTCGTTGCAAAATACACCAAGGAAGAAAATATGTTGATTACTTAATACAGAATAGCGGTAAGTACACCAGCATAAAAGCCTTAAACCTTTTTCTTTTCTCTGGTTTTCACAAAATGTTCAAAACGTGCTGTTCTATTTGTTTACGACGTTTCATGTGCAGTCTTTGATTGATAACTTAGAACTGCTTGAATCTTTAACCTAATGAACTGTATTTTCTGAAAAAGGGCAATCGGTAACATTGTCTTTTGGAAACAAAATTGTGCCCAGTTTTTGGTCTTTCCTTGTTATTTAGTTCGATATTAACTATGGTTCGATCCAGCATATTTATGCATACTTTGTTGACTAAAGGCCCGTGTATTGATGTTGGACATTAGGATTTTGTGATTTTTTTCATCGCATTTCCTTTCGTTATCGTTTGGTAAAACTTTGGTAAAAATCAAATCGTTTATGCCTTTTATTACATAGTTTAGCTTTTTGTTTCATTTTTTGCTGAAAGAGATCGTTTCTTTCGTTTAGTCAAGTACATAAATATTCATCAGGGTTTCACTTTTTCCTTTTTCCTTAAATACGGAAATTTTGGTTAAACTGTGACGTGTAGCACGCATTGTTAAAATTGGTTCAGAAATTCCGGTTTGAAAAACAATAGTAAATTCTTTACTGACGCCAGCAAAAATTCCATCATGTACAAAACCTATTTCTTTCCAGTGATATCCACTTCGATCGCTCAACTTTATTCAATTCGCTGAAAAGACTGAAGAAGGCGGCTAATGAGCACATTATACGTTGTAAATGAGCCGACGATTTCATTGAGATGAATAGCGTGTTTCGTTGCAGAGATCTAATTGGTTTAAAACTGTCAGAAGTTCGTGTAGCTGTCGTGACTGAAAACATTTACAAGGTAAAAGCAACAATCCCTACAGTATCAAATAAATGTAGTCGCGTTGGATTCTCTTTTTTTTTTTTCTCTCTCTCTCTCTCTTTTCATTTTGAGAGCTGAATCCGACACAGTTTTTACGCCATTTGGCAAATTTCATTAAGGAATCGGGTGCCCGCCAGCTAGAAATGAAGGAGAGCTCGGTTAATTTTTGCCTCTGTTCCAAACAGGTGGCGCGGAATCCGAACAACTAGACAACAGGACAATGTACTTGGATTTTTCCCCGGAATATAACATCGGGCGGAAATCCGTCAACGTTCGTTCATGGTTCACAGTCGGATCGGTCAATCAGAACTTTAATGTATATTTTTCCTTTAAAACTCAGCTGTTTTAGTTTTTTGTACCATTTCAGCATAACATATTCCCATGACTGTTTTCAATACATTTTTTATCTTTAAAAACGTACGAAATAACGAAATATGTAGTATTCGCGGCCATAACACATTTATACAATTTGTCTCGATATATGTATGTATACCTTTTTGTGTCCCTTATTTTATAGATTTTAATAATAAATCTGAATGGAACCAGAAACTCATAAAGAGTTGAAACGTATAACGCACGTTCACAGCGTTCGAACATCCAGTTTGCCAAGTACCATATTTGGAAACACAAGGAGCGTGTACGCGAATGATTTACACACGTAACGACACACGCAAGAAAATTTTCGCTTTTGCGGTAAGTCACTTGAATTCCGACCTAAACGCCATGAATTACTCACAGAAACTAAAGAAATTCATCAAGCGTATCCAAGTGAAGTTCTCCGGACCATTAAATGACGATGAAACAGAGCAATTTAACCAAATTTAACTCTATTTAACCAAACAAGATTACGCCATTTAGCGCGAGCTAGCGCGCGCTGTGAATTTAATCCAAATATTGCAATTTTGATTGGTTGATTTTTTTCTCGTGGTTTTCCAAATATGGTACTTATTGGAAACGAATGTTCAAACGCTTTGTACAATGCGAATCATAGGGAGTTACACGTTTCAACCCTTATGGGTTTCTGCTCGGGTGATATCTTTTTGTTTGTCATGTCAAAAAATATGTTTTGTTTTCTGGCTGTAATGTCAAGAAACATAATTCATACCATCTGAAATTATCACTCGTGGCCTTAAATATCAATAAATTTTTCTTTCACACCTGAAACATACTAGATCATCAAAAAATTCATTAGATATTTGTATGTCTATTTCCCTTATTTGATAGATTTCAGTAATAAATATAAGTATGGATGTAACGTAGAACATTCACCCCCAATGCTCGGTTGATATCTTTTTGTTTTGTCATGTCAAAAAGTCTGTTTTGTTTTCCGGATGTAATGTCAAGAAACATATTTCGTACCATCTGAAACTATCACTCGCCCATAGCCGTAAACATCGATTAACTTTCGTTCACACCTGTAACATACCGAAAGGTCATTGAAATATTTATTTTCACAGTTGTGTCTAGATATATAAGCAGAGAAAATGTTTGCGCTTTAAAGCAATATTACACGTACAGTTCTACTGTTAAGATGCATGGAGTATTTTTCTGTGGACTCCATTGTTAATTCTGTAAACATAAGAATTCCTATTATAAATCCTTTATTAGGCAATTTATTTCAGAATGTCATTAATGAGGCGGATTATTTTGTTATTGATCCTTGATCAAAATAAACTTTATTTTTTGTTTTGTATGTCCTGGCTTGTAGGACCAAAAAATGTTATATTTATGATTTTGGCTCACAGATGAGCCCCATTTGTTACGGCCGCAAATTGTACCAACTAAGGAAAATGCAACATCAAAGCGACATGTAACAACTTTTGACACAAAATGCAGCAAAACAAACATCACCCAATAACACGCATAATATAGCAACTCTTAGACACGAAATATAAAGGTTATAGTAATTTGATTTCGGCTTAAAATATATTAGGACACTTTTGTTTGTAATTTGCCTATTGTTTTCGAGATAATACATCAATAATTAGGATACTTTCTTACAATACGATAAATACTAGTTATGCAACGCTTTCGAGTGGTATACTTATGGGTTAGAGACTGTTGTGAGTGTTTTGTTTACAAATACGCGCACGCGCTGGCCGCACAATGAACGAGAAATTTTCAATACTGCACGAGGCGTAGCCGAGTGCAGTATTGAAAATTTCGAATTCATTGTGCTGCTAGCAAGTGCGTGTATTTGTAAACAAAACACGAACTAACAGCCTCTAACCCTTTTAATATACAATCTGAGTACACTGCACGCAATACAAAATTTCGCGAACTTTGAACAAGAATTTTAATAAATATGAATTCAGTTCTATCTAAGTAGTACAAAATTATACTGGATAGAAATGACAAAAAGCCATTCAGAATTCAATATAAATGAGGCGTAAAATCATTCACAAAATCGTTCATAAGCTGAAAATATTCATAAGAAAAGTCAGCGAGGTTGGGAGAAGCATGTTTAAAGCTAGTCAATCGCTTTTCTTTGACACGTTATAAGTGAACGCAAAATTGCAATTTTCAAATCTTGCATTTCTAAAGTCAACAAATTTACTTGTAGTTGCGAACGTGTTTTGTTTTGTTTTGGTATTTATGGGTATCGGCTAAATTGATAATTTCAGGGATTTGTTCTTCCACTATTTCCGCAAATCTGTCAGCTGAAGCCATTGTCAATAATGCACGATTTTTATGCTTTATTGTCAATAACGCACTGTCGGAGTTTGCTGGCGTCAGGTAAAGTAAAATCACGTGCTCGATTTTAACCAATTGTGCGCGTGGATTTTGGACAGTGAACGAAGATTGTATATTAATATGGAATATCCCACGAGTCACTTACTTTTATTTTCTCGGTATACACACGAGCCTTTAGGCGAGTGTGTATACGATGAAAATACAAGTGATAAGTGGGATACTCCACAGTATACCACGAGAAAGTGTTGTGTAACTATTTTATACCATGCCATAGAAAATACGCTGACTAAATTTCGTCGAGAATAAGACCGCAGTGCACGATGGGAAGGTTGGGTTGAACACCGTCGAATATACAACGGCTTTCCTGTATTCTGATTGGCTGTATTTTCTATGGCATGGTATAATTTACAATATACCTCGCAGTATTGACAATACACTACTTACAATAAACTTATTAGTAATACAACACATTACTTTCAGTATAAAGTTATAAATAATGAAGCACAGATGCATATAAATTAAATAATAATAATAACAATAAAAAAAAACAACTTATTAATAAAATAACTAAATGAAGGCAAAGAAAATATAAGATATAAACAAGGTATTTTCTATAAAGTGCTTATCAAAGGTACCATTTTTGAAATGAATAGAGAGTATATTTATATATTAGGGCATGAAAAATCGCATGTTTTAGTCTGAAATAGGATAACGGTTCTAAGAAGCTCGTCCACTGCCCATGCACCCACATTTACAGAGGAGTACCCCGGCCTTCGCTCAAAACTGATATATAGAGGATAATACATGGTTTCGCGGAGATATGAAATTTATCTTCGAGTGTTCAAATCGATAGCTCACGAGTGAGCGCAGCGAACGAGTGAGATATCGGATTTGAACACGAGAAGATAAATTTCATATCTCCAAGAAACCATGTATTATTCTTTTTATTATATAAACCTACTAATTACGATGTTTTTGACGATTTTCCGAAGATTTCCGACCATTTCCGAAGATTTCCGAAAATTTTCAAAATGTTGTCCGAAGGTTGTACGAATGTTTCCGAACATTTTCCGAGAATTTCCGAAGTTTTCCGAAGATTGCCGAAGATTGCCGAGGAAGATCCGAAGATTTTCGACTTAATATCGATTTACTTTGGCTCATTCAGCATTGGAACATGGCAAACTCTGCAAGCTGATTGGTCAAAAATGATATCACACATGTGTGGATATCATTTTTATCCACACATGTGGGATACCATTTTTCTCGATTTGCTACCACTCGCTATACCACTGCAGTTTATATAATAAAATGATATATTTTACAGGGTAATAAATTATTGAATTAACCTTAAAATCCTTTTGCTGCTTGCAGTGGAAAATGATGTTGCTAACACAAGATCAGAGGAGAGCCCGGGTAAGATAAAATGGACAATGCTTCTTTGGAAAGGGACGTTTTGTTCGCCGTCAACTTTGCGCACTTGCTGTTTTAATTAGGAATTATTTCTCTGTCGCAACTATAGATTTACGTATCTACTCGTGTTTACTTTAGAATAATGATTCTTACTGTTGTTTTGCGTATCACAGAAAACATAGCTCTATCATCGTATTGCATGATTCCCTCAGTGTGTTTGTCAGCTTGACTGACTTAAAAGGGACAGCTGGCTGTACCTAGAAGTGTATTTCTCAAACGAAAGAGACTGAGAACTTTCACTGTTTTCAACTATTGCAGGTCTATTTGAAGGAGACATTCTTATCGACGAAGACACGGAAAGATATCTTACTGGTGGGGAGATCATGTCACGTGACGCTGTTATAAGCCCTATTCTATACTGGCCGAAAGGAATAGTGTACTACATGTTTGACGAAAACTTAGGTGTGTTGTAACTATTCAGTTTTTGGTCGAGCCCCATTAATGAACATCCACCTATATGGCACGTATTACATGATGTAATTTGGCCCCGACATTCTGGGGTTTCAGTATTATTTATGGAAGATTCATCGTATAAACATTTTCAAAATTATAATAGTAAGGCTATTTCTGGCGCGATATTGTTTTAAAAATGTAGTGTGCCGGAGACTAATTACTAACCGTATTATTTTATTTCTTTAGTATCATCCACGGTTGACATTATCAAACAAGGAATTAACCATCTGAAGAAAAGGACATGCATCAAGTTTGTTGAGCTTCCAAAGCAAGACCCACAACATAAAAGCTACGTGAAGTTCTTTAGCGGGAATGGGTAAGTCTGCAGATTTAATTTGACACATAGTGGGTGCATTCAATTTGCAGAAGACTTGAGCAATCAAGATAAAAATAAGATAATGTCGAAGACTTTTGATCTTCATCAAGTGTAGATATTTCTAGAACAAACGTCAGATTTCATAATCATCATGTCATTGTCATTCCTTTTCTTCAGCTGAAAGATTTGGCCTTGCCGTCACTCTCGCCGCGTATCTCGGTCTTTCTTCGCGCAAACCCCGGCGTCGCACCAGCCATTGAATCTTAACTCCGCCCTTTTTATTTACAATGTTCTTATCCAGCTCTCCTTTGGTCTGCCTCTTCGACGTTTGCCCTCTGTGTCCAATTAAGAACTACTTTGAAGTGGTCATGCAGTTGCTTATACAGTCCAGTTACAGTCCATACCACGTCAGACTTAGAAGACCCATTTTGGAACAAACATGGGTCCTGGGTAGCGGGAGTTTCAAATTATGCTTGTCCAATACATTTGAAGCACAGAACTGAATGGCAACGACAAAAACAACAAACACACACTGATTGGAAAACGTTCACTTCAGCGTTCTGCTTCAAACAGTACTCCCCGGCATTCAATCAGTTTCATTTCAATGCCGGTTGCAATACACCGTATTTCTTTTCCGGTATTAGACTGAAACTAGCTTGCAAATGAGGCTAATGCGAGGAATCCTTTCAAATGAAAATCATATGAAGCTCTTTTCAACGGTATTCCCACATTAGCCTCCATTGCACGCTACTGCCCAGTCCAGTACCGAGAATATGAATACGATCTATTCATAAAAGTGGCGGATCCTTGATGGGAGATCCCCCTCCCCATTTATTTTTTTTTTCTGAAATGGTGCATTTTCTTTGAAATGCCGGAATTATCTTCGCAGAATTCCATTCATAGTCAAGCCTTCAAAAGTTCCCCCTACTCTTAGCTGTAGGTCTGGATCCGCCACTGCATACCTTCAATCATTAACTTTTATTGAGCTTAAAATTGCTATTATGCTTTTGAATAACAAGAACTGGCGTTTGTGTGGCTGCTTATAAATTCATCGTTGTTGCAATTTGAAGGTGTTACTCAAGAATTGGCAGGGATCCCGGCGATATCGAACAGAAGATTTCTATCGGCTTTGGATGCGAGAGGATTGGAACGGTCGTGCACGAGATTATGCACGCGTTAGGGTTTTTCCACGAACACACCAGACCTGACCGAGACAAGTACATCAAAATAGATTGGAAAAATATTGAACAGGGTAAGATTGGCAGTGTACGCATTATATTGTCTGTTTGGGTTTATAGTGGCTAATATATGGGCCTTAAGAATGATTAGGTCTGATGCTTCATGATTCAGGAGTATAACTGTGTATATAAGTGAAAAAAATAGTTTCATTTATGGTATAACCTGCTGACTTCAAGATGATAATATAATCAGTGTTTAACTTCTCAGCCTAATATTGCAGAAACTGGTTAATTGATTTCAAGGGAGTTAACATTTTAAAGCATTTTAGGCTCCTTTACCCTACATTTGCAAGTCCCCATACAGTGCCACATCCATCCACCTCTGTACACAACTAAATTTTCTTGGACCGTGTTGTTTTGGGATTGAGAGTTTCTGGTTGGATTGGTTCAGGGCTTCATATTAAAACATTTAACAGATCATAGCCGAAAAAATGGTTGAAAAGTGTATCTGAAAAATGAAAACCTTTTCAACCGTTTTAACCTAGAAAATGATTTTCCCCAAGTAGAACATACAAAAACCCAGCCAGCCTAAAATTACGAGTCTCATAGAATACAACATTGACAAAAAAAAAACACAACAGTATACTGCTACCTTCCGATGTAACATTTAAATACTAATTTCCTTCTTGCTGTTGGATTTACAGAACATGCTCGTAATTTCCAAATGTATCCTCGCGATCTTGGTTCTAGTTTCGGCAAGCCATATGACTACGAAAGTGTGATGCATTACAGCATGTATGCGTTCTCCAAAGATAGGGACATTCCCACTATAGTACCAACGGATAGCAAGGCCATCATCGGCCAAAGACTGGGACTGAGTTACTACGACAGAAAGGAAATCGACAGCTTGTATAAATGCAAAGGTGAGAGAAGTTGATGGCTTCGCAGTGAAAACCTGTTTTGTTTAGAAAGAACAATTTCAAAACGTAGTTTCTCAGGTAGTCTTATATTACATAATAAATGAACATTTCAAGATCATATTAACTTTTAAGGGTTGGAGATTGTGATTGTATAGAAGAAGAAAAATCCGTTCTTAGCACAAACTCAAAACTCCTTCACTGCCCAGAACTGCCCAGTGTCTCGTGTAAACTCGCGCGAAATCCGTGCACCTGTTCGTGACACTGAGTTTAGTGCCTTTAATACAGCGTACGTTTCTTTCTGCTTGCCTGTCTGTCTGTCTGTCTGTCTGTCTGTCTGTCTATCTGTTTGTCTAACTGACTGACTGGCTGACTGACTGACTGACTGACTGACTGACTGACTGACTGACTGACTGACTGAATGAATGACTGACTCTCTACTTTCCTCTGCCCACCAAGTTGTTCTTGGATTCTCTCTTTGGTTGTTTACTATTAATTGTTCCTAGTTCTCCCGCCAGTCTTCCTTAATAACAGTAAGCACTTTGGAATTATTATTATTTCTCAGAGGACTGTGTCGACAAGGAGAGCCCGTACAAGTGCATGACACTGAAATCACTTGGGATCTGCTCAAGCTCCGGACTCCAGAAGTTCATGGTTGATAACTGCGTTAAATCATGCAATTTTTGCGGTAAGAAACACAATTTAAACGGATCATTAATTGACTCAGTGTTTCCTGTCTCTCTCAGTGCCACCCGGCTGAGAAATGCTCTTCACCCTTCACTCGTCTAGCATTATTTTCAAATGAAGTCTTTCTGAAAATGCTTGGAAGTCCATTTTCATTTCGCGCGTGGCATTAATTATAATTTTAGAAGTTAAAATGAGCGATGGCCAGGCGCAAACTTCTAGAAATGGTCAACTTGCTCTTTGTATGGTAGAGTGGTTTTAAGCTTTCAAACACTCTGTGGGCGGCGAGCAGGACGCGTCATTCACTTTACGCTGGAGCGTTAATGCATCGATTGTGCAATTTAAAGATGAGAAAAGATTGGTAGAGTGGTTTTTGCGTCTTTCCTTTTGTCTCGCAACATTGAGGAATCAGGCAGCATGCCAAAACTCAATCAAATTCCATTACAGAAGCGGCGGCGCCTCGCCTTTCGAAAGTTGCCTATTTTTTAGTGAGACTAGATTTACAAACTGTGGTTTAGTCCATTCTTGAACTTCGAAAAAAAAAGCGCCTGAAATCTGCAATCAAATCGGTCACCATTTACTACCAAGATTAATTCACCTCTTATTTTCCTGACTGTATCAAAATCGTGATAAGCATAAGCGATTAGAGGAAGGGACAAATTAAATTAAATGATAAAAATTCTCAGAACTAGCCTTCATAAGAAAATTAATGTGTTGATCATTAGGTGAAAATGATATTTTAAGTATGATTTATCGAATCGTTCATTATTACTGAACCAGCTTATTTTTCTCATAATTATTTGCAGCACGAAGGGATAATTTGTCAGCAAAGGACTCAACGTCAAGCAAGAGCAAGGAAAAATGACTTAAAAGTAAAACCCGAATCTGATTTGTATTCGACTAACTTGTTAATTACAAAAGGTTATATTTTTGATAATAAAAGAACTGTTTTACTGTCACTTGCAGTCGCTTTGGTATAACGTTTGACGGAAGCAACACGTATCGATTGGCAAATTTTTGGTGTATTAAGCCCAGGCCTAACAAGGATGAGAGTTGATGAGAGTGCAAACTCGCGCTCTCATTTAGCCTGAAATTATCATGCACTGTCCTTGACTCTAATCGACTCTTATTCGCTCTCATCGACTTTGAACGTGCAAAGAGAATTTTCATGAGAGTCGATGAGAGTTTTTTCTCGTTTGGCTCGAGTTGATGATAGTCGATGAGAGTTGACGAAAGCTCTCATGGGAGTCAACACTCATCAACTGCTGTCCTCGTTTGTCTTGGGCTTTACATTACAAATCTACGGGTTTGACGTCAAGCCCTGGTCAGGGTGGCTGTGTTGTGTTCTTGGGCAAACCATGGCTCTCTTCACCCAGGAGAGTAAATGGGTACCGGGGTACTATCAAGGTAGCTGGGGGCTGGTCTGCGACAGCCAGCATCTTGATTAAGGGGAGTGGGATTAGGTTTAATCAATTCATCCTGCAGTACCTGGTACCGAAAATCTGTTGGCTCTTCCAATCGTTACGTTTGGAACCAACTTACAAGGGACAACACCGACACACTCAAAAAACAACAAATCAATGTAACTTGCATTGTTTTATTGATATCTTCGCCAAAAAAATAATAATTTGCAAGACTTGAAATAAGGAGCATTACAACATAAACAACAGCAAAAGATAATCATCGCACACTACATTATCAAATACAATGGGTACATGTAATCCCCTAACAAGCAAGCAACGAAGTTCAACACTCCGACCCTAAGCCCCTTTAATGACTTCGAACTTGGTATCAAGTGCTGCAAATAGAAATAAAGTAAGTAAATATTATTCTTAATTCAGAACAGAATTAATAGGAAAGCATGAAACGTGTGGAAACAATAACAAAACAACTCTATCAGATTTTACACTTCGATCTGGTCCCCATTGTAAGAACAGAAATGGGACAGAAGACGCCAGGGATGGGGTACATTGATTGGTGTAATCATCTTATATATTTTCAAGGTTGACTTTGGTAATCCATCTTAATCCTCCCCAATCATAATCATTCTTTCCCTGTTTGGCTTTAACCATCCTTTTCTTTTTCTATTAATCTGTCTACGCACACTATTACATTAGGTTTTGTTTTATACGAAGTGGCTTATTATATTCGTGGTATAGATTACTCGATAATCAAGCCATAGCTTCTTGTAGCTGGGTACTCTGTAATCGATAATGTTTTGTTACCTTCCTTGCTTCTTCAAGTATAAAAATGTTTCGTCTAGTAATAGTAGTTGCCTGCAAAACAGTGGGGATGACGTAGGTGAAAAAAAAAAATCAAATAAGTCAAATCGAAGCACGTTATTACTGTTAGCTTGCAACTGGATTGTTTAATCTAGATACTCGCGACTGGCTTGTGCTAGTCGGTATTATGCAACGTTTTTAAATGCCCATGTCAATATGCGTATTTTTTATGCGATGATTTAACGGTGGCCTACTTTTATTCAATTAAAAAGTGTCCAAATGTAAAAAAAAAAAAAACTCATTAATACTTACATGCACCGCAGGTTTTTCTGCAAGATCTGTAATACCGGCCACATCTGTAACTCATCAAAACGTATCTACAATAGCCAGAACTCCGAGTGTCTCTACAAGCTGCAGAAAAGAAAAGAGTCATTAATCAATTTTGTTGATTTTAGAAATCTTTGGGAGCAACGCGAAAGAATGTAATCTTGAGTGGAAATGTAGTATTTTTCTCCGGGTGCTGTTGTTCTAATGAATAATTATACGGGATGCATGTAAGTGCATGTTTTTTAAAGACCTCAGTTTTACTGAAATGCTATGTCAGTGTATAAAAAGTGTTTAAACATAGTGAAATAAAGTTCTCACTTCTTTGGCATGGTACTCTGCTCCCGCATCTTCGACTCTGCTGAGAATATCCTCGGCATGACCTGCCGCCATATGAAGGAGCTGGGTCGGAACATGTGCGTCGTCTTGTTTGCCTGCCTCCTGATCCGCACGTGCGGCTACATTTGCTGTAAGGACCCCAAGACGACCAACCGCCCTCAACTAAAGTAAAAAAAAAAAAAAAAAAAAAAGTATAAGAACAAGATATTTCATTGGCTTTTTTCAGTTGAGACGGACAGAACAATAAAGCAGTTTAAGAGCAAAATTACGAAGTTGCTAGTTTGTAAAATCTACGGTTAAGGTTATCATGTAACTTGCTGTGAGTGGACTTAAACAGTTTGCCAGTTTGAGATCATCGCAAAAACTTTCACCGTGGCATATTAAAATAATTGCGTTTTATTAAAAATGGAGGCTTAAGAAAACTGCTTATAATGTAGACAAATCTTGCTTGATCCTCACATTTTTTATGATTTTAAATTATTTCAGGATTCTTCTGTCAGGCTTTAATTTTCTTAGAACTCGCTGATGCTTTTCTTTTCGAAAATGCGCAGGCTACCTTAAACACCAACTATCAAAAAATATATATTTTTTATTGCTAGAATTTATCATAAACAGATAAAATGTCGTAGCCTAGATTGGACAGACCATATCGGTGCTATCAGTAAATTATTCATGGCGCGGAAGACAAAATATGTTAGACAAAAGCTGGTTACCACGGCAACGGTATGAGTTGCAGCTGCGTGACTGTTGGCTTGGCCCAACACAGTCTGCTCCACCGTTTGCTGGAGCTGGATTGTTGCACTTTCGGCTTCTGTATCGGGAACCTCCACATGGCCTGTTACATCTTCCGTATCTGCTCCATGACGACCATTGGCCATCAACTATGTATAAAAAAGGGAAAAAAGAAAATTAAAAAAAAAATAAAGAAAGGAGTAACCTTCTGAGTCACTAAGAAACAGTTGGATGACTACAAAGGGCAGCCAACATTGGCCACACACCGAGCATGTGCCACTTGGGAATTTAAAGGCCTGAGTCAGTAATCCATGAGTAGCTTGAAAACTTTTCCCATTCACAGGTTATAATATTATAGCAGAGAGGCTTTATTTTGTTAAACACCAACAAAAGCGTAGGATTGTTCTTTTCAAACGACATTTTTTGCGATGCCAGGGCTGCTTACCAATTATTTAAAAAAAATTCCGAAAACTGTCCAGAAATGGTTACGTAGCCTGCGAGCAGGCTCTCGGCTTCGTGGGCAAGACGCGACGCAATTTTTTTTTGCGAGCGAATCGAGCCGAAGCCGAGAGCCTGCTCGCAAGCTAATGGTTACGCAAATCAGTAGAGTATCTCTTGAAGTCTCTTAAGGCAATTTCCTTCGTCAGGTTTAATATCCCTTTCTTTCGTTTCGTTAGCTGATAAAGTATTTTTTATGTTTCAAAGGATACTTCATCAAGGTTTTTCTGGTAAAAAGTAAGATCACAGGAGTGTTTATCTGAACCGAAAGCCGATCCTGTTTTGTTTAGAAGACATCTGATCCAGCTAGCGTTTAAACTTAGCTGCCAGGCTCCACCCGTTTTATTTGTACGACAGAACGTAATATACGTCGATTTCTTTAAGTCCAACAATCGCTTTACCTTTACAAGGTTGTGAATTGCAGCTCCGTGATTCTCGGCTTGGTTCTATACAGGCCCCGCCACTGTATGCTGGTGGTGGGTTGTCGCACTTTCGGAATCTGTATTGAGAACCTCCTCCGCATCGCTTGCTGCATGGGCCGTACGCGCCCCATTGCGACCAATTAGCATCAACTATGATTGTGAAAACAGTTGACCTATGACGACTTTTTGTCATGAATACAACTTTAAAACATGAACTTTACGTTTGTTTCGATCTTTGTCACTTGGTTCTGGTAAAAAGTTCCAGATTTTAAAACTAGGATTCCTACATAACCAATATGAAATTTAAAGAGGAAGTTCTTTTACCGTCTCAGTGTATTTCTGACAAAAATCATGTGTGAACTGCAGATAAATAATATAAGTGCCCTTCGACGGGCTCAGTTTCACAAGCTAGTAGATTCGAAGCCACACATACTGACCCAGTAGTGATCAAACTGTTCCTTTTTCAGTGAATAAACATTTAATGCTTGGAAACATCAGAATATTTTGGCGCATAAACTTAGCTGCCAGGCTCCAACCGTTTTATCTGGACGGCAAAAAGTCAATCTCTGTAAGTTTTACAGTCGCGCTATCTTCACAAGGCTGTGAATTGCAGCTCCGCGATTCCCGATTTGGTTCTAACACAGGCCCCGCCTCTTTTGATCCACGGTATTTTGAATCGAATAGATAGACGCTATACATTTAAACATTGAACTATCGAAATTGTTTCTAAGGTTCATTGGAGTATCGTGTCTCTACCCGGGGAGTGCTAGTATCTCTATTTCCAGCAAAAAGTTCCTCCATGAATAGGGCCAAAATTGTAAACGACCCACGGTACAAAGACGCTATACATTTAAACATTACCCTATCGAAAACCGGAGCCTAAACATTCCGTAGCTACCAAAATCTCCATCCTTCTATCTGAAGAACTAACTGCCTAAAATAGTAAGATAAATTTTAAGTAAAAACACAATAGCAAGTCACGTTACTTTTACAAGGTTGTGAATTGCAGCTTCGTGATTGTTGATTTGGTCCTGCACAGGCTCTACCGCCGTTTGCTGGAGCTGGGTTGTCGCACTTTCGGCTTCTGCGTTGAGACCCTCCTCCACATGTCGCGCTGCATGCACCATAAATGCTCCAAGACGACCACTGACCATCAACTAAGTTGATCAAATTGTATTAATAAGTCAGTTTTAAAATGCTCATGTCCATGTCCTACTAGTTTCGTTAAAAGTGCACAGTTTTCAATTATTCATTTATATTTTAGAATTGAACAGTATGGCCATACATGCACACGGTCAACTACGACACTTCTATAATTTCAAAATTAAAATTCAGTTTTAAAATTTCCAACTACGATGGAAGCAGAGAAGGAAAAGGGTTACGTTTAAAGATACGATTAAATAAAAAGTAGGGAGTGATCTTATTAAATAGATGTAAAATTTCTTCAGTTCGCTTTGCATGAAAGGCGCTTCTTTAGCTAACAGCCCGCAATGTAAGTTCCATTATATAAACAATGCCATGTAATGCCCAAGCGGAAGATAAAACAAGAACAGACTAATTATTCTACCTGGGCAAGCTTGTAAATTGCAGGCAATTGATTGAAAAGATGGTCCTTGGCAGGTTTTTCCTCTGCTAGCCGGAGCAGGATTATCGCATTTGCGACTCCTGTACTTGAATCCTCCTCCACAGGTCACAGAGCATTTCCCGAAAATACTCCACTGGGACCACTGACCATCAACTAACACGAGAAGGAAAACACAATATATTTCATTAACGCTTTACAGTTTAAAAACTGTTGGCTTTCTGTTTAAAATGTTTACCTTTCACTGATAATGTTTTGAGAACCTGTTTAGTAAAAAAATAATTAAAACTTTACAAAGCCTGAAAAAATGGCACACCGTAAAAGCTCTATTAAGCCTCCTACTCCCCTGCTGACGGAGGGAGTTATTTCGAACACTCTTGTTCCTTGGCCATTTTGATTTGATTACAAATAAAATGCAAATAGCCGGAACAAACATGGAACATGGACTACGCATTGTTAAAATAATAAAACTTTAAATTGACTTTTGCATGCTACAGCACACCTCTTCAGTAGTAGCAGTAAAAAATTATTTAGCCAACGCGTGGGTACGTTATTATTATACGAAGTATTTACCCGGACATGGAAATTTATTACAAGCCAGCGCCTCGTTAGAGGGCCCCTGACAATTTTTTCCTCCATTCGCTGGCGCTGGGTTGTCACATTTCCGCGTTCTGTGCTTAACACCTCCTCCGCAACTCTTGGTACACTGTCCAAAAATGCTCCAAGGAGACCAGTCACCATCAACTAAGAAAAGAAAAGTTTTATTATTATTTATATCATAAATAACAAGCGTTTCTAAGTGATGTTTGAAAGCAATTGAAGTACAACTGATTTAAGCAAAGATGCGGTCATACTCGAAGTTCTCTTAAAAGAAGACCTTTGGGACCTGAAAAAAGTGTCCACTTAGAAGAGTTGTCTGGTTGTGTTATTGGACCTGTCCATGATTAAGTGTCCGTTTAGCCCAATATAACTTCTATTTATTCTCCCATTGGACCCACGTCTGAGTTTCAATTTTAACCCGAAAGGTACCTACACAGAGTCGAAATTGAAGCGAGCGTCAAAATGGATAAAAGCAAAAAGAAAAGAATTAGTTAAAAATTACAATAGCCCAATTTCAATATATTAAAATTCAGGCTGAAGCAACAAACCACAGTACGAGGCTCCGTGGAATAAACTATAGAGTTTCTGGTGTATAACCCGAAGCCTCAAAGTAATGTCTATTGTTTTAGGCCGAATTTAGGAAACGCATCGGTATTTTTTTTTATATTTAATAAAGACTTTTACCTGGACATGGAAACGTATTACAAGCCAGCGCCTCGTTAGAAGGTCCTTGACATTTTTTCCCTCCATTTGCTGGTGCTGGGTTGTTGCATGTTCGCGTTCTGTGCTTAAAACCTCCTCCGCAACTCTTGGTGCACTGTCCAAAAACGCTCCAAGGCGACCAGTTACCATCAACTACGAACGAAATGATTCATTATTATTTTTATCACAAACAAAGATTGTTTCTTTTCTGCAATGATATTTGAGAGCAATTGGAATACAAGTAATTGCAATCAGGTCACAACAATGCCCCTAGCCATGAATAACAATAGAGGTAGTGTTTACAGCGGGCGAATGAAAATAGAGGCTCCAGAGAGGTAGTGTACTACTGAGAAATGTACCTACACAAATTCGACAATGTTGTGTTAGTTTTTCTACTAAATCTTCCGTTACTTGGGCGCCAAAAAAAAAGACTACGCAACAAGGTATAGAATCCTTCTGGTCGAATTTCAGAAGAAAGAGACCTTCTTATACCATAACTAATAAACGAACAAGGTTGATCTTATTGTTATTTTTTACCAGCGCATGCTTGTGTGTTGCACTGTTTTGATTGTTGAGAAGGACCCGGACATTGTCTACCACCGCTGGAAGGTGCTGGGTTATCGCAGGTTCTTTTTCGGATCTGTGACCCGCCTCCACAACTTTTGCTACATTGATTATATTGTCCCCATAGCGACCAATGGCCATCGACTGTAGACAAAAATATTTTCTAATATAAGAGTCGTTTTTGTATTCAATGAAAGGGAAATTACTAACAATTAATTAGAGTCCTAAAAATAAGTTATGTTCTATTCTAATAGGCAACCTAATTAATTTTACATTGGCAGGAGTACCTTTTTGGAAGCGGTCTTCGAGGGTTCTGTTCTAATAGTAATAAGAGATTTTTCACTGTTATTGGCGGAAAAACGTACTTTTGTGCGATGAAGACAGTAACTGATTATAATTCTGGCACCACCTATTGCACCTTCTTTAATTAATTTTAGTCAGTAAGTACTTTCTTTGAATGAGTTTCGACATGTACATAGATGCAAATGAACGGGCAAGGGTGAACTGTCTCATCATAACACATGGTAAACGGTTGAAAAGCATTGGCTTCTGTCTCACATTAGACAATTGGATAATTAAAATTAACGCCTATATAGCTTCTCTCAAAGCAGTGCTGGATGTTAAACAAAAACAAAATGAATAGCAAAAACAATCCAGACAAAAAGATTGTCTTACCGGCACATGGATGTGTATTGCAGTTCTGAGTCTGGTCTGATGGCCCTTGGCAATTTTTCCCACCACTGGCCGGTGCAGGGTTGTCACATTTTCGGCTTCTATACTTCATACCACCTCCGCAAGTCTTTGAGCACCCTCCGAACATGCTCCAAGGACCCCAGTGACCATCAACTAAAAAAGGAATCATTCGCGTATGAGTTATCCTACAGTTTGCGTCAAGCAGGAGGAAACGCAAAGCGACGCATGCTCTTAAAAGTCTTCCGCTTTAAGAAACGACGAGCTTTCTATTTTTGCCTTATCGCCTCACCTCACCTCACCTCACCTCATCTCACCTCACCCCATTCACCATAGCATATTTCTACTACATTTCTGATTTTCTGAGTAAACATCAAAGTACAAACTTAACTATGAATTTTGTATTACTCATGCCTAAACATGGCTGTCAACCAAAGAAAAACGCTATAAAAAGAAGTAAGTATCTATATTTTTACCAGGACATCCTTGTGTATTACACGCGTTTGTTTGCTGAAATGGCCCAGAGCAATCTTTGCCACCGCTAGAAGGTGCTGGGTTATCGCAGGTTCTCGTTCGGTACTGTGAACCTCCTCCACAGCTCTTGGTACATTGGCTGTATTGTCCCCATGGAGACCAATTACCATCAACTGCGGACACGAATCGATTTAATCATATACATTTTATTAATTGAATCAGGTATGAGCAGCGAGATATGGGGAACGAGAGCTAGTTGGTTTTTACCAACTTTGATAATGATTTCGATGATCCGGCTTAGAAAACTGAGATGGTCATTTCGCAGTATATTCACTCGGAAGCGTAACTCTTGGTTTTACGAAAGGTCAGGAAATGACCATTTTTTGATTTGAATGCTACAACCGCTTTTTTCTTGGTAAAAGAATAAATCTAAAGGGAAAATATTAACATTGTTGCAATTGCATGAACGGGCACGGGGGGGGGGGGGGGGGGCTGGGGATGGACGGATATCAAAGTGACCGGGATGCTAAATTACGAATTTCGGTTTCAATTAGAATGTTCCGGACAAATCGCTACCATTTTCAGGCATCGAGGTTTCATTTAGGGTTGCAAGTAAAGAAAAAAGCTCGTCATGGTTTTAAGATCATATCAGTAAGGAAAAAAAAAACCAGATCTGTAGCCTTTATGGGTACAATTCGAGATTTCCCACGAGCATTCCGTTCCTTTCGTATCGGACCCTTATCTTCCCAACACATTTTTTCCCAACCCAGGTTTTAACCCAAAAATGCAAGTTCCAAATGAATCCGATCTTCATTTTGACATCAAACGAGCAAAGATCATGTCGCCCTAACGTAACCGAAGCAACCGTACTTATAAGTGACTATAAGCAGTAAATTACCAGAACATGCTTGTGTGTTGCAGTCACGAGATAGCATAGATGGTCCTATGCAATGTTTCCCGCCATGCTTTGGTGGAGGGTTCTTGCATTTCCGATGCTTGTATTGCACACCTCCACCACAGCTCTTACTACAAGGGCCATATTGTCCCCATGAAGTCCAACCGCCATCCACTGAAGAAATGAAGAAAACAAAGCTATAAAGGAAAAGCTACAAAAAGGGAGGGAATAGTGAACATTGTAGAATGCCAATGCAAGTTGACATTGGGTTGAGGATAACAAAGAAGTGAACGATTGAGACATCAGTCATCGTCAAAATAATTTAAAATCAATATTTTTGTGTAGCTCATCAGAGGCAAAGTACATTGGACAGAATTAGGCTCAAATAGTAATACAGTTCTTGTTTCAGTAATTTGAAATTTACAACGGGTAACCTTTTTCATTCCTAAAGTGGAGTAAAGTAATCAACATTAGTAATCTTGTTAACATCGTTCTAAGCTACTGCTCAGTATAATTACAGGAATTAACCACCTTGCTTTAGGTTCAAATTTAAATCCGTTATTCATGCGTTTCTTACGTTTGGCTTCCATTGTTCTTTATCCTAGAGCCCATTTCTTAAGGTCTACGTAATGATTAGTTCCTGATTAATTAAAAGGTGTTTTCTCCGAGTTGTTAAATAAAACACGAAGCGCAGGATATATTTACCTGGACAAGGATGAAAGTTACATTGCCGACGCTGTCTAAAAGCTCCTTTACATGTTTTGTGGCCAAATGGGTGCGAAGGGTTCACGCATTTGCGAGTCCGTGATTGCATCCCCTCTCCACACGATTTACTACACTTGCTGTATTCACCCCAAGAGGTCCATGTGCCTTCCGATGATACTACAGCAGCAGCTAGTGTTCCTACATTACCTGTAGAAAATTAGCAAATTATTTTACACAGAGCTTTCCAGGAAGCATATTAACTGTTCATTTACGATCTCGTTTTACTATAAGATTAAAAATACGGACGATTACGTTTCCCTGATTGATATCAGCAGGTTTCGCGTTTTTAAGCACTCATGGCACTCACAAAAGAAAAACCTTACGTCCGACAATGGGACATTCTCGTTGTTCGTCATACATACCTGGACAAGGCACATGCTCGTTGCAATTCTGCTGTTCTACTGCAGGCCCTGGACAAGCACTTGAGCCGGATGACGGACTGTTACATTTCCTTGACCTGGATTGATAACCGTAACTGCATGATTTGGAACAAGGACCATAGGCACTCCATGAACTCCAGCCTCCTCCAGCTAATGCAAGAATTTGTATCAATTTCAGTATTTTTATGCAATAGTTATGTACTGCGACCAAGAACACCGGAAAATCCCAGAACAGCCCCGAACACCCTTCCAAAAGCTCACACAACCACCGCAAACACTAACCGCAAACCGCAAACCGCAAACCGCAAACCGCAAACCGCAAACCACCACCCGACCGCATGGATGAGGGTAGAAATATGCCCGTTGAAATTAAGTTCCCGCGAAAATAGGTAACAATAAGGTAATCTTGTTTGTGGGTATTCCGGTGTTCCTGGGTTTAGTACATGCTACATGTCCGTCCAGAAGTACTTGAGAGGAAAATTACCCAGAGGTTTGATCCGATGGGATGTATATTATGTATCTGACGGTGAGGAAGGCCGGGAATAGCTTCGCCTGCCTGGACTATGGTCGACTTGGAAGAGACAGGGCTAGACGATTGCGAGAGAGATCGAACGCCGAGCTCTCAATTTTTTAATTGAGTAGAAATGCACATATAGAATGATTGGTTTAACGACTCGGCTAAATGACTCAGGAAGGAGCAGTTTGTCTTGGATCCATGGCCGAGATCACTGCGTTGTGTTCGTGAGCAAGACACGTTACTCTCACAGCCCGTCTCTCCACCAAGGCACATAAATAGTTGCCGGAAAATTCAATGCTCGGGGCAATGGGCTATTATACAATCCAAGAGGAGTAGAAATACTTCTAGTCACTTATAAATGTTTTGAAAACCAGGATAAGGCCCAGCCTGATTGGCCACTAGCTTCGAATGAAAACTTTACCTCCGATCGCAGTCGAGATAAACTGAATTGTGCGTTCAGAATGTTGGCTAGACGGGCGGCACTGTACTGCTCGCGCGCAGACAGCAGCTGCTTTTTTTTTATGAAAAAGTCTCATTAACCAAAATTCTGACCTCATATTATTATTTTGTTCAACAGTGATCCATATGGACAAGAAAAAATGAACTCGGTCAATATTTTATACATCTGGACCATACGCTTGCAAAATTGCAATATTCGGTATCGATTGTTTAATGTGATACTAGATTAAGCTTATGTAGCACTATCCTTCTCAGTACAGATATTCCTTTTTTTGCGAGGAATAAAATAACTTACCAGAACATCGACCACAGGTTCTTCGACAGTAGGCAGAGACAAAAGGATGAGAACAATGCCTTCTGTATCTTCGGCACCAGTATCTCGACCTGTCGTAGCATCCTAAGAAAAAGAGAGGTGGCAATCAACCAAATCCAGGCGCGGATCCAAAACGGTTTCCACCGTTTTACACAAATCGGTCAATATCTTTTCCGAGTGACTCAAAACACTTGCAAAATGGCGCTTCGAGGAGTCAAAACCTAAACATTTCCCAGGAAAATTCCTCCTATAGGCTCGCACGTTCGCCTCTCCTGTAATCAGAAAACGGTCACCATCTTTTCTGGAGCTGCGCCTGGGATCAACCTCCTGCTATAAAGTCAATGATAGACGAAAAGGCACTAACGCTATTTCGATCACTGCAATATTAGACACTATCTGTTACACCCAGTCCGACTTACAACTGAATATACATACCTTGCCTTTCTTAGCAATCATAAAAAATTATTCTTCTTTTTGTAGGAGCCTTTATGCCTTTATGCCATCTAATTTCGTATTCACATAACATCGCTATAAAAAGAACAAATACATTCAAATACCTCTGACAGGGCTGGTCTCATCTTGCAAGTTTTCCGCTGTAAGTGAACAAGAAAGTATTAAAATTTAAACAACGCATTTTTTAATATATTTTTGACCGATAAATCAGTTTTGAACAGTAAATTGTCAATTGTCTATTAATACAACTCTGTTGTATTACATGAACAGATAATTTTTGCTATCATTTTCATTCGCATCGAAAAAAAGAGAAAAGGGAATGTAAAAGATTTCTACACCACATGTATACTCTCAAGTATAATAATTCAGAAAATACATAGCTCTGAGTCGTAGTGGCATGGAACGCGGCGAATCAATGTCGATAATTCATGTTTTTCTTTTCTGAGTAATTTGACTTTTAATTACAGGATATCTCAATTTTTTCTTTTTATCCAAATCACCGTCTCCCTATACGCGGTAGATTTTAAGCCCCAAATACGGACGTTTTAAAACTACTGCCTTAATAACGAAATGAACTTAACATCCGTACAATTTACCTTTCGACTACTATATAACTAGTTCATAGTATCTGCACTTAAATATTTAGCTAAAATTCAAGATAATCTCGACTTAAATGACACCAATGTATGCGAAATATCCTCTAAGCCATTTTGCAGTTGTTAAGTTTGATATCAGCTTTGCGTGAAATTGAAGCCTTAGCTATTCCAACTACCTAGCAAATCTTCTAGTTCCTCAGCAGGGTCTAAGGAAAGAATCAAAAAAGGAATCAAAATGTGAAGCATATTATCCACTGGATCAATTACGACTGAAAAAAAGTAATCTAAATCATCATCCAAAGTACCAAATATTAGAGTTCCTTTTTGATCGTTTCATGATAAAATTTTAGCAAGGAATCAAACGTAAAGGTTATTTAACATAACTTTTTTGGCAATATTTTACAGAAATTGTATTTACTTTTATTTCCAACAGTATTCCAAATCTGGTTTCGTCTTCATTCATTGAGTCACGAGGACTCTTTTACGTTACTTAGGTTTTCCAATCGTTAAATTTATCTAACCGCGCTTACCCCTTGTCAATATTTTCCCCTTTACTTTCAAGAAGCCCCTCTTAAACCTAATGTGATTTAACATATCAATAGATAATTACCTGCTTCATTTTCTTCCATTGCGAAAGAGAAAGAAAAGATGACAAAGAAGAACAAAACGAAGATCACTTGTCTCTCCATAGCTATTACAACCAAAATGCAATTCTTCAATTAAAATTCTTTTATAAAAGCTTATTATAACAAAAGAGCCATTTTATATCGGTTTTATGACACTTAACCAGTATCGCGGTTGAAATATCGTTCACCGCATATTTCTTTGTGGTGTACATGCAGTCTCTTCTATGGCGTTAAAATCACCTCTCGGAAGGTCCTCTTAATTTATCTCGTCAATAAATACATATTGGAGTAGAGATGCTATTAACTTGACTGTTGTAGCAGGCAAAGATTTGATCGATCTAGAAATAGCCTGTGGTTTGTTGTTTAACGTTCTCACCATCCCGTGTGGGTTAATTCGTTGTTAAACTGCAATATAGAGCGTTTTCCTGAGGGCCATATTGATGCTCCCAAACAATAAGGTTTTTGCATAAGACTAGAAGAAAGAAAATTCATTGTTTAGAATTATATGGTCATTGTGTTATCATGTGAAGTGAAAACTCTCTATCACTTAAAGTTTATATCTGCTTAATGATGGGTTAACTGTATACTGACTATTCGTATTTTTTTAAACTCAAAAGACGCTGTATCATATCTTTAGAATACTAAAAACCTTGATATTTAATTTGTAGTCTCTAATGAATGTCTCGTTAGGTACATGGGAGCTGCTGATATGAATTTTGTACTAAGTGATAAATACTTATAGAGCAATATCAACCGTTAACAGTTTCCTTGACCGTTGATGTAATTGAAGAGTTCAGTGTTTATCCTAAATGTTTTCATTTTTACTAATGGATAAGGTCGGTAGCGAAAAAGTCAGTCAACTCAGTTTTGTGCGTCTGTTTAAAAGCTAATGTCGATAACCCTTCGCTGTTTTTGCTGGCGATTTTACTTATGCTGCCTGAAAGGTCTGTTAGAGATATGTTTATACGCCGAAAATCGACCATATATTAAAAAAGAGACGCTCAAATGATCCTTCTAGAAATTAAAGCACAGTACGTTGTATCATTCTTCAATACCTGGATCAGCTTTATTTTTTTCTATTTTATTACAAGCAGAGTATTACCAAATGCCAGAAGAAAGGTGTTTCGTACACCGTGCAAGTCTTTTTTTTAGGGGCTCTCAGCGTACGCCAAAAGAGGTTTCTTCCTAGACAGGACTTCTTAAAATAATGTCTGTAATACAGAATTCAATGCGAGAGTAATAGTGGTAAAATATCACATAATGCTCTCAATGGGTATATTGCTCCTCAAAGCATTATGTTATTCCACCGGGAAGAACAAAAACAACAAAAAACTATTCGCGGCAACGGAATAGGATCAGTAAAGTTTGAACATGGCTAACAAAGGATATGTATCGTGACCTTCTATGTGACATTCTAGGGTTCTTACTATTGGAGTTTTATTTGATGGGCTGGTCAGGGCCTCCTTTTTTTAAACAAAAAAAAAAAAGAAATACTAAGTTCACAAGTACTTAACTAACTTATTTACATTTCCTTCAGTATTGAAGTTTTGGAAACCGATAAAATTAATTTTCTAGCTTCTGGAAGTGACAATCCAGAAGAAATCTGAAGGAAACATTTAACTAATTAATATATCAATGAATCGTTCCTCGATACTAAACAAAGATAAGGAGTAGAGCAACCTCAGTTGTACTGGTTGTTAGTAGTTACCTAAGGACTTGGACAGTGTTATTATGTGACTCGATAATACGGAATGTCCATATTTTAGAACTAAAAAGAAACAACACACCATTTACTCTGCTTGCTTTTTGTTCATTTAAAAAAAATATATCACAATTTACAATACAAGGCTATGACTTATCCAGTCTAGGAGTCATATTTTTTATCAGACTTTTCTACTAGTCGAATTCTTAGTGGTTAAGCAAAAGAAATTTGAAAGGTATAAGTATAATTTACTTTATAACATAGCTAGCAGAGCCGCGCAATCAAATTCAGTATACGTAAGCGTGCTCAAAATCCCGATAGTGCACGCTGATGACGTAATCTACGAGTGAAAATCTCACTGACCTCACACGCTGTGTTTTGCGAAAGCGATCGATGACATCTTATCTTCGGAATGTGGAAAGTGAATCCTTTCAATATTTTTTCAAGGATACGAGCTACAAGGTAAGCTGTTTCTTATTACGAGCCGGAGAGCGAAAGAGAAAATAAATTCGATTTTGCCATCAAAGTTGTTTGTGTGCTTTTCTTCATTCAAACAACAACAACTAAAGCGCGAGTCTCGAAGGACGAAAATCATCTTTTTCACGGCCCTAACGTGGAAGAATGGGTCAACCATGAATGACAACAGTTCGATGTGAGTAAAACCTAGCTACCGAACGAAAGTTTTCGCGTTTTAAGCGTTACACCAAAGCTTCAACGGCTTTGTTGTGATTTTTGCCGCTCGGGAAAATTTAATTCATCGGGCGATTCATTTAAAAAGAAAAACGTTTATTTTCATCACGACCCTAATTCTGCAACCACGAATGAAATCGTTCCAGAAAAATACTAAAAACTAAGCATGGAACCGAATTCTTTGACTCTTTTAACCCTCGGAATCTGCTCGGCTGTTCGAGGCTGTTTTGTTTTAATTTTCTTCCGCTCTGGACTCTGGAGTAAAAATTTAATTCAGCGAAAACTAACCTCGGAATCAAAAGCAGCATTTGCTGTTTTCGTTTGTTTTTTTCCTTCGCTCTGCCACCGAATAAACTTAGTCAATTTATTAGACATTTGACACAAACTGCACCACTCGTGTAAACTTGTACATGTGTAATTTATCGCTCGACCGCTATGTTTATTTTCTCACACTGCACAGAATAAATACAGTTAGTTTTTTTTTTCTGCGGCCGGTTTTGATGCACAATTCCACCGGCTATGTTATAAAACAATTGGTTCATGCTTTAGCGTGCACTATCGAGTTATGGAGCACTTGGGAAGTTTGGAGAGCACTCAAGAAGCTAGAGTTGCCCTCGGCTATCGCCTCGGGCAACTCTTACGCTTCTTTCGTGCTCTCCAAACTTCCCGCGTGCTCCATAACTCGATAGTGCACGCTAAAGCATGAACCAATTGTTAATTATGATTGTAATTTTCATAAAGGCCCTTCGAACAAAAAGAGAAAGAAATAATTTAATTTACTCTGGAAAGCCGGACATGAAAACTTCGATGTCCTTTATGGTTTGCACAAAATCGTTGAAAAAAATCGTATATATTGTTGAGATGGATTTTGCTGGACTTTAGGACATTTTATTTTAACTATGCAAAAAAGACTAAATTTAAATCTTTTCATTCGATCATCTTCTTCTGTCTTGAGTAGTGCTCTTAGCCGTTAAAAGAAACAAAAGTAACCAAGTGTATTATAAAAATTTGTTTCCCTGAGATTCTTTTGTTCACCATTCCGCCTTCATTAATTCAATTTCATTGTCCAGTATCCATAGTCAAGGGTATATAAACTCGAAGTTAGTTTCTCTTTTGCACAGCTTGCTTAGAAAGAAAAACCGTTTGCAAGAGCAAGATGCTTTTTCGCCATTTGTTGTTTTTTGCCTTATCTTTCCATTTTGCTTCGGCGTTCTGGCCATTTTCAGAGAGCTCAGACGACGAAAACGGTAAGATTCTTTATCCACAACGTGGATTTTTTTTTTCGCGCTTCACGGCCATTAATAATAATATATATATATTTTTTCAGTTCTTAATGATGTGTCCTCTGACGATTCCAGCTATTTCAGCCGTAAGTAACCGTTTGTAAAGACCCTGTTACCAGAACTTGTGCCTTTCAAAAAATTTGTAGGCGTTAGTCATATCTTAATTAACACAGATGCGAGAGAACAAAACCCTTTTTATCGTCAATAATAAGGCTTAAAGTGATCCTGTGTGCCTATTTAGTTTCATATAACACCATGTAAAACGTGTTTAGAGGGACGCAATACAAAAAAGATGCATAGGCAAACTGAAAAGGAATGACAAAGAAAAATGTATGTCCTGCAGTGTATCCCGATGTGAATCTTGAAACCATAGCGATGTACATCTCCAAATCAAAGGCACTGAGTTAAAATCAATGTGTTCCTTAACCAGGTAACAGGAATTAAAAATTTCTTTTATTTGGTATTTTTTTGCATCAGTGTGGTTAAACTGAATTACAAATACATTAAGTTAGAGGTTTATTGAAATTATACAATTCGACTACATTTGGCGAACATATAATAGTTATATATCACAGTTGTAATCGATCAGTGACTATAAACTGTTTCTTTCCAGCTTAATAATCGGTTTTATGTGTAAGAAATAGCATCTTGCCTGCGCTGTAATAAGCTACTCCATTTGATTAAAATTGCTGATTGCCGAATCGCGCATAGGTTGTAGTTGTATTTGACAACGAAAGTAAAAAACTGTTTATTACGCCCAGTATTTTCACACGTGTGCTTTCTCCACTAGGCTGTTTGGATATTTACAAATGCGAGTCGTGCTACAAGATAAAGGAAGAAGGAAAGTGCTATCAACACATGAAAGAATGCCGCAAGACATGTTCAGGATGTGAAGGTCATTTTTGAATTAAAATATCCACTAGTTTAACGTACATTTACAGTTACATTATTCAAGCTGTGGTGTTATCTTTTTCTTGGCAATAATTATTTGGTACCCTTTTTATGCTAATGTTGGAGTCATATCCTGGACATCCAAAGATTCTTTTGTGCAACCGTCCACGCAGTTAATGTTTGAACAAATAAGTGAATTAATAAATGCCAATTTTTTTTTTCTGATGTTACTGCGTTTGGGAACAATAACTTTTACTTTGTAAAATTAGCATTCCAAAAAATCTTGTGGTACTAACATAGGGTTATTTATTACTGATAGGACCAGATAGCGACCGTTATGGTGCAGAGAAATGCCAGTACTACAAAAAACAAGGCTATTGTGGTTATCCTTCCTTTAAGTACTTTAAGTGCCAGAAGACGTGCAGCATTTGCGAAGGTAATGTCAAACAGAAAATCTTTTTATTTCCCGTTATTTACCGAAACACGTCTCCTTCAGTACCTTAGTGTATTAACACAAGGTAGTTGTATAAGGAGCGATGTAGCAATTAAAAGATGTATAGTTGTTGAAAATAGTTAATTTTAAAAGCCTTTAAAACAGTTTGAGCACGCGGATAGGAAATGAAACAGCAAATTATTGCAAAACTGAAGATTATAACACATTGCTACGTGGTGTTTTTTCTCTTTAGTGGACGGTAACTGGGGAAAGTGGAGCTCGTGGAATGATTGTACAAAGAGTTGCGGTGGTGGAAATCAGACAAGAAAAAGAGAGTGCAATGATCCCAAGCCTGCTTTTGGTGGAAAAGCTTGCGGAGACGACTCAGAAGAATCACGTTCCTGTAACACCAGAGAATGTCCAGGTGGGACTTCTATGATGAACTTTTCTTTTTAATTGTTTGTTTTAGCGGAGTACCACACCATATTTATTAAAATATATGTAAGAAACATTTACACATTTTACGTTAAACAACAACAACAACAACAACAACAACAACAACAACAACAAACAAACGTGCAAGCGAACAAACAAGGAAGCAAGGAAAAAAATGTAAGCGAGCTAGCAAAGGAACTAACAAGACGGATCGCAACTAGAAAACAATTAACAAAACTACTTACAGAGTTCCTGCAATTAATGCTGTGATCATGTCTCTCTCTCTTATCCAGTTGATGGCAACTGGGGAAAATGGGGCGAATGGAGCACTTGTACTAAGACGTGTAATCAGGGAAAACAATCAAGAACACGTGAATGTGATTCACCTGCTCCCCAATATGCCGGAAAAGTTTGTACAGGCAATCGATACGAAATTCGCGTATGCAATGACAATGTGCCATGTCCAGGTAAATCGCACTTGATATTTGATTTGTATCATTACCATACATTACTCCATTACGTTCCCTCAGAATTTGGAGGTAAATTAAGCCACTATATGCCCTAGTAAATAAAATTTGAGTTTTTTATTCTTATCACCCACATGCCGCTAGGAAAAACCTCTAAGGGACGCATTTCGCATTTTCATCAATGGCGTTCATTTACTATTCCCCAAACCATTTGAGAAATTCGATTAAAAATATCTATAGCATTGTTCCCCAGCCCGGTCCCAAGCTATCGTTAATTATGAGCTGACAGTGAAACGCCGAGACAATTTTCTTCGCTTATTTTTCATATTCATATGCCTTTCAGGATTAGTCTTTGAAAATTAAAGAGCCCAAAAACAATAACATATAGCCTCATAATTTCAAACGACATGAATTTTAACTTTTTCCGTTGCCCAAACGGTCTAAAGATGAGGGGTCAAAGATCTAGAGGAAAGCTTTTCCAACTTGACTTCTTTCCAATTAATGACTGCCTTCTCACATAAGTAGCAAAAGGTCTGTTTAACATCGTACAAACAATTTGCTTTTCATATCAGTTGATGGAAACTGGGGCGAATGGAGTGCATGGAGCACTTGTACTAAAACGTGCAAACAAGGAAGCCAATCAAGAACACGGGAATGTAATTCGCCATCCCCTCAATATGGCGGAAAAGCATGTGATGGCAAGCCAAAGGAAAACCGAACTTGCAACGAGAAAGTGCCCTGCCCAGGTAAGCAGTCTATGTCTTTGCCTTTTGTGGCTCAGTCATTTACACTGTGTCTTACCATCGAAAATGATCTATATACGGGGTTTATTTTTGAAAAGATTGTTGCGTCTGAAATTTAGGGCGCTGATAAGTATTTACGGGGAAGAATCGATAAAGGCAATTTCATGCAATTTTCATATCATAAGCACGATGACATAAAACTATAGGTATGTATTGCACAAGTGGCGTCTAAGCTATTTATTTTATCCCATACCTCAGCTCAGCAGCATCAGGTTTGGGAAACATTCAAATGAAAGACATTTTCCATTCCCCTTTATAAATAACGAATTGCTCTCAACGAAAAACATAGGTGGAATTGCATCTGTCGTGTCTTTTACATTCCATGTAATGTTTTTATTTTGTAGTTGATGGAAACTGGGCCGACTGGAGTAGCTGGAGCGAATGTAGTAAAACATGTAAACAAGGAAAGCAATCAAGAAACCGAGAATGCAAGGCACCCGCTCCTCAGTATGGTGGAAAACCATGCGATGGCAAGCCAAACGAAATTCGAATTTGCAACAAGGATGTACCTTGTCCAGGTAAAAATCTTGCGATACGTATTAAAGGACCCCGTCACCCACTTACCCTTATTCGAAAACTATTCTCTAGTGTCCTGTTGTGCAAGCATTATTCCTAATGTTGTGCTAGTCCATCACAAGCCGCTAGCCTGCCTCGAAACGACTGTATAGGCAGCATGGATGGAGAGAGACACCGTGATATAGTTTTTGCCTAAGAACACAAGATATCAGTTGCAGGCTCCGAAACAGGGCGTAAATGTCCTGCTTCCCTGGTAACAACTTATTCCCACTTGCATTAAGTTTTGCTTTCGTGAACGAATGAAATGAAGATTGTTTTGCTTTACTCCATTTTATTTTAAACATTTTGTTAATACTTATTGTTATGTCCACTTAACCAGTTGACGGAAACTGGGGAGAATGGGGCGAATGGAACGCATGTAGTAAGACGTGCAAAGAGGGAAAACAGTCACGGGCACGTGAATGTAATTCACCAGCTCCCCAGTACGGTGGAAAGGCGTGTGATGGGAAGCCTAAAGATTCAAGAGTTTGTAACCAGAGAGTGCCATGCCCGGGTACGAAATTTATCTGAGATCTGGTAGAATATAAAATAATTATATCGACAGATATTTTTATATACAGTTGATTGATATTTTTCCAGACGGTATTTTTTATTTACTGAGTAAACAAACGCCTAAAAATAAATCCCATTGTTGCAATTTTTAGAGACATACCACAACCACTGTCTGTCTAAGAAATTTTCTTGCATGGGAGACTACACCGCACGAAACTGCGGTTACTAAAGCAGTTGTTTCTTGGAAAGCAACGTACCTTGATAAAACATCACTCAAGGCTCGAGTCAAATATTATTTATCATTTGCACGTGCTTTGGTATCATCCGACTACTAGAATTCTACGATAAAGACTACCCGATTGTTTTATTTTGTCCCAGTTTCAAATCTTACCGATTCTGTCTCTATTAGTTGATGGCAACTGGGGAGAGTGGAGTGCGTGGAACACATGTAGTAAGACTTGTAAAGAAGGCAAACAATCACGAACTCGTAAATGCAACTCACCGGCTCCTCAGTATGGCGGGAAATCGTGCGAAGGGGAATCAAGTCAACGTCAACTTTGCAACAAGGACATTCATTGCCCAGGTTACATTTGTTTGTTTGTCGTTGCTTGGTGATAAATCATAATTTCCCAGTTCCACAGGTGCCCCTTAAAACACCGCAACTTACGTCCAATGCAATGTGACAGCCTATTGAGTTTTTTATTTCCTAAATTTAGCCTTAATTCAATTAAAACCAATATTATCCGAGATACGAAATACAGGCATATGTGACTATTACTGATATAATACATTTTGTGTTTAGTTGATGGAAACTGGGGCGAGTGGAGTAAGTGGAGTACTTGTACTAAGACGTGTAAACAGGGACACCAATCAAGAACACGTGAATGTAATTCACCGGCTCCTCAGTACGGTGGAAAAGATTGTTATGGGAAGCCAAAGGAAACTCAAATATGCAACGAAAAAGTCCCTTGTCCAGGTACCTGTGGATGTTGTTTGTATTTTCCCTTATAATCATAAGAAGTCTTCAGTTTATTTACAACAGTTATGTTGTTTTCGTTCAGTTGATGGCAACTGGGGAGAGTGGAGCGAGTGGAGTACATGCACTAAGTCGTGCAAACAGGGAAAACAATCAAGAACACGTGAATGTAATTCACCAGCTCCTCAGTACGGTGGAAAGGATTGTGATGGGAAGCCCAAAGAAACTCAAATATGCAATGAAAAGGTTCCGTGCCCAGGTAAAGCTGGAATTTATATCCGTTTCTTTAAATATTTCGTTGTTTCTTCAGGTGATTCATTTCACGCTTCAAATCATATTCATAACGACACTTAAATACCTGGACATTATCTTATATATTGTTTGTTCTCTATCTGCGTTATTTATTACATATATTGTTTGTATTTCTCTTAATATTTGAATGCTGTGTCTAGTTTACAAAACTATTATTCCCTTTCAGTTGATGGAAACTGGGGAGAATGGAGTAAGTGGAGCAGTTGCACTAAGTCGTGCAAACAGGGAAAACAATCAAGAACACGAGAATGTAATTCGCCAGCTCCTCAGTACGGCGGAAGGGATTGTGATGGAAAGCCAAAGGAAACTCAAATATGCAACGATAAGGTTCCTTGCCCAGGTAAGCTGGGATCTATATCAAGAACAGTTTCTCTGTTTCTTTTGTTGATTCTTCAAGGTAATTTATTTCAAAACCTTAATCATTTTCAGCTCATATTTCATGGCGACACTCCAATACCTTGACGTTATCTTTTTTTATTCATTTATTTTTTGTAATGTCCTTAATCTTTTAAAACTGTGTTCGGTTAACGTAATCAAACTATTATTTATTTCAGTCGATGGAAACTGGGGAGAATGGAACGAGTGGAGCACTTGTACTAAGACATGTAAACAAGGAAAACAATCCAGAACACGTGAATGTAATTCCCCTGCTCCCCAGTACGATGGGAAGAAATGCGATGGACCGTCAAGTCAAAAACAAGTTTGTAACCAGAACGTTCCCTGCCCAGGTAAGCTTGGATTTACATCGTCGATAATTTGTATTTCGATCTTCCATTTTTTACTTCTTTTATATGTTCAATATTAGCTGCTCTCCTTCCAATAAGCACATGCTTTTTTTTTAAAATGCGCCCTCGTCCAGGAAGTGTTTTATCAATATGCGCCGCTATGGCAAAAAGCGCCTCCTTTTCTCTTCAGAGTACATTCATATCGTTTATGGTTAATTTTCCTTCTGAACTGCTCACATCCCCTTTTAGATGCGTTTTGTTGTTAATAAGCGCCCCTACTGCAAATCATTACTGTGTCATTTTCTTCTTTTGGCTTTAGTTAATGGCAACTGGGGAGAGTGGAGCGAGTGGAGCACGTGTACCAAGACGTGCAAACAGGGAAAACAATCAAGAACACGTGAATGTAATTCACCGGGTCCTCAGTATGGCGGAAAGAATTGTGATGGAAAGCCAAAGGGAACTCAAATATGCAACGAAAAGGTTCCTTGCCCAGGTAAGCTGTGATCTATATCATGAACAGTTTCTCTGTTTCTATTGTTGTTTCTTCAAGGTAATTCAGTTCACAACAAAGGGTTTTGTCTAGGTTGTATTCAAAGAATATCGTACACTCTCCAAACACATTTTAGACTTAAAAAACGCAACTTATTTGCAAACCTGCGGATATAAAACACGACTTTAATAAGTATTATATGATTTGGCTTTCCCTACCTGAACAAAAGTACTGCAAGTTGTTGAGTAACGAGCTAAAACAATTTTGCAACTATTTTTTTTTTTTTTTTTACTGTAAGTTAAACTGAATTGCTTCTGTCACTGTACATTTATTGAAAATTGATTTTCTTAAAGTTGATGGAAACTGGGGCGAATGGAGTGAATGGAATGTATGTAGCAAGACATGTAAACAAGGAAAACAGTCCAGAACCCGGGAATGCAATTCGCCCGAACCGCAATATGGTGGAAAGAAATGTGATGGAAAATCCGATGAAGTACAACCTTGCAACGAAAATATCCCATGCCCAGGTAAATAAGATGTTCACACCAGATTTTTTTTTTTTCAACATGAAAGTGGTGTGTTTAATTACAATTATGAAAAATACATTGTTTTGGCGCTGGGAGGGGGTATATAGTTACAATGATTGGAAAAAGCATAATCATTATGTCAAAGTGGTAGCCAACACAATTAATATTAGAGAGCATTCGTATGGACATATGGTATGGAACATTTCATACTAAGAATGTGTTCCTGCTCTGAAATATGAATACCTTCCGGCTATTTTGTAACTGGAATAAAATGGCAATCCAAGATTCTAGAACGAAATTCCAATTCGATCGGGAATACACCGCCCCACAAGCTTCTAGCCTTAAATACAACCGTGTCTAAATAAATAGCTCCTAATGAATGCTTAATAGAATATTGCAGTCGTGGATTCAGTGATCCGGAAAACGCACCCTTTTAAAAAAGCAATGACCACTTACTTTGTATCGTTTGTTTTCCTTTATTTGCAATTCTTTGTTTCTCTTGCTTTTGCGTTTACAAGTGCTTAAGATATTTTAAAACAAAAAAAACAAAAACAAAAAAAAAAACGAAAAGATCCATGGTTGTTAATTATTGACAAGGCTTCTTATGCTTTTAGTCGATGGAAATTGGGCAGAATGGAGTGAGTGGAGTACATGTAGTAAGACATGTAAAGAAGGACAACAATCAAGAACACGTGAATGTAATTCACCTGCTCCTCAGTACGGCGGAAAGGTGTGTGAAGGAGACTCAAATCAAACCCAAGTTTGTAACGGAGACGTTCCATGTCCAGGTACAGTACGTTTGTTTATCACAAGTCAGGATTATACGTTATTCTGGACCTCCATCATTAATCTGCTTAGCACTCTGATTCTAGTTAACAAAAAATAAACAAAATAAAAGAGAAATTAAGATTCGTGAGTAGTGTATGTAGTAGTAGTGTATGTTAAGAAAAGAGAGTCTTTCTTATGCAATAGCTCAACCAAGCTACGCTTATATTTTTGTAGTAAATGGCAATTGGGGAAAGTGGGGAGAGTGGAGTCAGTGTAGTAAAACATGCGGAGGAGGACAACATTTAAGAACGCGTAAATGCAACAACCCTGCGCCTGCGTACGGCGGAAAAGACTGTGTAGGGGCATTCAGACAAAGACGACTTTGTAACCAGGATAACTGTCCAGGTAAACCTCTTTTTAATTTTTAAAATCATTCGCTCGACCAAAGTTAGCTTACATGCATATAAAATAGACAAGACTTTGGAGTTTAAGCAATAATAAACGGGGTTCCGATCTCATTTTGACAAGATTTAGGACGAGGTTTAAATGGTTGCGCTCGATGAAATGTAAAAACTTTAGCAGGTGTTTTTTTTTTTCAAACTTAAAAAAAAGCGATGCTAAGATAACATCAAAACGCCTTTTTTATCGCTTAGTTATGTCAAATGTCTTCCTTAACAGTTGGTGGAAGAACACTCAGAAAAAAAAAAACATTCAAATAGTAAAAGAACAAAAAATGATTACTTCTTATACTATTCTACTTGCGTTTTGTCTTTTTCGTCACTGTTAGTCGATGGAAATTGGGGAGAATGGAGTGTGTGGAGCGCATGCAGTAAGACATGTAAAGAAGGAGAGCAGTCTCGAACTCGTGAATGCAATTCACCAACGCCTAAGTACGGTGGAAAACAATGTGAGGGGAATTCCAGCGAGAAAACCACTTGTAACAAGAATGTTCCTTGTCCAGGTAAAGAAAATGCATATTCAGACTACCAGTAAATTGATCTTCAAATGTTTAGAGGTCCTGTTTTATAGGGTTTAAGGGAGCTAAAAAATCCATATGAAATAATCAGTTCTTATACAAATCAATTGTACAAGTTGGTTGTTTCAGTTCAGCCATGCTTGGACAACTTAAACTTGTTTTATGTTCAGTAAGAGAAACAGCAGCCTACGAATCATTGGTCCCAGATTTCTAGACACGGCTTCAAACAAACATCTTACACACCTGACTTGTGGGGGAACTCATTCATTCACACAAAATAGATTTGTTTTTAGCTCGTTAAATTCCTTTGAATAATTCCTTTGTCAATGCACCAGCTGTAAGAAAGATACATAATAATTGTCCAAAATGGTCATTTTTAAGGGTAGGCCTGTCTTTAGTAAATAAACAGTTAACTATGGGTCAGAATTTATTGCAACTATTCATATTGATAATTTGCTTTTGCAGTTGACGGAATGTGGGGTTCATGGACGGCTTGGACCACTTGCAGTGCAACATGTGGATACGGCACTCGGGAGAGAAAACGTCTCTGCAATAATCCTAAACCAGCTTACAATGGAGCATCGTGCGTGGGCATTGGATATCAGAAGCGGAGATGTCATGCTTACTATCCTTGCCCAGGTAATTAGCCAATAGTGATGTGGACCTTATTCTTATCCACCATCTTATTTATTGGTCTGAAGAAAATTTTCGCTCTTGGAAGGATTTTCTGTACAATATATAACCTAAGCACAATTGTCTTTGTATGTGGGTATTGGATAAGATTAGATCGATACATACATCAAGCATTTTGTTTTACTTCAATGTTTTGCATGTTGAAGCTTTTGAACAATTTTATAATTCGTTGTCTGCGGCAAACTTTCAACCGTGTGGTGATAAAACAATGATTGATATACTTTTTCTTTTAAGAAATTTTAAGTTAAAATTTAATTGCAACAATTCAAAAAAAAGTAAAAAATGAAAAAATAAATCACTTTATTTAAGTGTCAATGTATTTAGCACGGCTGTACTAATTGAGGACACTGTAAAGAGCGAAACAAATATTTTTAATTAAACAAGAAATGCCCACTGTGCACCCTTTCCTTTCAAACAATTGTAAATCACCCTTCTTTACTTGTGACAGTCAATGGTAACTGGACCAGCTGGGGAGCCTGGACGGCATGCACTAAGACCTGTGGTCTAAGCTACAGAAAGAGATCCCGATCATGCACTAACCCTCCTCCACAATACGGTGGAAGTGGTTGTGATGGACGGAACGACCAAGTGGAACGTTGTACGGCAGAACCTTGTAAGTAGATCTACCGGATTCTGTTGCTTTATTTGTTACGCTTTCCAGGTTGTTGCATATTATTTATTTTTAATTTTTTTTATCAGCTTTTATTATGTATTCCACCCAGAGAGAGTTGCAAATCTGCTCACTTCATTCTACAGAAATCCGATAGTCAAAGCTAAGCACTGACACTGATTGCATCATTCCTCAGTAACTAGTAGTTTTTATATATAGTTCCGTAAAAATATTACTTAAGTGCTCACATGTTCTCTGCAGTTGTGCAATCAATTCCAACGTTGGCTAAAAAAAAATAAAAAAAATAATCATTTTTGTTAATTCTTGTACAGGTTACTGATTTATTATGAAGAATGGAAATGTAAGTATTGAAGATGTTTACTTTTTCTATTTCGTTGTATGTTTATGGTATTTACTAATGTTCTTTTCTATCGTCTAAATTCACTGTTAATGTTATTAAATTTGCCTTTTTCTCAGGTTAATTCTGAATGGTATATTACGCAATGAAGAGACAATGGAAACCCTATAAATAAATCAAAGTTACATTGTTAAATTAAACTGTGTCTAAATGCCTCAATAAAGTGCTCGCAAATGGAACAATGTTTATGTAGTAATGGCAAGAATTACTGAGAATGGAAATAAAGAGCATTGTAAAAATATTCACAGATTCCCTGTAATTGCGACATCTAGCATCGTTTTAATGAAAGTGGAGTAAAGCGGTCTTGTAACTCTGATTCTTAAACTTAAACCATACAATTATTTCCACTACGAACGCGTTCTTTGACGAACATCAGAAATGTAGAAGTGCTTGGTATCTTCCATCTTCGTAAACCCAGCAATTTTGCGAAATAAATGCTTTGAAATTCAGGTTAAAAGTCCTGGTCGTACAAAACTTCGCAAAGGGCTTCGGATAGGCTTTTAACACTAAGTGGTCTTATATCGGGGGAGGGGGCGCCGCAATGTATGATATAAGAAATATAAGATGGGATTTAATAGATATAAAATGAGTTTGTGTATAAACTGGGTGGTTAGTCTAAAAATTCGTTTACTCAAGTGTAACTCCAGAAATGCATAGCTCAATATTTTTCGCATTTTGTGGTGTTAAGACCAAATAAGATGATTTTCTCTTTCACAAATTGTATGAAAGCGGAGCCTAATTTCGATATATTAAAATTCTGCCTAAAATCAATAGACCTTAGTACGAGGATCCGGGGAATAAACTAGATAGAGTTTATTCCCGGAGCCTCAACTGATGTCTATTGTGCTAGGCTGAATTTTAAAACACCGAAATTAGGCCAACCGAAGCCTTTGTTGCACAGAACACTGCTTTGAATTTGACTTTCCCTCATTGCATACGCTCGAATATTTTATATTGCACCCGGTATCCCTTCATTATTTTTACCGCATTTTTGAAATTGAAATTATAAATGTCCGCGATTTGCTTTCACAGATATACATGACCAGTTTCGTTAAAGAAACGCATGCCATGAAGAAATTTAATGGTTAAACTAAAACTTGGTTACTTTTTCTTTCTCGACTACTGAAGACAGATCACTGTAAAAGATGTTCATCATTTAATAATGTTTATTTTTAAGTTTCAAAGAGACCTTGTCAGCACACTGCATGTGGTTTCTTCCTTCGTTTCAATTCTTCGTTCTCGTTTCTTATTCAATCTTGCGTTTAAAATTCGTAAATAATGCAACGACCATTTGGGCCGTAACGATGGCATCCTGTAACAACAACAACAACAACAACAAAAAAAACGAAATAAGATTTTCCAAATGTCTTTCCAGAAAAACCTCTTTTCTAGTGGGTGCTTTCATTGTTATTGAAGCTCAGTCAGTGTCAGTGTTGCTTGTAAGGCCTCGCACTCCAATACTTTCAAATGATAATCCTATTCACCGTGGGCTTGTTGGTTCTCTGGACGAAAGGAGAGTATAAACAACAGTGCCGGTAGAACATTCTATATTATTTATGGTGTAGATGGTTATGTGTTAATAGACCTTTTTCGCTTGGGCGTTTTGTTGCCCCATTACAGACCATGTGATGATACTCTTGAGAATTCTTGCTTTCAAATTTTCAAGTAGTCGCGTGTGTATGTATGAATAAATTTTATGTGGATAAAAGAAAAATTCTCTAGAGAATATCACGTGGTCTGTAATGGGAAAACAAACCGCCCAAGAGAAAAAGGTCTATTACGATGCTGTATGAAGTGAATGAGGTCACAAACATAAAATAACAACAGTAACGAAAAAACATCAACATAGACCCACTTTATAAGCCGATTAAGCAATAATAAGAGTTGACAAGAAATCTGGGTTAGCATGCCTGTTAACTCTGCTTATTTAAATATACTACAGCAAAATTGACTTACCGCCCACAGGGTCTTCAGGTTTCGCAGTCTCATCTCCATAGAAACGCCGGACACATCGACATATTAAGCGGCGTCTGTTTCTACATCGGACGAAAAAGCATTTGCTATGCTTGCCTTGAGGACAAGAATTACGGCGAACTGCAAATAAGGGAATCAAATCAAAATGAATGTTAAATATTGATACTGAATCTCTGATGATAAATCACTCTTTCTGTTAACCCGTCCCCCCCCCCCCCCCCACCTCCCCGTCCTCCTCTCTCCCCTCGTTCGTCTAAGGCTGCATGTACTATAAATTTTGGTGATTGACGAGGAAAATTAATGTCTGTTGTTAGCTAAAAAGGTTTGAGTCTTATTTTGCTTTTCTGGGACTGAGGTTTCTTCTAGCTCCAAAATCTAACCTTTTTAATCCAAGTAAATCTAATTAAAATACAATTGACATGAATGAACTGATCAATAAACGCTACAAATAAAAACCTCTGATTTAGTAAGTAACGCTTAGTGGCTATAGACTAAAGTTAATTCTCGATGTCCAAAAACAAATAAGTATATTTTGATTATTTTTTAGTGCTTGAATATTTTGTCAACTGCAATTACGACATTGGTATAGAATTCCATGTACTCGCAATGTTCATAAGTAAACTTTCGAACCTCAAGGGTTTGTTTGCTGGGCGTTTAATCTATAATTCCATGAATGAGATGTAGTTATTCGTCATCTTTGAAGATTAAACAATAATATCTGGACTTAAATTGATCTCTTATGAATAAATTGGCTACCTCAATAATGTTATGACTGACTGGTATAGAAAATTAATATCGAAATAAATGTTTTTAAACTATTTATACATTTCAACATCGTTCTCTCTTGAAGCATCGATCCTTATATGCATGAGAGGTATATGTTATTCGTAAAACAATTACAATAATTTCCAATAAACTCAGTGACAAATTGGATTAGCCATTAAGTTCACCTTCGGAATCTTTTTGTTCTTCTTGTAAGGAAGATCCAAAACAAGCTGCAAGAAGCAAGACTGCGAGAAAACAGACCTTCAAATCCATTGTTTTGACAGTTTTGAATCAAAGCAGATAATGGGAAGTGGTTTATGGCTTAATTTATACACTGCAGTGGTAGTTCTAATATCGCTAAACTAAAACCCAATACATTTAACGTGTCTTGAACGCTATCATACGTGCGTAATTAAGAGACGGAATTTCCAGCTATTTTTCACTTGTCGTCAGCCCCCTAAAAAGCGCGGTTATTCTCATCACGGTGACATTTATGATTTTTAATGACCAAAAAGACCTGAAACCAATATTATTCTTTACTTCTGTTGAATGTTCATGAAGTCTGATAATTTCACTACCGAGCCACTGTAAAGAAAAAATTACATATTACCTTAAATTAGTTAAATTAATCTCTAAACGTTTCAAATGCTCTAAAACGTTTCTTCTTAACGTCTGCGGTTCCGCAAATATTGAACGTTTTTACTTTAAGTTTAATAAAGTTGGTTCAACAGCAGTGCATAAAAAAAGAATTTCAGGAGGATGGAGTGCTGTTGGGTATACTGCGAAGTTTGTAAAGCTCAGTATATGAAACAGTGATGGAGAATCGAGAAATTGTCAACACCTGAATTTAACTGTCAGTGAATGGTCCCAAATTCACTTTGACGGTCATTTTACTTAGCCGATAAAAATACCCAATATTAGGATGTATTAACGTCAATCAAAAGATCATAATTTTATCAGGGAAAAACAGCACGGTCATTTTTTTTTTGCCTGCACGCGAGTTTCGGTCTGCCCTTGGTTGAACACAACGAGTAGTACAATATTTGTAACAATGTACACTATCACACTACAGGAACTGTTGGATACTTTATGACAGTGCATTATTTTATCACATCGGCATCACTACGAATAACATAAAGGTACAATTAGGACAAACTATAATTGGAAGTTAAAGTTGCGCATTCATATATTGGAATCATTTGCTTTATAAATATACCATTTAATGATTTCTACAACATCAAACGCACTGCGCGCAAAGTTCAAACGAAAACGGCTTCTCAGAAACGTCTCAAATTTCTGAAATTCTTCACTTTCGGCGTTATTGCCCTAGAAGCTGCGACAGCCATTGGATACTTGGTATTTTCGATTTAGAGAAAAGAATAGTAGATTTGAACAAACTGAAGTTACAACTTTATAAAGTTAATGGGCGAAATCTGTTAGCTAGCGCTTATATATTTCATCAACACTAGCAGCTAGAGCCTTTTCATAAATACTCATATTTTAATTTTTTTTTCTCACTTGTATTGTCATTCTACTTATTTATTTCAAATAATGACGTTGGTATGTCCAATACCCGAAATTAAGAGAAATGCGTTTCATAAATATGCACAAATTGGTCAGATCTATTTGGAAGCCGGGAAAAACGGAACAGAACGGAAAATAAATCGAACAAAAGATAAATATATTCAGGCCGCCTGCTTATTGCTGTGATTGCTGTGTATATGGCGTTTCTTTAAAATTTCAATTATGCTGGATCCTGCTAATATAACATGACTGAAATAGAAACATTCGCCTGCATGTAGTTTACCCCCTTCGGCACATAAATGCTTTAAATCTCGATGGAAAAGTAGCTTTTTTTCTACCGAGATGTAAACATGAGGTGTTATCGCTCTCCCGCACTGTATTACTTGGCACATAGGATCACAATGATAGCAAAAACCATTCGGCCGTTCGCGAACAAATATGATCTTCTTAGAAGAGCAAAAAATTCAGTCGTAAATTGGTCATTTTTTTTTCCTTTCACAGTTTTTTTCTGCTCAAGTCAGAGTCAAAGCTTTAAGCCTTTTATTCGCGGTGAAATCCGTCCCGATTTGTTAGTAAATACGTGCCCACAGATAGCCTCAAAACATTTTTTCTCGCACATGCTTTTGTCCTTTTACCTTAAAAAAAAAAAAAAAAATAATAGTAATAATTTATAATTATCATATAACCAACGAACAGTGACAATGAAATCACGTGCGGCGTTTGATGACGTGAACCAATCAGATAGCGTCTTTTGGTTGAGAGCGTGCAGTAAAATAGTTGGCGCTTAATTTGAATTAGTTATTCGGCTTCTACTTTGAGTGAATGATGAACATATCATATCAATCAAGATGGTTTGAAAACTAAAAAGCCGAAGCTTTTCGCGTATTAGTTGATAGAACAAATGATAAATCTACAAACTGAAGCTCTAAGTTACAGAACTACAAGGAATAATATTGGCCAGAAAAACTGGGTAAGTAGTTAAATGTTTTAGTTTCAATTCAGACAATGAATTGTTTATTCTGAGAGAGCTGAACTCAACTTCGAACCAAAATAATAATTTCATTGCCACATATGTATTTGCAAGTTCTTGGCCTATTGGTTAAGTCAGTTTCTTACTCTTTGCAATTCAGAAGCTAGTGACCGAGGGTTTTACCCAAAGGCAAGACAAAATAAAACGTGTTCCAAACAAACTTCGTGAAATAATCATGGCGGCGAGATGTGGGCGTTGCGGTTTAAAAGACGATATTTATGCCAGGTACGTTTCCCTGTTTGCAATTTGTTTGATATGTTTAAGTTTGCTTTTTTGCCCGTAGTTTTAATACATGTAATAATTTTTCTCTCGGATTTTTCTATAGCTTCTGTTTTAACTTTTGATAAACAATGTTTAAAAAGCGTACACTGATAATTTAGGTGGAAGAAAAACGTGACAGAATTTGTTCGCAGGTCGGACGTCAAAAGCGCCCAAAAGGGCCTTTACATATATTTTTCTTGACATCTTAAATTTATTTTAGAATAATTTGAGTAAAGTCGTATTTTAGTTCTTTAGCGGGATTTCAAAATGGTGTGATTTCGGGCAAGATTCCCATATGCAAACGCTAGATTTAATTATGCATACATTTTCACGTCTCGATCCTTGCGAATCGGGGCGTGCATGTATGAGGATACTGCGAAAGAAACTGTAGGCGTAATTAAGTGTAGGTTTATAAACTATATGAATCTACAAACATTTCATTTTGAAGTGAAACCTGACTCGTATTTTTTCTTATGCTTTTGTCCTGTGCAGTTTGGATCCTCCTAACCTCGCCAAGCAGTCAGTCCACTGTTCTTAATGCTAGTGCTACTCTTCCAAACTTCAACATATCTTGGCGTCGTCTTGGCAGCGAAAGACACGAGTTCTTTCTGGTAGTGGTTAGTGTGGTTCTTTGTGGGTAGGGAAGGGTGGGTAAATAGCTAGAGCTCTGGATGAACCTTTCCTTCGGCAAATGTTCGGCTCACGTTCGGTTTACGTTCGGCCTATATTCGGCTTAACTTAATTTAGATAGTCTATTTAGCACTGGGTGGGCTGGGTTTGGGCCTTCCCTTTTCCTTTTCTGGGTTTTACAATTCGGCCTTCGAATATTTCTTACGGCCAATTATTTGGCACACGGTTTAATGTTCGGCTTTTCTTCTGCACAATTCGGCTTTATTTTGACGAAGACTTCGGCTCCACTTCGGCTTCTGCGCAATCTCCCGCTCAGAGTTTCTTTAGTAAAAAAATATTTTTCTTATCTAAGTTCCTTTTAATTACAGAACTATCACTGTTATTGACTGGAACTTTACCACCTTTAATAGCAGTACTATCGCTGTTATAACGGGGTCTTTTTCAGTTCAAGGTTCATCCAGTTAATTAAATAGCTAATTAATCGAATAATTCATTTATTTAATGATACCACTTAGGAAACTTGAGAATGACCACTTAACACGGAAACGAAAACGGTTTTGTTTTCTCCTGTAACGTTAAGTTGTCAGTTTTCAAGTTGCAGGTAGCTAACTAGTGTAGGCTCGCACTTGCGAGTGTAGTTCAGTGTCAAGGCTTTAAGTAGTTAGCTGGGAATATGGGACAATTAGCACACACCCTAGTTAATATATTGCTTACAAATTTCAGCGCAGGTAGCTTCCAAAAGCGATCTGCCGGGCACTTTATCAACAGGATACATCCTATGAGAAGATCATACCATCTATCTAGAGAGTGAAGAGACAGAAAGCACAGCCCAGGAGTTATTTGTAGTTACTTGACAAGCTTTTCTCGCTTGCAGGCGGTGTTAGCAACCGGACATATACCTGTCTCTTTGTTAGCGTTGCCTTGTGGGACGAGTCTTCTCAAGAAATCCGCTTGCATTGCACTTCGCAGGCGCAGGAATGTTAGATCGTCTACAAATTGTAGGCGTTGGAAGCCTTCACATCTGACGGACCGACTGGAGCGCCACTTTGAGAATGGATCGACACAAGCTTACTCGTTAAACAGTTGTAAAGACCTCTTAAGCTAAATAATACTAAGGCCTGGAGAAAGAAGAGCCAAGGTCGACTTCGCGCAGTAGAAAGACAGTAACAGAGTAAATTAGTTAGGGTAGACGCAAGTTCGACGAGCACGACAATCAGAACAACTGGAACAACGAGAAAAACCTGGACACACAGGAATAACGAGAACATGTGGAGAAGACAGCATCCCTTCTAATCGCATCTGAATTGATAGACAAGAACAAGTAGGAAGCATAGAAAATAATTTTCTAAAACTAGTATGAACCACACTGGTGAAAATGTATTGGTTTGATTTCGGACACTGATTTTTCAAGCAGTTTAAAACAAAACTGCGTGCTCGAAGATTTCGCAAAATATACCCAATACACATTTGTCCTTTATTCACTGCCGTGGTGCATGCTACAACGATTATTCACTCTGAGGTCGGTGAATAATTGTCAGTTTATGAAATACGTTTTCAAGGTAATATAAAATCATATTTATAAAATAATAGCATGAAGGTGGTTGTTGTGTTGTTGTTTTTGTTGTCTTTGCCGGCTCGCGTGACACGCGTGGAAAGCACGCGCGTATGAATGCTGTAAGACTTTGGAAGTGTAGCACACGCTCTTGACCACAATGTTTGTTTCCTTTGTGACTCAAACCTTCATTGTCTATTAGATGACAAATTAGCACTGCCTTTACTCCATGACTTACAGACAAAGACGAAACAGACACTGTGGATTTTAGTGTGGGTTGCAATCCACCGTTATACAGCATAGCCTCGCTTCGCCTCCGGATCGATGAACGTCTCAGCTCCTTTTCTTTCGGAACGCGTCGAGCGGTCGTGGTGATCGGCTTTCGGCTTTAACCGAGTATTTACGATAAGGGCTTGGTATCGCGTTTTCTCGATAGCAAGCCAATGCGAAATCCCCCTATGACGTCAGAGCAACCCTGTGTGTTCCATAAGCAGTGTCAAGTTTTATAGGCACAGGAACATTCTTGGTTTCTCTGGGCATTTATTTTCAAATAGGAGCGCATCCCCCCATGGAGTACTTTAGGTCCTGTGGAATAATTTAAGCTTATCTAACTAGAAGTACAGTAATATTCTCTTGAAAATGTAATCATAGTAGAGGCAAACGTTTATGACAAGTGCTATGAGGCTTTTCTAATCAACTGTTTCTTTCTTTACCAAATACATTTGAATAAATCCAAGTAGAAGGTTTGTACTTAAGATGTTGCTCTCCATCGGAGCTCATTTTCGGGAGCTGGCATGAAACAAAGATTTGATAATGAAAAAAAATACGTTTCTGTTAACAAGCTGTGGTTTTTCCGTTACTTTGTGAGCTTTATTTTTGTCTGGATCAATGACTGACTCTAAAACATTCAGGGATGCACGCTTTCCACTGCACTACAAGTTAACTGGTTGGTTGAAAACTGCTTTTTATACGAGGATGGGACTTTCACTTGTCGTCCACTTTCGGGGACGTCCTCGTTACTGTAAAATCGTCATCCACTAACGTTTTATTAGAACGGTACGTTACACTTGCAACGCTTTTAAAGATGCACGGGAGAAAAAGCGCCGAGTAACAACTAGAATGCAACGTGCCTAAAATCGTCCATTTTCGGGGACGTAGAGCAACTCTAATTATCATCTATCAAGTTCACAAGTGTATTGCTAGAACTAAATATTTGTATTTCTTCGTGGTGCGCTCAGCTCGAAAATAAAAATAACTGTTCCACAAAAAGCTTCTTTGGTCGTATTTGCGATGTTTTGTTCAGAATACTGTATATAACCATTAAATAACAATAATTGTTGAACTCCTTTTATTTTCAGCTGTTTGCACGCAACCCTATCACGATTTCATTTTTCTCTGTCTGACATGCTCCTTCTCTTCCGAGATCGTTTTTGATTTCAGATGGTTGGTAGGACTGCAAGCATTTAACGGTTATGGGTTGCTGATTACAGCAATTTATGCAAGAGTCCATTTTCGGGGACGTGGCGAAGGTTTACCGCATCCGAAAAATTTTCTAATGATCGGGACTTGATACTTGAACAAAAATGTTTTAGTACCTCAGTAAACAAAGAATAGTCGTCAATTTTCGGGGATGACTTGAACGAGCTAATTTCGTCAACTTCGCGTCATATCCGGCCGGGTTCCCAAGTACGCCAGTTAGGTTCCTACTCTTTCGAGTACGTTGGTGATTACAGTTATATATGATGGTTGGAAGGACTGCAAGTATTTAAAGGTTATAGGTTGCTGATTACAACTATTTATGCGAAAGTCCATTTTCGGGGACGTGGCGAAGGGATAGTTGGGCCTTGATATTTTAGTACCTCAGCAAGCAAAGTATCGTCGCCCATTTTCGGGGATGGCTTGAACGAGCTAATTTCGTCCACTTCGAGTCATATCCGGCCGGCGTTCCTAAGTATGCCAGTTTTCGCCGGCGCAAAACGTGTTAGTGTAAATATTTTCATTTGCGCGGGGTACAACTAATTCCAACAAACTACGTAAACAGGTAAGTTCTCCGTTTATCATTTCTTTTTTTTAGCGTAAGCCAAAACTATTTCCGCTATTGTTTCAGTCCGCGGTCTATCAGGTTCAAAAGCATATTTGTAAGAAAATAATATCTGTATTGTGGGTATTGGGTATTGTGTTCAGCTTAATTAAAAATAAAATAAAAAACACAGTTTGACTTAATCTCGTTTTACTCCTTTTTCTCAGACATGGTCCTTCTCTTTCAAAACCGCTCTTTGTAATTGTATTATAGTGGTGAGAAGTGTAAACTATTTAACGGTTAAAGGTTACTTAGTTTTACTGGGGTACATTTTCTTTGACGAAGTAATTGGGTTCAATTGTATCCACTGATGAACTTTTCGAATTCCCGCAGTGTTCAGATCGTCCATTCTTGGACGTGTCTCGGACGGGTTTTCTCAACTTACGCGTCTTGCTGGATTCTAGCTAAACCTGTTTTCGTTGGCGTTAAACGTGGTACCGTACGATATATGTCCATTTTCGGGGACAAACGAATTTTAACAACCTAGTTGTTCGTTACGCTCATTTTCGTTGATGTAGCAAGTGGCACCGTACGGTACTGATGTCCATTTTCGGGGACAAACGAATTCTAACAACCTAGTTTATCTTTGCACTTATTTTCGTTGGCGTAGAACGTGGCACCGTACGGTATATGTCCATTTTCAGGGACAAACTAATTCTAACAACCTAGTTTATCTTTGCACTTATTTTCGTTGATGTAGCAAGTGGCACCGTACGGTACTGATGTCCATTTTCGGGGACAAACGAATTCTAACAACCTAGTTTATCGTTGCACTTATTTTCGTTGGCGTAGAACGTGGCACCGTACGGTATATGTCCATTTTCGGGGACAAACGAATTTTAACAACCTAGTTCGTTACTCTCATTTTCGTTGATGTAGCAAGTGGCACCGTACGGTACTGATGTCCATTTTCGGGGACAAACGAATTGTAACAACCTAGTTCATCTTTACACTTATTTTCGTTGGCGTAGAACGTGGCACCATACAATATATGTCCATTTTCGGGGACAAACTAATTCTAACAACCTAGTTTAGCGTTACACTTTTTTTTGTTGGCGTAGAACGAAGCACCGTTCGGTATATGTCCATTTTCGGAGACAAACGAATTTTAACAACCTAGTTGTTCGTTACGCTCATTTTTGTTGATGTAGCAAGTGGCACCGTACGGTACTGATGTCCATTTTCGGGGACAAACGAATTGTAACAACCTAGTTCATCTTTACACTTATTTTCGTTGGCGTAGAACGTGGCACCATACAATATATGTCCATTTTCGGGGACAAACTAATTCTAACAACCTAGTTTAGCGTTACACTTTTTTTTGTTGGCGTAGAACGAAGCACCGTTCGGTATATGTCCATTTTCGGAGACAAACGAATTTTAACAACCTAGTTGTTCGTTACGCTCATTTTTGTTGATGTAGCAAGTGGCACCGTACGGTACTGATGTCCATTTTCGGGGACAAACGAATTGTAACAACCTAGTTCATCTTTACACTTATTTTCGTTGGCGTAGAACGTGGCACCGTACGGTATATGTCCATTTTCAGGGACAAACTAATTCTAACAACCTAGTTTATCGTTACACTTATTTTCGTTGGCGTAGAACGAAGCACCGTTCGGTATATGTCCATTTTCGGGGACAAACGAATTCTAACAGCCTAGTTCATCGTTAAAGTTATTTTTGTTGGCGTAGAACGTGGCACTGCACAATGTATGTCCATTTTCGGGGACAAAAGTATTCCAACAAATGTTCTTTTTTTTCGTTTCGCGTTGTGGAACGGCACGTCGTAGGCTTACAACGCTTCTAAAAATACATCGGAGAAAGGGCTGGGAAGCAACTAAATGCAAAGCCCATTTCAATTCCATCTAGCAGGTTCATAAGCGTATTGTAAAAATTAAATATCTGTATTTAATTCGTCGTTCGCTCAGATTGAAAATGAAAATAATTGGCCGGGGGTGCACGGCAAAACCTTTGTTTTCGTATTTTGTGTTGCTTTGTTCTGAATACTATAGATAGCCAGTATATTTCATTTTTGTTTGAACTCTCTCTTGCAGGTCCCTTTTAGATCTCTTTAGATATCATTTTTCGTGACTCGATGCCAAGCGTCCATTTTCGGGGGCGCAGTGAAGGTTTACCGCATCCGAAGAAATGTCCCAGTGGTCAATACTCGAAATCTCAACAGGAATCTCATTTGGCAACGTATGGTCCACCATTTTCGGGGGTGATCTGATCGTGTTTAATTTCGCCACTGGACTTCTCGTCATCTCAGGCCGGGTTCTAAGTACGCCAGTTTTCGTGGGCGCAAAACGTGTTATTTGAAAACAGTTTCATTTGAGGTCAAAACAAATTATAACAACCTAAGGGTAAAATTCTCTGTTTGACGTTCCCGTTCAACTTTGACGTAAGAAAAAAAAGATGTTTAGTGTTCAAGTCATCCATTTTCGGGGATGTCTCGGACGAGTTTGTAAATTTACACGTCATGCTGGATTCTTGTTACGCCCATTTTCGTCGGCGTAAAACGTGGTACTGTGTCTATTTTCGGAGACAACCGAATTGTAACAATTTAGTTTTTCGTTACGTTTTCATTTCATGGTTCCGTTCAATATTTCCATTTGGGGGGATAAGCGAATTCTAGCAGCTAATTTTTTTTCGTTTGGCGCATTTTCGTTGGCGTAGTACACTGTACCGTTCAATAAATGTTCATTTTCGGGGACAAAAGAATTTAAAAAAACTATTGGCGTTCCTTTATAGCTATAGAAACTTCGAAAAAAAAAAACGGTACCCTGGTCTTCCTCACTGTACAATCGTCCTACGCTGAACGTTTTGCAATATTACAACGACACCTTTAGGCTTACAACTCTTTCAAAAATACATCGCTGTGTAACAACTAAATGTACAGTGCTTGAAATCGTCCATTTTCGAGGAATGGCGCATTTAAATTCCAGTCTATCAAGTTCAATTGTATCCGGATTCAGTTGTATTCGATGAATTTTTTCCCCGTAGTGTTTAGGTTGTCCAGTTTTAGGGGGATGACTAAAAGTGTTGGCAAACCTTAGCGCGTCTTGTTGAATTCCGTCTTGCCCACCTTGGTCCGCGTAAAACGTGCTACCGTACAATACATGTCCTTTTTCGGGGACAAACGAACTCTTACAACCTGAGTTTTCTGTTTCGCGCGATTTAGTAGATGTAAAGCTTGGTACCGTAAATAAAATGTCCATTTTCGGGGACAAACGAATTCAAACAACCTGCATGCGGTTTTCGTGACACCGATTTTAGCCGGTTTAAAACGTAATACCGTTTAATATGTGTCCGTTTTCGGGGACAAACGAATTCGTACAACCTGAGTTTTTCGTTACGTTAATTTTAGTCGATCGTTAATATGTCCTTTTTCAGGGACACGCATTCTAAAAACTTGAGTTTTTCGTTACGCTCATTTTCGTTTCGTGGTACCGTACAATATGTCCATTTTCGGGGACAAACGAATTCTAACAGCCTAGTTTATCGTTGCACTTATTTTCGTTGGAGTAGAACGTGGCACCGCACAATGTATGTCCATTATCGGGGACAAAAGTATTACAATTTTTTTTTTTCGTTTGGCATTGTGGAATGGCACGTTGTAGGCTTACAACGCTTTTAAAAATACATCACAGAAAGGGCTGGGAAAAAACTAAATGCAAAGCGCATTTCAATTCCATCTAGCTGCAGGTTCATACGTGTATTGTAAAAATTAAATATCTGTATTTAATTCGTCGTTCGCTCAGATTGAAAATAAAAATAACTGGCCGGGGTTGCACGGCAAAACCTTTGTTTTCGTATTTTGTGTTGCTTTGTTCTGAATACAATAGATAGCCACTCTCTCTTTCAGGTCCCTTCTAGATCTCTTTAGGGATCATTTTTCGTGACTCGATGCCAAGCGTCCATTTTCGGGGACGTAGTGAAGGTTTAACGCATCCGAAGAAATTTTCCAGTGGTCAATACTCGAAATCTCAACAGGAATCTCAGTTGGCAATGTATGGTCCACCATTTTCGGGGGTGACTTGATCGTGTTTAATTTCGCCACTGGACTTCTCGTCATCTCAGGCCGGGTTCTAAGTGCGCCAGTTTTCGTGGGCGCAAAACGTGTTATTTGAATACAGTTTCATTTGAGGGCAAAACAAATTATAACAATCTATGGGTAAAATCCTATGTTTGGACGTTCCTCTTCATCTTTGACGTAAGAAAAAACGAAGTTTAATGTTCATGATCAAGTCATCCATTTTCGGGGATGTCTCGGACGAGTTTCTAGTTATGCACATTTTCGTCCGGCGGCGTAAAACGTGATACCGTGTCTATTTTCGGAGACAAAAGAATTGTAACAACTTAGTTTTTCGTTACATTTTCATTTCACGGTACCGTGCAATATTTCCATTTTCGGGGATAAGCGAATTCTAGCAGCAAATTTTCTCGTTTGGCGCATTTTCGTTGGCGTAGTACGCTGTACCGTTAAATAAATGTTCATTTTCGGGGACAAACGAATTAAAAAAAAAAAACAAAAAAAAACGGTACCCTGGTCTTCCTCACTGTACAATCGTCCTACCCTGAACGTTTTGCAATATTACAACGACACGTTTAGGCTTACAACTCTTTCCCAAATACGCCACTGTGCAACAACTAAATGCGCAGTGCTTGAAATCGTCCATTTTCGAGGAATGGCACATTTTAATCCAATCTATCAAGTGCATTGTATGCAGATTCAGTTGTATCCGATGAACTTTTTTCCCGCAGTGTTTAGGTTGTCCGGTTTTTTGGGGATGACTCGGATGAGTTTGCCAACCTACGCGTCTTGTTGAATTCCATCCTCGCCCAGCTTAGTCCGCGTAAAACGTGCCACCATACAATATATGTCCATTTTCGGGGACAAACGAACTCTTGCAACCTGAGTTTTCCGTTTCGTGCGTTTTAGTAGATTTAAAACTTGGTACCGTAAAAAAAAAAGAAAAATCCATTTTCGGGGACAAACGAATTTAAACAACCTGCGGTTTTCGTTACACCGATTTTAACCGTTTTAAAACGTAGTACCATTTAATATGTGTCCGTTTTCGGGGACAAACGAATTCGTACAATCTCAGTTTTTAGTTGCGTTAATTTTAGTCGATCGTTAATATATCCATTTTCAGGGACAAACGAATGCTAAAAACTTGAGTTTTTCGTTACGCTCATTGTCGCTTCGTGGTACCGTACAATATGTCCATTTTCGGGGACAAACGAATTGTGACAACCTAGTTTATCGTTACACTTATTTTCGTTAGAGTAGAACGTGGCACCGCAAAATGTATGTCCATTTTCGGGGACAAAAGTATTCCAAAAAAATGTTTGTTTTTTTTTTCGTTTAGCGTTGTGGAACTGCACGTTGCAGGCTTACAACGCTTTTAAAAATACATCGGAGAAAGGGCTGGGAAGCAACTAAATGCAAAGCGCATTTCAATTCCATCTAGCAGGTTCATAAGTGTATTGTAAAAATTAAATATCTGTATTTAATTCGTCGTTCGCTCAGATTGAAAATAAAAATAACTGGCCGGGATTGCACGGCAAAACCTTTGTTTTCGTATTTTGTGTTGCTTTGTCCTGAATACTATAGATAGCAAGTAGATTTCATTTTTATTTGAACTCTCTCTTGCAGGTCCCTTCTAGATCTCTTTAGGGATCATTTTTCGTGACTCGATGCCAAGCGTCCATTTTCGGGGACGTAGTGAAGGTTTACCGCATCCGATGAGATCTACCAGTTGTGAATACTCGAAATCTCAACAGGAATCTCAGTTGGCAACGTATGGTCCACCATTTTCGGGGGTGACTTGATCGTGTTTAATTTCGCCACTGGACTTCTCGTCATCTCAGGCCGGGTTCTAAGTGCGCCAGTTTTCGTGGGTGCAAAACGTGTTATTTGAAAACAGTTTCATTTGAGGGCAAAACATTTTCTAATTCTAACAAACTAAGGGTGAAATTCTGTGTTTGACGTTCCTCTTCAACTTTGACGTAAGAAAAAAAAATGTTTAGTGTTCAAGTCATCCATTTTCGGGGATGTCTCAGACGAGTTTGTAAATTTACGTGTCTTGCTGGATTCTAGATACGCCCGTTTTCGTCGGCGTAAAACGTGGTACTTTTTTCGGATACAAACGAATTGTAACAACTCAGTTTTTCGTTACGTTTTCATTTCATGGTACCGTACAATATTTCCATTTTCGGGGATAAGCGAATTCAAGCAGCATTTTTTTTTCTTTTCGCGCATTTTCGTTGGCTTAGTACGCTGTACCGTTCAATAAATGTTCATTTTCGGGGACAAACGAATTAAAAAAAAAAAAACTATTGGCGTTCCTTTATAGCTATAGAAACATCAAAAAAAAAATGGTACCCCTGTCTTCCTCACTGTATAATCGTCCTACGCTGAACGTTTTGAAATATTACAACGACAAGTTTAGGCTTACAACTCATTCAAAAATACATCGCTGTGTAACAACTGATTGTGCAGTGCTTGAAATCGTCCATTTTCGAGGAATGGCGCATTTTAACCCAATCTATCAAGTTCAATTGTATCCGGATTCAGTTGTATCCGATTAACTTTTTCTCGTAGTGTTTAGGTTCTCCGGTTTTTTGGGGATGACTCGGATGAGTTTGCCAACCTACGCGTCTTGTTGAATTCCATCCTCGCCCAGCTTAGTCCGCGTAAAACGTGCTACCGTACGATACATGTCCATTTTCGGGGACAAACGAACTCTTACAACCTGCGGTTTTCGTTGCACCGATTTCAGCCGGTTTAAAACGTAGTACCGTTTAATGTGTCCGTTTTCGGGGACAAACGATTTCGTACAACCTGAGTTTTTCGTTGCGTTAATTTTCGTTTCGTGGTACCGTACAATATGTCAATTTTTGGGACAAACCAATTTAAAACTACTGGCGTTCCTTTAGCTATAGAAGCAACAATAACAACAACAAAATGTTTACGGTACTTTAGCCTTTGTTACTATATGGTAGAAATAAAACTTGGTACCGTAAAAAATTGTACATTTTCGGGGACAAACGAATTCAAACAACCTGCGGTTTTCGTTGCACCGATTTTAGCCGGTTTAAAACGCAGTACCGTTCAATATGTGTCCGTTTTCGGGGACAAACAAATTCGTACAACCTGAGTTTTTCGTTGCGTTAGTTTTAGTCGATCGTTGATATGTCCATTTTCAGGGACAAACGCATTCTAAAAGCTTGAGTTTTTCGTTACGCTCATTTTCGTTTCGTGGTACCGTACAATATGTCCATTTTTGGGACAAACGATTTTAAAACTACTAGCGTTCCTTTAGCTATAGAAACAACAACAACAAAAAAATATGTTTACGGTACTTTAGCCTTTGTCGCTATATAGTCGTCCTCTACTGAACGTTTTGTAATGTTACAACGACACGTTTTACGCTTATAACTCTTTCAAAATAATTCGCAAAAAGCGCTGTGTAAGAAATAAATGCGAAGTGCTTGAAATCGTCCATTTTCAAGGACTTGACGCATTTTAATTCAATCTATCATGTTCAATTGTATCCAGATTAAGATGTATCCGATGAACTTTTCAGTTCCCGCAACGTTTAGATTGTCCGTTTTGGGGGGATGACTCGGATGAGTTTGTCAACTTAAGAGTCTTGTCGGATTTCATTTTCGCCCAGCTTAGTCCGCGTAAAAGGTGGTATGGTACAATACATGTCCATTTTCGGGGACAACTCTAAGAACCTGAGTTCCGTTACTAGTGTTTTAGTCGATGTAAAACTATGTCCATTTTCGGGGACAAACGAATTCAAACAACCTGCGGTTTTCGTTTCGTTAATTTTAGTCATTAATATGAGTCTATTTTCGGGGACAAAAAAGCTAAAAACTAGAGTTTTCGTTACGCACAATTTAGTCGGCGTACAATTTAAACCGTAAAAAATATATGTCCATTTTCGGGGATAAACAAATTCTACCAATCTGCGTTTTTCGTTACTTTGAAACCAATTAAAAAAACCCTAGTTTTTATTTCATCTCTATCTGGCTGGTTCTTTCTCTCTCAAGATCGCTTTTCGTGATTTTGCGATGGTGGCAACGACTGCAAAGTATTTAACGGTTCTTGGTTGCTAATTGCAGAAATTTATGCCGAACTTCCACTTTCGGGGACGTGGCAATGTGGTCCATTTGTTTTTTTTTAATTTGCGCGTCTTGCTGGAGTCAATTTCGTTGGCGGGAAACATAGTATCATACAATATGTCAATTTTCGGGGACAAACGAATTCTAACAACCGAGTTGCTTTAGCTAAAGAAACAAGGGGAAGCCTATTTTTACGGTCAGTTAACACCAGGAGCTTTCTCCAGACTGGATCTGCACGACATCATGCCAGTAGAGAAACTGAGGTACTATAGAAGCTTAAAATCGTTCCCACATATTTTTATACAAGTTTAACTTACATTTGTTATTCCTTTTCTGGTTTAACGTTTTAGTAGATCTATAAACTACGTGCTACCATCTGTAACTGACCGTTCAGCACTCCACGCACTTCTTCTTTTCCTGAAGGTTAACGAGCCTTGGTAAGTATTGCCGTGTAGATGTATTTAACTTTTTATTGATACGATAAGGTTGGTAATTGGACCTCGTGGAGTAAAATTCATGGAGTAATCACGTGAGAAAGTTCAAATCGGCTCTCGGCCGATTTGAATTTGCGAGCATGAATACTCCCTGAATAACAAATTTCGAGGTTAGGAAGTCTTTGAGAACATCTTTTGTGTGAAAAAGTCAAAGTTATATTCAATCATTTTCACAGAACGGAACGAAAACAGGAAGAAAAATCCCATCCAAGTGCATGTGATTGACAGGAGAATGGCGTGGATGTCCAATTGATCACGTGCTAATTATGTGACAAATAGGCACGTACAGAGCCAATCAAAATCGAGAATTTTGTTTTAGATACGATCAACTGTTAAACCTGCTTCAATGTTGTCCATTTCAAATCGTTTTGCAATTTAGTCTTTGCTTGAAAGGTATCTGCATGTCAGCGTTTGCCGTTTGATATACAAGAAAGTCGTCACATGACCACCTACACGACAGCAAAGCAGCCTTGAGGTAAGCAAAAGTAAGCAACTTGACTTTTATTTGTTGTTGTTGTTGTTATTAACTCATCTCGAAGTCTGTATAGGCTATTTTGGTGTTGCCTCAGTGAATCCAGGACGAAAAAAAAAACAAAGCCATTGACAGCAATGCCGCCTGATTGTGAGTGCTGTGTGGAATATTCGGAGTAGGGCGGAGGGAGGCAGGCCAAGATTGACAGAACACCCTTTGATCCCTCTGGCTGAATTAAGATTTGTAAGTAAAATATCCATGACAAACTATTGTTTGATAACCTTCCAACGTACATCCTTGGCATCTGAATTTATGAAGAAGAAATCCAGTCCGAGATTTTAAAATCTCCTAAGACGTTTTTGTATTGTTCTAGAAAAAAGAACAGCTTTAAGCATCTTTCTTCATTTCCGTCTTGGATAGCTCGTCTTTTCTCTCTCCAAATGCCCCTTGCCATATATTACTGGCAACTGGCTTTATTTCCTATGACCTGGCTGTATACAATGCATCTCATAAATGCTCTGGATATATTTAAGGACTCGTATAGTTAGGTAGTGTGCTTAATATTTTTCAGTTTCTTTCCTTTTAACCTCATTATAATTGCAACCATAACTCGTGTTCTGTCCAGTCCAGCTTACGTGCATCTCAACCTAGATTATTGCTTGGACAATCAGCTGAGTACCCGGTTAAAACAGGCATCCATGCAGATTTCCAACAGAGTGGAACAATACCATGCAGTCAGTGATTAGATGATCATCAGGTCAACTATTGAGCGGTGCATCCTGCAGACTATGGGCTCTGAGGATCATCTTCTCCACCACCAGACAGGACTGCCAATTCTTCCTGCTGCGTCAGCATCTCACATTCTACGGGATGTCAGCCATCAGATAGGGGAGCCGATTCTTCCCGCGTCTTCAGTATCCTGTGCTGCACCCCATTTACTACATGCCCAGAGGGTTATTTCCCTGCCACAAGCAAGGCCCACAGACTCTTCCACACATCGTTTAGACTGGAGGGTCACAGAATCGTCTTCGCCGCCACCAGATAGGCTTGCCTATTCTTCCTGCTACCTTAGCCTTCAGGACCTTCATCTTGGAGACAAGGCCTCATGGTAAAGACAGGCGAGTTTGCAGCTGTATGTAGGTCTAAGCGGAATTTATCTTTTAAACGATGTTAGCAGAATCTGTCTAAAAGACCGATTCCTTTCACCTTTGTTTTTTTCAGTCATGAAACCGGTACCAGGTAAACAACCTTAAACGCGGGTGTCGCAGTGGTCCTTAGCAGTCTGCTTCCAGTGAGCCATTTAGTCAGTAAGCCGCCTTCTGAGAGCAGCCATATAACATCAGATTTGCCATGGACCTACATGTAGCCAACATCTACGTATACCGACCAACACCTACTCCAAATCTGCAAAAAGAGCATCAGTTAGAGGCTTGCAGCCTACCATTACAGATGCACTTCAGAGGTTTATCCAACGGAAACAGGACTGATATATTACTTCTGAACATCGGGTAGACTGTCGCAGTTGCTCGATCATTCGGCTATGCACAAGCATCCATCATTCTAAGTAAAGAGTTTACCATGACGATGCGGTATCATTCTTTTTTTTTTCACTGATGAAGGGACAGTATAGTCTCTAAACGTCTAGAACTTTTAAAACATTCAGCGCTAGATAACAAAAATTTTCAAATACACTTTTCAACCGAATCTACCAAATTTTGCAGTCTTCTTTGGGAAATAAGTACTAGCCAGCTAGTCAAACAAGGAAATATATATTTTGGGGACACCCCAATATGCATGGCAGTCGTAAAAAAGTCTCTATTGGCTAAGGTGATGAATATTTTATAGAACTACTGCAGGGTAGCTAATAGTCAAGGCATGTTTTGAGAATCTAGTATCACATCAAGATAATATCGTCGTTTTGTTTGATCGTTGTTTGACATTTTAGATATAGTATGGAGAAATGATCTGTTGATCACTGTAGTTTGGTTTCAGGACAGCATCCCATTCTAGTCAAAAGGTAATTGGAAATAGGACAGAGCTGAAAATTTTAAAGGACGAGATATATTTTAAACGCCAACACAACTACTTTGCCGTTTAAAAAACTTTACGAAAAGGTCTCTTGAAATGTGCGGTCTTGTGTAAAAAAAAAAAAAAAAAAAAAAAAAAAAAAAAAAAAAAATATATATATATATATATATATATATATATATATATATATATATATATATATATATATATATATATATAATAAACACAGTAGCCTCCATTTGGCTTCAAATTTGTTCAGTATTGTTAATAAATCATAATTCGTTTATCATACAATTAATTTATTACATGACTTATAATTAAATGAGAGGTGAATTAATTTTGTGAAATAAAGTTCAACATTTAGTGATGATTTTGTGGTGCAGTTCAATAATAAACTGCTACTTCAGCGTTATTTGCTCAGAAGCTGAGACTCTCATTAAATGCTTGATGTTTTCGATTCACGGTTAACAGTTATTCCATGAGCGTGCGTTGGATATGAGATGATAGATAGCCAACGAGGGGCGTAGCGACTCGTTGGCTATAATTATCTCATATTCAACAAGCGCGAGTGGATTTTTCTACTTCTTTTTTTATTAAAAACACGCAAAGAATTGCAATATTTGAGCTCCACGGATATTCTCGCTCATGCGTACACGTACTATATTTGTGGTCCATGGTTTGAGCTCATATGCCATTGCCTGTAAACCAATTAACACTCAGGAATTGCAATATACCATTGCTAGTTTTTAATAAGAAAAAAATAGCGATTTGCATTTGCGCTTCTTTAAATGCCAGTGGCAGTTAAATGCCGCTGTCTGGAAGGTTTCCCAATAGTGTCGACGAGATCTGACCAGAATAAGAGATATTTCGTTTCGGTCGATTCGTCAACTAGATAATTTTGTTCACGATCCGACAATTGCATCTCATTAGGACAGACACCTTCCTGTCGGGTCGTGAATAGAATTATACATTTGACGAATCGATCGAATCGGCAGTCGAGTCATAAATGAGATGCTTTTGCTGAAGAGTTTCCGATCTACAAAGAACACGAGGAATAGAAATTCCCTTTTTTCGTAGACATAGGTGGTACCTGGCGGAGGACAAATACACACTGGTGTTGCATCAACAATTGGCGACTGGGGCTCGCATGCAAAAGAAGATAATAAGTGAAAACAAAATAAATGACGTCACTACACGAGGATTCCATTGTGGAGTGTCGACAATAAATCTAACGGAAGGGAAATAAACTACGTTAATTTACAAATTTTAAAATACTGGATTCTGTCTTGTGACAAAGCACATTCGCTAGTGTGTATTTTATTTTGTATGATTATTTGGAGCTTTTTGGCTATTTTTCCCTTAATACTCGATTTTTTTATATCCATTCTATTGACCACAAATAGTTTCCGTTTGCAACTTGGGCAATTTAAAGAACAAAAAGAACACATGTAGCTTAATTGTCAAGGGTTTCACGAGGGGCGAAATTAGCGTGTGGACATTAAAGGGAACCTCCACTCTTACAACAAGTTGACGCTGAACTGTTTGAAATGATGCCAAAAATCCAAATTTTACAGGTAAAGAGAGAAATAATATTTAATAATAACAATGAATGGAAAAGTTTATGGCTTTTAAATTTCCAGCGCGTCGCCATTTTGGATTTTATGACGTGTTATGGCTCCCGCAATTGTTTGGAAGCTTCCAAACAATAGCGGGGAGCCATAACACGTCCCTTTACCTGTAAAATTTGGAAATTAAGAATTATTTCAAACAATTAAACGTCAACTTGTCCCAAGAGTGGAGGTTCCCTTTAAGAAAGTGACTACTCTTCTTCGATCGCTACAGAAATAAATCGTCGTTTTCTCGTAAACGAGTACGGTGAACTATCAAGTGTTTCTCTTTTTCTGTGTCCAGCAATTACCTGCTTTCTACAAAAAAAATAATTCATAGAAACCAATTTCTATTGAACAAAAATAAATAATCAACGGAAGCATGAACTTAGCCAGTACTCGTGAAAAATGTAATAGTGGCCTCGCGATCGCTGTATGCTAGCTAGGAATAAGTTAAATTAGTGTGAACATTGAAATAATTTAAAATGTTCCTTGAAGTCTACACAGTACTTCTATTGTTATATTTCACTTTGTGCTTTCTCCCTATTTACCCCCTTCCACGGTTCAAGTGAACGGTTCAAATAATAACGTTTCTGGAAGCGGATATATTACATACAAGGTCCTCGGGCTCCTAAACGAATATGGGGTGCCCTCTTTTTAATTCAAAATTTCGGTTCCCTAATAATGAACCACCAATAGCAAAGTTTGAGCCTAAAACCTTCCCAGCGTAAGGTTTTGTTATCTAGTTAATACATATACCTTGACTATTAAATGCTGCCATTTTGAAATCTTCCCTTGACAAATTAAAGCTCTCATGCTTGACCCTTGTAAATTTGACTTCATTAATTATGCCAAGTACTTTAATTGAGCACAAAAGGCAGCGGGAGAGAAGGTCAATACTAATACGTTGCTGTGGGCGCAGTTTAATATAGTAACAACCATAATTGAATGCGCATATAATTAGCGTTCTCGTTTTTCGTAGTAACGTTCCCTGACATTAAAAATAATGTGGTATCTCTAAAGGATGACTGTGACAGCTGTTTTATATATATTTTATAAATCTTAAGCTTAATTGCTAGAAAAGTTTGTCAATTTTAGCTATTTACTGTAAAAATGCATTTTGATTAGCAGAAATGCTAAATACAGAGACACTTTACTGGTTTTGGTTCCACAGTGTTAGAAGCAATTTTGAAAACGCACAAAATATAATGAGAAGCAAAACCGCCATGAAATCCCCTCTATCGCAGTCTTGTTTTGACGATCTCTGTATGATTTCTTTGCCAGAGACAGTACCCAGTCGAATTTTTATTATATAACAAACCCACGAGTCTTCTGCTATGATTAGGATCGATTAGCTCCCCGTCGCGATTTCATCAAAGTTCTTGAGAATACAAGTTAGAAACAAAATAGGATGAGCTACGATTATCAAACTAAATTTCGTCTTCCATGCTATAATGATACGAACTGAAACCAATTCAGCGCAAAGTACGTAGGTAATGTGAGAAAAATATGGACAATATACAGTTCTTTGTTAAACAATGAAAGAAGTGAGCTGTTGTAAAAAACACCCTCAATATTTCACCTTTTTATTCTAAGTTGCACGTCAGTAGAATTACTAGTTAGGGAAACAGCAGAGTCATTCTTAATCCTTACGTTGGTATGTCGTATGAGTCACTTACCCACGCATATTAAATCAGTTCAATAACAGTATCAATGCTGGCTAGTACACCGGAACCGTTAACGTTTTAAAGTGCTTGATGTAACGGCTCTTTTTGTCACTAATAATGAAATGAGGCTATAATTAGACTTGTGTAGGAGGCTAAATGTTTTGCGCGCCGAGTTATATCGCGAGGTAGAGGTTTCCAGTCTAGACAAAATATATTGTGCTTTCCGAGAGAAAAAACGGATGTTATATCTCACGGTCAAGACTAGATAACCACGTTGTCTTGGGAATCGATTTGGAAAATACAAGTTAGCTTTCTCTGAGTGATTTCTATAGAGAAAAAGCAAAGAATTTGCTAGAAGACCAGGCGCAGTCAAGTGCTACTTATTGCTTCTCGAGTGTTCTTATATCGTGTGCCTGTTAATATTAGCTTTCTTTAAATTTCGTTTCGTATGCAATATACCTTTTCTTTCAAGTTAGTCGTCGTCGTTTGTAAACCGTCTCAATCTTTCGCAATCTTTTGACACCAAACTAATAATAGTGATTCATAATAATTCGATGTCTGTTAACTATGTTAGCAATTCAAACTATTAGCCTTGAGGGTAATTTTTGCACATAGGTAAATTACTTTATAAATCGCGTATTATCTTCCTCAGGCTAACGCTTCCTTGCTAACAGGTCTTGAGAAGCATTCAAATGGCTAACTTTAAATCACTCCTTGATTAAAAACGGAAAATAGTCGAGTCCTGCATTAAAAGCAAACGCATTATTGCCCATGACGCTATCTCCGTCGCATAAAACAGGTGCAAATTACATTTGCTTCCAGAAAAAAATAAATGCGCTGTATATAACGAGGTTAGTTTGTAACATGTCAAGTTACGGCACGTTTTACTATTACATATATTGACGACTGAAAACGGAAATAAATGCGATTGACTTTGCTAGGTTATTTACTTGAAACAAACTGGGCTTAAAATCACATAAATCATCTAGTGGTTCAGAATGACAGGAAAGAAATCTAAAACGAAATACTTGAGGCAAAAGAGAAACATTATATAGCGAAGCGCGCGAGTGACGTATTGACTCAGACAAGACTCAGACAAACAAACCGGTATGGCGGACGATTTTCCTAAAACACATTCTATAACAGCCGGTGTTCCTAACACGCTTCTTTGAAACGAAAAACGAAAACTTCGCTTAGATTCCCTCTATTTCTTTCAGAAGACACTGATGTTGTTTGAGCCTCGTGGGGGTATAATCATTTGCATTTTATTTTAAACCTCGCGTGCTTCGCTATTGAGGTAAACGGATTTCTGACAGGTCTACATGCAGTAAGTTGTAAGACACTCCTGAAATAATTATAACCAGTAAATCAATTGACCGTTTATTTTAAACTAATAGCCATTTATTAGAATTTTTCTTTCTTCCCCATTTGATATCGCTTTCAAAATGAAGTTACGTCGGCAAAAAAAAAAAAAAAGTAACAGCGACAACGGAGGAGAATGGAACACCAAAGGAGGGAGTTAAATTTCCACAAAACTTCAACTCTTCCCGGCCCGAGGAATGAGTTTGCGCACATTTAACGGATACCTGGACGACGAGTTATGTGTCGAATTATTGAGTCAATAAATGGTGTTTACGTAGAAAACGATATGCGACCTCGCTACAGAATGAATGTTAGATGCTCTTATAATGTAAACGTGTATGAGGCTTATATTGCGTGGTGCCAACGTTGTTTGTCACCATGTTTAAAATTGTTTCTCCGCAAAGTCATCGCATTTTACAAGTGAACAGTATACCGATTGGACATTTTTCCTATTCTCCTTTACGAAAATTTGAATAATCACTGTCCTATTGATACTATTGATAATGACTTCACTCACTTTATTGTGTTTTCCAAAAATTCCTTCTTGGGTTTATGCATGTGTTGTGGCTCAATTTTATCCTTGGTTCAAATTTTATTTTGCTTTGTTTTTGGGTATGGTAATGTATGATAATGAGTTTAAAACAAAGCAAAATAAAATTTGAACCAAGGATAAAATTGAACCACAACACATGCATGAAAAAAAATGATGAAAATTAGCCCAATAAGGTCTTGCAAATATTCTTTTCTTTTAAAGAAAACGCACCCAATGTGTAATCCTTTAACAGACATTTAAATAAATTGATTTTAGTGGCTGCCAATGCAGAAATGGCCTTTAACGTTTTAATATTGCATTTTTCATTTGTAGTTTTTAGGTCTTTTTATTATGTTATCTTTTCTTAGTTTTTGAATTGTCAAACACTTTGATCATGAGTCTCTGGCTCAGGATATTTGGAGTCCGCTTCCTGTGTATTTGAAATTAAATAAATTACCTTTACCTTTACCTTTTACTTTTTTTCCTCTTTCCTTGTGTTTCCACTAAGAAATCGAATTGTAATTTGAATGGTCCAAAGCTAATACTGGCATTAATAGTTTGGGCCATGATCACCTCCGTTTCTTGACTGATCCTGTAATATCATAATCTAAAAGTTCTGTAAAAAAAAAAAAACACCTTCCCTAAAGCGATCGATTTATTAAATCTATTACCAGCCGCCAAATAAAGGCGATTTGCACTTGAATTTTGAAATCTTTTAGTCGTTGAATAGCCACCATAAGATTGATATTTAACTAACCATCATTCACTAGAATATTCCCCTTCCCTCTTGTATGTTGTTATTTGTTCTTTTTTTTCTCAAAGGCTACAACACAGAACTAGCATATCCAGGTTCACCGTAATCAATATTTTTGCGGGAGCTTCCACATTGCACAAGTGTTTCAACTTTCTTTCAGCGGGATGCGATAGCGTTTCTGAATCCCTATTTAGGTAATCCAAATTAGTATTAGCTTTGTATTGCGAGGTAGCAACGTCAACAATGCGTGTTACTATGTTACAATGCGTGTTACCTACTCTTAAAAGAAAAATAACTTTTTGTCAATGTCGAAAGTAATGGCCAATATTTTAGTAGATGTTTTCCAGTTTTTTTTTTCCGTTACGAAAATAGGAACCAAATTTTCCGTCATGATAAATTCAAACTGTGAAGTTCAGTTGTCTTTCTTCTTCTTTTTCTTTTCCTTTTTTTAACTGTTTCTAGTATGAAATCATCATGGAAACTAGTAAGCCAACGCCTTTAATATTTCATCAACAATATTTTAGATATTGTTCTATTTTAATTTTTTTTTCATTTTTGCTAGAGCTCATGATATATATTTTCATTCTACTCAATGATCTGCTGCTAATATTAACGTTATTCACAAAAAAAAATCAAGATCACGGGAATCCTCTGAGTTGAAGTGATTTTTCTTGACTAATCCCCTTTAAGCTCCTGGTGACTATGAATAGTGACGTTTACTGAAGTACAATTGTAATTGACTTCTTAAGGGTATTAGTACGAAGCGCAATATCATCACTGCTGACCATATTGTTTCAAATCACTCCCTTTGCATTCCTATTTTTTTACTCTTTCATTACCATTTTCAAGGTCTTTAACAATAAAGTGCATGGTAACAATACCATTTACTCAGAGCTAGGCACGTTAGAAGAATTCCATCCAGTTCAAACGTAAAATTTCGATGCCTGGCTAATCTGTATCCCTGCTGTTAAATATAATTACTTTGAAATAATTCCTTGGAGAAATTATGAGACGCAGATTGGTGTAGATTAAATGCAACTTGTACGAAGTTTACTTAAATTGCCATTCATCATTTCAAGTGTGAATCTAACAATAGTGAAGACCAATAAAAATACATTTTTTTTCTCAAAACTCTATCACGGACAACCTGAATGAATGTAGATCCTCCCACGCACTTTTTTGTCTTCCTGGCAACGTCTCCTCGTGAATGACGCATTTATGGTACCGGCTTAAATTGGTTCCACGATATTTGGACCACTTTAAAACACATAAAATGAGCAACACGACTGCCTTTACTGCCATTCTCCAGTTTCAAGTTGTTGCAGACATGGAAATGAAGATTTTGTTCATCGCAGTCTTGTTTATCGGGGCCTGTGCAGGATTTTATCTGCCAGAGGAGGAGGAAGGTAAACTATTAAGCTTTTACTGAGCTTTAACTTCGCTTATGTCTCTTGTTTTAGTTTTGGTTAATAACTTAAATTTCCCTCTATCTACAGATACTCTAAGCGAGTATGAAGGTGAGCTAACGAAGTGCTTTTTTTTCATTAACCTATTTTTGTAATCTTATTTAAAAATTATTCATGTAATAATACATTCAACACTATACACTGTTCACAAACGTTTTACTGGCAGTAAACGTCTCACATTTCTGAAGGTGATCGAGTTAATAAGTGTTTTATCAGCAACCTTTTTTGTAATTTTGTCAAGAAAAACATTCAGGTGACAATACAGTTAAGCACCATACACTGTTCACAAACATTGCTAACAATAACCTAATGTAATTTCATTGCTTACATTTCAATAATCTAATTTTAGAAGATAATTTCAGAAACTATCTCACAAAATCAACAGAAGCACAAAAATAATAATAAAGCGTTTTAATCTCACACTTGTCTCTTGTTTTATTTTTTGCTGATAACTTAAATTTCCACTTATCTACAGATACTCTAGGCGAATATGAAGGTGAGTTAGGGGAGTTTATATTTTTTTTCAGGAACGTTTTTGGTAATTTCATTAAAAGAATATATTTTGCTAATAATACAGTTTAGCACTGTACTCAATAGGTAACTTGAATTTACAATTTTTCAGCAACTATATGCCAAAAAAATCGACTAAAGCGCAAGGATAAATTAGAGAAAAGATATGAAATGATTTATCTGCAATTACATCTTGAATTTAAAGACGTTCAGCTTACTCTTCTCATATTGATATTAAACTTGTAGGGCAAGAACTTGAGGAAATGAGCAATGATGAAGCAGAGACCGGTAAGTTACTAGAAATTAGAACTGTCATTTCCAATTTGATAAACATAATAAGAATTTGGTAAAATGGCCTAGCTCACCAAGAGTCTCTCGTAGCTCAGTGGTTAGAGCGCCCAACTGGTATTTGGTAGGTCATGGGTTTTTCTTTGTCCCACGCTCGCGAACAAATGAACATTTCATCTTTATCATAATTAGAATTGTCATTTAGAACACATCAGAAACGACTAAATCGTAACCTGACATTATTTTACCATATACACACACAAAATCCAAAAGGTGATTTCCGCACGCCAGATAATATACTGTAAACAAGTATTGAACTTTGACGTTAAAACGAAAAAAAAGATTTGAAGAAAATATGATTCCTACTTTGCTCATAGTACCAAACTGAAAACAAAAGAAAACAACTTCACCTCCGGTCCTCATCACTTCTCGTACTATTGCCTTTAAAAAAAAAATATTTATGTAGCATTCAAACATTTCAAGAGGTGAAATAATAAAAAAGAGTTCAGAAATAGATTCTTCTAATCGATTTCCAATTCAACTTCCAGATCTAGAAGACCCATCAAAGCCGTCAAAAGGTGAATAGAAAGATAGCGACTGATTTTTAGTCGTTATTTATTTTACACTGCCTTTAAAACACACTTCATTTAATTGATATAATTAACTTAAAAGGGCTTGAAGAGCACATAACGAGAGGACTAATAATGGTGTTCTCCTACTTTATTTCAGTTCCAAAGTGTCCAAAAGGCAAAAGGGGAAAGTGCTTTACAGTCAAATTCTGTTACCGAAAACTGCGCATTTGTGGCTGCTTTTCAACGAAAAAGTATGGAGACGAGACTGAATTTGATACTCAAGTAAATGACGAAATGCAAATTGCAACCCAAGACGACGAAGAGGAGCAGTTTGATGAAAATGGTAAATTGCTTTTCATCAACATCTATATCATGGCAAATATCTCACCTTTTCTGAGGTTTCATACACGTATTTTCTTGCATTTCTATTTTACCAAAGTGAGCAGTTGAAGCTAAAGTTTATTTTTCTTGTCATTACAGACCAAGAACTTGAAGACCCTTATTACAAAAAGGGTAAGTTCATTTACGATTGTCAAGCAAATGCTTAATTTAATTTAGTCTGCATGTTTTTGTGTTTTGTTTTAAATCTAAGTGATGACTAAGAGTGATGTTACTTCAACCGTGAAATAGTTGCTACACAATTTTCAACTTTAGTACTAATTTCAATTTTAGTACTAATTTTTAGATGTTGTTTCACGAGCGGGTCAAGTACAATCACTCTATCATAATATTAAATTAACGTTTTAAAAATTAAATATTTCTCCGTATCCTTGTATTGTTTTGTTTCGCTTGGAATGAAATGATCTTCCCTTTTTTATTGGAAATATCTCATCTGTAAATAGTTTCATAATCATAATCATCGTCATCATCATCATTGTTGTTGTTGTTACCAGTAACCTTAATCGGTAGACATTTGGTTATAATTACAAAAGTAAAAGAAAAAATATATATCAGCTACTCATTCAATTCTTCTTGCATTTTTGCTTTTTCTGTTGCTTTTTAGTCGATGGAAATTGGGGAAAATGGGGTGCCTGGAGCAAATGCAGTAAGACATGCAAAAAAGGAAAACAGACTCGAAAACGTAAATGCAATAAGCCAGCGCCAAAGTATGGTGGAAAAGACTGTAAAGGGAAATCCAGCGAGACAAGGACTTGTAACGAGAAAGTTCGTTGCCCAGGTAAGCAAAAGAGATGCGAATGAAATCATGTATACAACCTGCAAATCCGCCTTCATAGCAAGTTCTTCGTTTCTTACGGTGTAAACAAGCTAATAAAATCAATTTGATGCATCTTTTTATCATGTTTGCAGGGTAGGTGTTTGATGCCGTGCTACGACAATTTTAAAATTACCCAATTCTACTTAGTCAATTAACTTCGTCTATCTGCGTTGAGAGAAACTGAAAACTTCGAATGTTTGGTTCCAGATTTCAAGATATGGCTCGAAACAGCCACCTTGAACACGTGACTTGTATGAGTACTCAATCTTTCAAATGAAATAATGCATTCATTCATTGTTTCATTCATTCATTCATTCATTCATTCATTCATTCGTTCGTTCGTTCGTTCGTTCGTTCGTTCGTTCGTTCGTTCGTTCGTTCGTTCGTTCGTTCGTTCGTTCGTTCTTTCGTTTGTTCGTTCGTTTTTACGTTTGTTCGCTCGTCCCTTGGTTCTTCTACTTGTTACATAATCAAAGATAAACTGTTGTTTTGTTTTCCACAGTTCCTCGCCCTCGCTGTAAGTATCCGTATGTCCGAAGATGCTTCATAGTCAAAGATGGAAAAAAGTGGCGAATTCTCTGTGCCTGCGTTCGTCGTTGCAAGTATTACGGGTACTTCTATGGGTAATATGACGAGAACGCAAACAAAAAAAAAGTAAGTGAATAAAAGCATAATTGTGTGCCCTCGTATGAAAGAACTTAATATAAGGTAGTTTATTTGGCGCGATCACAAGTGAATTGTAATATTTCTTTTAGGAGAATGTCAAGACACTTTAGAAGAGACATTACGTACCAAAACGTCCATTAGGTAGCTGAAGGTCTCTAATTTAGTAAGATGGGTTAATAATTTTAATGTATAAACTTATTTTTGCTGAATGAGGAGACAAATACAAAGCGGCAGAGTTGTCTAATTCTTTCGCCACCGATTTTAACAAGAATTATTTTAACTATTTTGAACTAGTTTAACTAGTTTCTTAACGTTTATCTTAGTTTCTTCGTTTATTACTTAGCTGTGTAATTGACTAGTCGTCATATATAATTAGGATTGTACCTTTGAGCTAGCGTTTCATTAGAATAGTGGCTCAACGTTTATAAGAAATTTGTTTAATGCCTATCTTAGTTTTCATCTGTTATTTAATGTCGCCAATTAGAGTTAATATCGCTAGAACGTCTGACACGTAAATAAAGTTTACTACTACTACTACTACTACCACCACCACCACCACCACCACCACCACCATTGTTAAGTGATATGCATTATGATTATGCATATGTAATGTTAAGTAATATGCATTATGATATAATCTGATGAAACATACACTTTGTGTCGTTGCAGGTCCCTCGGCAGTGATATAACAGGCACAAGAACATGACATCCAATGAGGTTTTAAATTTAAGTGAAATTAAATTTAAATTAAATTAAAATCAATGGGGATATTAATGTAATTTTTGGCAATACAAACATTAAAGTAAAATGTCATGATAACAAAAGTTTTGCTTCCTGTTTTTGTCTCCTTTGCCTTCATCAATCAATATACCTTTATTTGGTAGTCTCGTGGAAAAATCGTGCTTTTTTCGTTTCACCGGAATCTTCCAATCACAGCTGGCGCAAGCATATAAGAGAATTTGACTCATGCATGCTTATTAGAGGTTTTTTAGTCATTATGAATTCAAATGTTTGAGAACAAACTTGGGGTTTACCTCGGTGTAAGAACCTGTGATATTTTTCTTTGTTTTGGAGCTATTGTTTTCCTTCTCTATCTTTGTTTTGCCAGCTCTTTGTTGTATTGTTCGTTCTTTGTTTTACGTCACCGGTGAGTTTCACAGGTTCTTACACCGAGGATGAGCCCAAACTTGACTTAGAGAAAAGTGGAAACCCCAAATGATGATTATACAGTGAACTTGCTGAACTTGCTTTAAACCGACTGGGAGTTGCCAAACAAATGCAAATAGAATATAATGCAGGGATGCGATAGCGCTATTTTATTGTCCTCAAAACCTTTAAATTAATGCCATCTTGGACAAAACCGCTGCGTTCTCGTAAATCAACGATAAATAAATCGACTCTTTATTTTTATTAGCAAGTACTGTTGTGAGTGAGTCCGGGCCGCCTGTGTTCGAAATGGTAATTTTCTATACGCACTTGCAAAATGCCAATAGTTGCCCTCGAAATCTCACCCTAGTCAGATTTATTTCCCCTTTTTTCCTGTTTTCTTGTTTACACGTTATATTTCACCTTTTCCCGTGAAGTTAAGAGAATTGGATCACTCTGTTTCAAAGAAAAGTGCTTGTTACAAAGGGTAGCCACTAAACGGCAGTGACTATTAACTCACACGAGGCCTATCTGTATATATCAGTGATACGCGCTACCTCGTGTGTGAGGGCGTCAGGTATGAGTCGTGCTATCCTGCGAAAGCAATGTCCGCTATTTTTCTGATAGCATAGCTAGTTGGTTGTGTGAATGAATTGTTCGCGACAAGTTCTCTGCCAAAGTGGTCTGTTTTGGAGTGTCGCGCTCAGCATACAGCAGTAGTTGTTCAAAACCTACAGATTAGATCGCACCGACGATCACTGACAAGATTCGTTTTCACACTTATCACCATTCCACATGCAATGTTGGATAGCCAATGCTTCCGAATTTTCTGTGCAGCGCGTTTCAGTTTGTAAGCGAAAGTAGGCAGCTATGGGAGGCATCATTATTAGTACTTTATTTTATTCACGTTACAAAGGGGAAAAAAGGGGTAAGGGGGAAAATTACTTAACATTTTCATGTTTCAAGTGAAAAAAAATATATACGTGTTCCATTGTTTGGGGCTCTTTTATAATGGCTTGAGACTTTCGTCTCACCACCTCGTTGCACGACCTGGAGTTACATAAAAACGTTCTATTCAATAGATGGTATGGCAAATTGTTTTTCATGCATTGCGGACGCAAGACTGTCCGTTGCAATGGGTACTGAGGACAGCAGCCATTGTAATATCTGAGACTAGGTATGCCAGTATACCTAAGCCGTTATTTAAATAGGCCAGTTTCGTACTCTCGGTTTTAAACTGGAACTAGCATGCAATGGAGGCTAATGAGGGGGAATATCATTAAAAACAGCTTCATCTCATTTGCATTAGAAAAGATTTACCCGCATTAGCCTCAATTGCAGGCTAGTTCCAGTTCGATACCGAGAATACGAAAACGGCCTATTGAAGCGTTTGATGTGAAAGTAAAAGGAAACTATATTAATAGAGCTTATGGTATTCGACATGATTTTAAACTTTCTTACTACAAGTTGAGGTCACATGGCCGGAGAGCGCTGGGGAGGAAGAAGGTCCTGGAAAGCGCGGAGCGCGAGCAGCAGGCGTGGAGCGCGAGAGGTCAGTCGCTCGCGCCGGGGTCATTGTACTACGAAAAATACAAATAAGCTTGCTGTGGGTAGCTTCTATAAGAACAAAACTTTGAAAGAAGAGAAGAAGACGAGAAGTCGAGGTTCAATCTTCCACAATTTTAAGCATCCCCCTCTCCTGCTGGTATACATGTTTTCTTCTTCGATAATATTCCTACTGACTTTGATTTTAAGATAATTTTAAACACTGCTTTAGTGGCGTTACTGACATAGGTCGAGTCGTAGAAAAAGCGTATGTTTGTCATCGTACATCTTTTCGCTAAAAGCGGAACGAGTCATAAACGTAATTGAAAGTCCGGCTTAATGGCAAACAAGCAACTAAAATGGTCATGGCATTCTCTTTTGACACCATCATCACCATGCCGCATAAAACAGCGGCTTAAATGAACTTGCTTTTAGCCGAAACGTTTCTTTCGTTTCTTTTTTACTTTCAAAACCGATACCTATTACTTGACTTGCCGAGAACCAGGTTGATTTGTTTTCGCTTTGGTCACGCTATTCAGTTTGCGCGAAACAAAATGACCTTAAATTCCAATTAAAATAGCTGATGGTTTAAAATACATCAAAAAAGTGAAACAAAGCAAGGCACTAGAAGGCAAATAACTTATTAGGTCTGGAGCAACAATTGATATAGCTAGGCAAGATAAGAAAATTGCATTATGCTCAATCGCTGATTTATATACTACTTCGGTGAAAGCGAATTTGTACTTGAAGTTAAGAAATCGTTGAATTCTTAAATAACTTCAATTATGTGAATTAATAATATACATGAAAAAATTACTCGATTCTGATTGGCTGAGACTGAGTGCAGTTCAGAGGTAACACCAGTGCAAAAAGTGTAACACCAGTGCAAATTACAATTAGACGCGGACGAAAACATCGACCGGGGTTTTCGCTAGGTAAACAACAGTAAAACACCTAAAAGATAGTTCTAACAAACCAAATACAATTATTAGCACCTCATTCTGGCTAAGTGTACGGACAACGTCAAGCGAAGAGAAAAAAATATCGCCAACAAAATAGAGGAAAACGAGCCGGCAAGCCGAACTAACAGTTCTGCCCTAAAGTAAAAGGACAAAACAGTGAAGACTTGTCTTGGAACCAGACCGCTTACAGAATGATAATAGCTACACTCGACAGGCATATAAATAAACAAGGATACAAGTTTTTCAATCCGGCAAGTAAGTTCTTCGCCGACCAAGTTCTTCGCCGGTCTGTCATGGAAAAACGTCCAACTATAAAAGCGCGAAGTCCAACCGAAGAAGAAGTGGACATGCTATGACAGTAGGAATTTTTTGGTGCCAAAACGCCAGAAGCACTTACATATCTGTAGTTTGTGGTGGCTTTTTGCATTTATCAACTGCCAGCTTTCTTTCATCTTTGGCCGCTCGAAGCTTACATCTCGGTTTCCAAAACGGCCGCCGTCCAATTCTTCAGTTTACGCCGAGCTTTCACAGTCTAATATGTACATTGTCTTTAGTCGGTCATTGTTAACCGAGTTGTGCTTCAAAAACGTTTGAAAAACCACAAATTCCCAAGTTTACAGTACAACTGAATGAATCTGAATATTTCGCTCTTGTGAAAGTTTGAACTTGACATGTGTTTGCTGTGCTTCAACCAATCAATTGAATGAAAAATCAGAAAAGGCACGCGGTGTCAAAATTCAACTGGTTTTCTTTTTCTCTCTGTCCCTTTTTTCGTGTATATTATTAATAAGTAATCACATGATTTTTCTCGTGCAATTAGGAATAAATAAGCACTTGTAAATTTTTCAAAGACTACAAATTGCACTCGCCCTACGGGCTCGTGCAATTTTGTTAGCCTTTGAAAAATTTACTCGTGCTTATTTATTCCTAATTGCACTCGAAATCATGTGATTACCTATACAAATGTTGAAGACTTTCTCGACCTGAAAAGCTATCATGTTTTCTTTTTTTAACCAACAGCTATTTATAAGAACTATTCCCCACTTGACGTCATTTCCCTCAAAAAAGTGTGATTATGACTGCAAATTAACATCGATTTGGAACCTGGTGCATTACCAATATTTTGCAAAAGCTAGCTTCACAAGTGTTTCAGCTCTTTCAGCGCAATTAGCTATAGCTAGGGCGTTTTCCTGATAAGATATATATTTAGATATTACCGCTACCGGGACGACAACAGATGTGTTAAAGCATTGAATCAGTTATTAGTGACTCAGGCTCAAGTAGATAATAGGCAACTTATGATGTGGCGTCACATTCGGTTGCCGTTGGGTGGCCTTTTAATGTTGCGCAATGTTTGTACTGTGTATAAACTTTGCCGAATTAAATGGCTTGAACAAAAACTCATACAATTTTAAGGTGTCATATTTTATTATTTTATATCCATGGCACTTAATGACCTCATAGTATTAGAACGGCGCGAAGAATGTGCAGGCGGTGTGACAAAACTACGTAGGTCAATTAAGTTGTAACGCAAAAAAATTACTTCCTTAGTTTTTGTTTTCTTTTGTTTTCTAGTTTTTCCTCCAGCAAATTCTATTATTATTTTACTAATCTGAGGCAGATATTGAGGTTGACGAAAAAATTCACCTAAACCTGCATCGGAACAGGTAGTGCGCTTTCTGCCAAGAATAATCCGTGAGAAAGCATAATGGCACGATTAAAATATGGACCAATCATTGCAGATAGTTATTCATAAGACAGCACTGTTGCACTTGGGTCAAGACTGGAATTTTCTAAATCGCAACGCCAAGTTAATTTCTATTTCCTTATAGCCAGGTGGTCGACATTTCTCTCTTTCCATTCATATTTTGGCTATGTAATAATTATTGGGAACTGGAGGACTGAGTAATGTATTTCCAGAGGTCTAGTTAGCTTAGCCATGACAAACCTAGTAGATAAAAATCGTCGTCAACTTAAAATTACTCTGCGAGCAAAGTCTTCTTCGATCTTCCTGGATTAGTCGGGAAGAGGAAGAAGACTCTGCTAACGGCCTCGAAAATTCATATTGAGCATGCTCCAAAATCAAATGTAACCAAGCCTCGCTCAGCCTCACTCTCGAGTTGTGATAATAATTTTAATTTTAAATTTAAAAATATTCAAATGACCGTCAAGAAAATATATTATATCTGAAATTAATATATCGATTGCTACCTGCTCAAACTTGTATTTGGCCGATAATTAGGGAATTCAGAGGAGAGTAATCGACGAGCATTTGTTCAGTTGGGAATTGGTTTATTCCATTGATACAAGTTCCTTTGCAACCGTCGGGCAGATTTGGTAAATCAACAATTTTGCCATGTCCGGTCGGAAGAGATAAAAACGTATGTTTACCACTTCGAAAACGAGACGTCATTGTGGTTCCGCGAGGCTTGAAATCTGCCTGATTTGAAGTTTACAGTGAGCAGAATTCGCTGCTTTTTCGAATACTTTGTACTAAAGCGAAGCGGCCACCACTTTTCATTCAACGATCGACCGTAAACAAATTACTGTAGGCGCAGAAAAAGTCAGCAATTCGTACGATTGATCATGCGCTACAGTGGAAAACCTGTCTGACCGGTTCGAAACTGGTCTGACTCATCCATTTCCTTGGATGAGGGGCAATTCAAAGAAACTCGAGGCCGCTAGCAGAGTCTTCTTCCTCTTCCCGACTAATCTAGGAAGACCGAAGAAGACTCTGCTCGCAGAGTAACTTAAAATAAATTAACCGATTTTATTTTTTAATATTTAATATTCTACCCGCGCTTCGGATATATGTTCGATAATAGATGCAATCAACCAACTCATATAGGGGTGGTGAATGGTCCTTCAAAAAATGCGCGTCTCGCAAAATTTAAGCCAAATTCCAGGGGTCTCGCCGTCTCGAATTTTTATGGGGGGCCTTCTCGGAGTCTCGGGCTTGCAGAAAATGTATCAGTCTCGCCGTCTCGCAAAGTCTCGCATTTACCATTCGACACCCCTTCATATCCAACGTGACTCGTGGAATCATTGTTAAATATGCAGCGTAAAGCGTAGCTTAATTATGGTATTCATTTGTTTGCAACTGTGTGTAGAACGTTAATGATTTACAGCAAACATTTTTCCTAGTATGCATTTAAAGAAATTACGAATCGTGTTTTGTCAATGTATACTTAAACATCATGCTTAAATAAAGCAATAATATATACTCTGCTAAAGGAGACGTAAAATCTCAGGCTCACTTCACCAAATTCTTACGTATTAGAAAGCAAATCACTTCGCGATTGAAAACGGAAAAAAAAATCACAAGCGAAATCATTACCATGCCTCGTAAATGGCGAACAAGCCAATAATTGATCATGACGCTAGCTATCTTTTGATAACACAACTAAAAGTTAAAACTGTCTTTAGTCAGAAACTTTCTCTGTATATAACGATGTATTTCGTGTACCGTGATAAGTCTAGCTGCTATATGTCTCTCAAGTCGGGCCCAGTACGCAATATTTGCATGCGGTCGCAATTTAGGAAATTAGCATTACTCTTTTCATCAAAGACATCTCAGATATGTTTATGCATTTTCAACCGATTTAAAATGCCCATTTAGCTACTGCTATTTACACTGTAGGAAATTATATACTAAAAGAATTTTTCAATAATTAATCAGTGATTCACACACTAATGCAGAAATAAGTAAAAATAGAGATAAACGGCCTCACTATTAAGGATGGTGTTGTGGGGTGGCTTGGTATTGTTAAAATGCCGTCAATGTAGTATTGGTCTTGTATTGTACAATAGTAAAGCTGATTTGTAACCATCTATAATGAATTGTTTACACACCCACTCAAAACCGGTTGTCGTTATTTTTTGGCCGATGCCATTGCAATTTATATGTATGTCCTCCCATGACCGTAGTATGTTTGAGAATTGTTTCCAATACTTTTCCATTGAGAAAAAAAAAAAGGAATCATATGTCCTTGTTGTTAGTATACACGATTGATGCTGTCTGCTAAGTCCCCCTTGATTTATTGTGTATATTGATAAAATTTTAATTTGGATTTATGCACGAGAGCATGACGAAAACCAGTTCGATATGTGAAAGCTTAACTAAAAATATTCCAGTTCTTTTGTATTATTCATTTGTATTGTCGTTCTATGGATTCACAAATTAAAAGGTCATTACTGAAGCCACTACGTCGTGAAGTAATTCTTCCTTGTACCTCTAACAGCGACACTTCCAGAACCTAATAAAATTGTGCATTATAAAAATTCAAGGATTGATTAAATATATATATATATATATATATATATATATATATATATATATATATATTTACCAGCTTACTAATAAAAACTTATAGAAACGCTTATAAAGCAACGCAGAATATTGCGTACACACTTTATTTCGCCATATCTAGGGAGCATTTTTGTGTTTTATTTTGATTCGCTTTATTTTCGCAATTTTTTTGATATCCAGTTAATAAATGTTCGTCACATTCCGATCGCTAAAAATAAATAATTTGGTAAATTCATGAGAAATAAACGATGTGAGTTTATATTTGAAACAAAACGATCATTGTAATTTAATTATTATGAGTTATTATCCAGATAATCTCCCGCATTGCAAAAGTATTTTAACAATAATACACATATAGGTATATGCCAATAAACCTTTGCAATAGCATACATTTAGTCTCACAACTGTTCTTTTTTTTTTCTTGACAAAATATAATAGTTATTGGTAATTGTTCTTCGTTTGTCTTTTTTACAGCCATTCATCATGTCAAGTACACTAATGGCAACGGCAGAGGCTAATACAGATACGTTGCTGTGCTAAAAATGCAATTTACAGACAACCGACAAAGGAATATTCTGACTGTGCATTTTTTAGATGACGCATTCAAGGTATTGGCTTTCGGTCTGATAATGTTAGACCCACCACGGAAACACATAAAATGAGTGACAAGACTGCCCTTTCGCCATTCCCTTTTTTCAAACCTGTTAACAATTAGCAGCCATGGAACTGAAGATTTTGCTCATCGCATTCTTGTTTCTCGGTGCCTGTGCTGGGTTTTCGTTGCCAGAGGAGCAGGATGGTAAACTATTAAGATTGATTAAACTCAATTTTATCTCGCTTTTGTGTCTTCGGTTAGTGTTTTCTAAACTTATATCTTTTATTCTCCATAGATGCTGCAAACGAAGGTCAAGGTGAGTTCAAGAAGTGTTATGTTAAAACTATAAATGAGTTTTATTTTCTTTTTCCTTTTTATTTCAAAAAGCGAGAAATGCTCAAGAATGAAAGGCTATCTCTGTTTTATCTATACTAAAGCACATTTCGAATTCGTAAGTAGCAAATCAGTTCGTAAACCGTTTCCTTTTTTAAAAACTTGTAGAACAAGAACTTGAGGGAATCAGCAACGATGAAGCAGAGACTGGTAAGTGATTACGATTGATATAATTAAAAAAAAAATTGCCATACGATAACAACTGTTTTTTCTTTTTCATTTTTTATGGTTAAAAAACAAGAGAAAATGCGGAATCATTTCGCCTCGGCCCACTATTGCAGATTTTAATATTCGATTCAGTTTCTTTGTATTCAATTTACATTTAGGTATATCAAATAATGTTCTTAAGACAATTGAAATAAGTTCTAATTGATCTACAATTCTATTTATAGATCTTGAAGACCCGTGGAAAAGTAAGTAATTTTACTCGTTTAAGTATATTTGAATATAACAACACTGTAATGGACGGAGTCTGACTCCCAGTCAAGTCATAACACTATCAATTTGCTAAACTGTTAAAGTAACCATTTTCTCATAAAAAATGATCCATCAATCCACTAATCATCTTTTCTGCATCGTAATAAGGTTGCACGAGACCGATATTTGCTGTATTTATTGTTTAAATATCGCAATAAGATCAACATGAAAAGAAAAACGCTTTAAAAGAGCGTTTTGCCCAGAATGTTGAAAAGAAAACACTTGCGGTACACCCTTGGATTACGAACGTCATAAAAGGGATCAGTATTTTTCTAACAGTTGTTAGTAACATATTTATTTTCACAAATAAAAAGTTGTGCCGTTCAGTTTCAAATATAGTACATCGATCGGGAATAATGGTGCTTCGTCTATCACTTTAAGATCAGTTATAGTAGTATCTTTGCACAAAAGAAGCTTAAGCCATTTTTTAAATCAACAGATTTGATATATTAGAAGATTGACAGTCTTTTATTTTATTTCAGTCCGTAGGCCTTCAGTGTGTCTTAAACGAAAAATCCGAAGGTGCTTTATTGTCAAGCACTGTTATCGAAAGCTGCGCATTTGCAGCTGCGTTCCATTTTACAGGCGTGGGGACGAGACTGAATTTGACAACCAAGTGAATGATGAAATGGTTGAAACTCCAGAAGAATTCGATGAAGCTGGTACGTCAGCTTTATTAGATTTCTTTGTAGAAAAAGGTTACGGGAAAATACACCTTCACTGTCACGTGTGTTTAACAACGGAACAAATACAACGTTAAAAAAACAAAACAAAACAAAAAACAATAATTAATGCTAAAGCTAGTTATTTTCATTATCTTAGATCAAGAACTTGAAGACCCACGGAAGAAAGGTCAGTACACCATTATTAAGCAAATACTTTAATTACGTTCGCAGGTTGATAGTGGAGCTCTCGCACGCGCCGAAAGTGCACGTTAACGGGGCATCCGTACTTATAACGATTGAAAGCCCGTGGAGCCAAGAAAATTTGGATGCCACGTTGTCTGTCCGTACGTACGCACGGATAAGGCCTAGGGAAGAGTTTGCCTTTGTCCTTTATTGGAGTTCTTCTTACGCAAAAAGTCAGATGTTACTTTTCTTAGAAATTTGCAAGAACACTTCATTACTTGACCTCTATAAATCGGCCGCGGTCACCTTTCTGCCTTTCTGCCCATATTTAGCGCTGGAACTTCTATTTTCAATCGCCATTTAGCGCTGGAACTTCTATTTTCACTCGCCATTTAGCGCTGGAACTTCTATTTTCACTCGCCATTTAGCGCTGGAACTTCTATTTTCACTCGCCATTTAGCGCTGGTACTTCTATTTTCACTCGCCATTTAGCGCTGGAACTTCTATTTTCACTCGCCATTTAGCGCTGGAACTTCTATTTTCACTCGCCATTTAGCGCTGGAACTTCTATTTTCACTCACCATTTAGCGCTGGTACTTCTATTTTCACTCGCCATTTAGCGCTGGTACTTCTATTTTCACTCGCCATTTAGCGCTGGAACTTCTATTTTCACTCGCCATTTAGCGCTGGAACTTCTATTTTCACTCGCCATTTAGCGCTGGAACTTCTATTTTCACTCGCCATTTAGCGCTGGAACTTCTATTTTCACTCGCCATTTAGCGCTGGAACTTCTATTTTCACTCGCCATTTAGCGCTGGAACTTCTATTTTCACTCGCCATTTAGCGCTGGAACTTCTATTTTCACTCGCCATTTAGCGCTGGAACTTCTATTTTCACTCGCAATTTAGCGCTGGTACTTCTATTTTCACTCGCCATTTAGCGCTGGTACTTTTATTTTCACTCGCCATTTAGCGCTGGAACTTCTATTTTCACTCGCCATTTAGCGACCAACAAGAATATCATTAATGAAGCTTGGCTTTGTCTTCAACAATTTCTGACAGACAAGAGTCTTAAATAGTAAAGTGACGACTACAAAAATAATTCAAGCATAAGTTTTTTGCCGTGTTTATGTCATTACGGATCCTTTCCACGCCATTTTGTATTGAAATAACGTAACCTTTCTAAAAGGCGTTATGCAAATTTCTGACGAAACTCTATTAAGCAACCAACTTCGGTGGCCGCTTAATAGGGGTTCTACTGTATAAGCACTTGAAGAGAAAGTGAAGGGTGTTTTCAACAGGTTAAACTGCAAAGATTGGACATTTGTTCGATTGCATTATTGTAGCAGCAACTGATAAATATTTGTAGTACTGGCCCATCAACGTTTAACAACTTGAAAGTGCTGGAAACCGTTGTGAGCCTCCTCAACTTAACTATTGTCTATTTCTAACCTCATATAGTTCCTCGTCTTCGTCTTCGCTGTCCCAAAAAGTTAATCCGCAAATGTTTCTTAGTCAAATACGGATTCACACGACGACTTGTTTGTGCATGCGTTCGACCTTGCCGCTATGGAGATGAGACTGAAAAAGAATTTTACTGATGTGAGTGGATAATTATAAATTATTAATTAATTAGCAGATACGCGTCAGAAAGTCGTACGATTAAACTTCAACATCATTTTGAATATTATCATAGAACTTAGATGCGAATAAACTATCCTGTTATTCTAGTCGCCAATAGTCTTTAAGGGACTCGTTTTCAGACTAAATGTCACATTTATTTACTAACCATGGGTTTGTACTGATAATAGTGATACATTCCTTAGTTACAAATACGCAGGAGAAACACAAATGTTGTTACGTTTAAATATATTAAGCAGCGTATTTTCTAAAAGAAAGTGGCAGTGACGTATGTTCTAAATGTTATAAGGATTTATTGGTGAGCGGCGAGGAACTCTAATGAATGTAATCAATATTTAAGCTACTGCATGAGTTATACGAGGGGATTCCTTTTTCCATTTACCTAATGATATAACTTGATCATGTGTTAACACTAAACTTTACCGTGATGCAGGTCCCTTAGTATTGACATGGAAGATACAAGAGCAGGACGTCCAATGATGCTTTAGAATTAAGTTAAGATAGAAACTAATGTAATGGTAATTATAAAAAAAAGTAGTAATGAAAGCATTTAAATTACAATAAAGGTCCGTAATACTGATGGCAATAGTGTTTTTTTTTTCCTTTTCCTTCGTCAATCAATATTTCGTTAATTAGTTTGCCATGAAGTGCTCCCGTTCTTTGATTTCACTGGAGGTGAGGAAACTAGAGTTGGTTGCTCTCTGCTACGCCTCGAGGAACTCTTACGCATCCCTCGTTCTATCCAAATTTCCCCGATGCATCCATAACTCGATAAACGCACGCTAAGCATAATTCCATTCTTAACCCTATTCAGACCGGGCTTTTTTGGATCTTTTCAGACCGGGGAGGGGGGGGGGGGGGGGGGGCGGATTCCGCCCCCCCTCCGTAACTTCCAGAATATTTAAGCAATCGCAATAAAAATTACAGGATATATAGTATGTCCAAAAATCTATCTTTTTATATACGTCACGTGCGGTGATGACGTCACATCACGTGACAATTACATCATGATTTCAAAACAGCCGCCATCTTGGATCCGCCATCTTGAATTTCAAAATTTTTCCAAAACATCAGAAAACCGCCCAAAGTTACTGAAAAATACTCAAAATCTATAAAACAGTGCAAAAAACCTAAAAGAGGTGAAAATAGTTGAATTAAAGTTAATTTTTATCAGTAATGGAAACACAAAAATTGCAAATTTGGAAAAACATGTCTGTCAAAATGACTTTGCCATGGTAACGTCAAGTTCCAGACTCAACAACCTATCCTACCAATTTATTCCCAGATAAATTTTAGAAAAACTCCTAAAGTTTGGAAGCGTTTGCTTGAATCTTGAAAAAGTTATAAACGTTCAAAGTCAGCGCGGGCACTTTCCGTCCCCCCCACCCCGGTCTGGATAGGGTTAATTATCAACTTCACCATGAACAAAAACAAACAAACAAACAAAAGCATAATGACGATTTTGTTTCATACACCCGCTCTCATAACGGGAAAGGTTGGGGTCTATTTATAAGTTATTGATTCAGTGAGGGAGAGAGGGGAGGAAAAAGGCGTTAATTCGAGCAGGGACGATTAACGAAGTGCAGGCACGTTAAAGGCCGGGAATAACGATAATTGATCTTCTAGGCTTTGTAGAAATTTGTATGATGTATCAAAGAGTTAGCGCTTCGTTTGGAGTGTAGTGCTAATTTATAGCATTGAAATACGATAGTGGGTTGCTGAGGAGTGTTGATCGCCCGAAATCCAGATGGCAAAACCTCGTCCTTGAAGAGTTACATAATCAAAAGCCGCAACTAAAAGGTCACAGCAATAGGAGAAAAAGAGACGAAATTTTCAAATAGGAATGATCAGTAATATATACAACGGTATTCAACAGAGAAACATTTATTTATATCTGTTATAAAAACTTAGACAACTTTATCATAAGTTGATTAAAATCCACGAGTTGCTTTCCCTAGAAGCAACAAGCACAATACCGACAATCCATAATACTTTTATATTACAAGTTAGAGAAATTTAATTAGATAATAAGGCATAGAAATCACTAAACGTACGGCCAGCTGTATGTGACACGTTATCCCTTATCCTGGCTTCTCTACATTTGCATCCCGTGGCAATTTCATAAATGCAATTAAACGTCATTCTCGCTGTAATGGGTGATAGACCCGTCCCTGTGATATTTTGGTTTGAAATAATGGGGAGCGCGGAGACCATTTTAAATTTGTAGGGCTAAAAAATCTGGGGTCTCTGTTCTGCCCTTTGTCATGCATTTGCGTGCAATCATATTTACAACCCCAATAAATATAACATAGCCGTTCCCACTAAGTATACCTTCCAATGCAATAAGTATGTTTAATAAAACTGCTTGAGTTTGTTCCTTTTTGAAGTTGGCAAACTTTCTCCTGCGGTTCTTCACCGCAGCTGCTGGACCCCTAAAATATCAATCCAAGCAAAAAAAGTGGTAGGGCTATAGCCCTACCAGTCTCTCCCCCTCCGCGGTCCCTGAATAACGTAACCTTTGCAAATGGCCTGATGCTAATTCAGTTTCTGACTAACCCCAATAAGCGGCCAACCTCTATTATTGATGCTTTTAATTATTGGTTGTCACTTTTGCTCTAATTGCACACTTTTTTATCCATGCTCATCAGCCGTTATATAGGCCTCAAGGTAAAAAGCTGCAATAATAAGGAAGACTATGATACACAAATTAAAATCAGTTGGATTCAAATAGCTCTGAGCAGTTACACGGCTCACAGTATTTGTTATTAACTAGCCTTAGGTTCAAATTAAAAGGAAATTTCACGGCAAATTACAGTATTTCTTTAAATAATATAAAACGTACGTTTTCATTTGAGATGATCTATCTTGAGTCTAAAAATGACAGATCTCTTATAAATACACACTCAAGAAATTGTCTAAAGCAAGAACTCACATCACAAACAACAGCCGCCGATAATATTTAAAAAAATCAAAAATAGAAAAAGCGAAAACAAGCAAAAAGATTTGTCAAATTCTTCAGTTTACTGTTTTATCAAAAACCAAGATTCGATAGCTAGTATAAGTAGAATTGAAGCTGCTGTTGCCATAGCTTATTTTCGTGGGAAAAGCAAACACAGTATGTTAACGCTGTACTATCGATTTAAACACGAATGACAATGAGCAACGCCTTCCTGTTATTGATACGTTTATGACCATTTTTTGTTCTAACCTCTCTCTCTCATAGTAGCTAGTAGCACGAACGTTGACATTAAAGTCACAAAGCAGTTAAAAGTATTTTGAAAAACGTCTTAAAATTTTGTCAGTCACTATTGCTACCCAAAAAACTGAAAATAACAGGATTGAAATGAAGTCCTTATCTTACGTGCTATCAACAACTACAACACAACAACAACTATAATATCTCGCAGAGCCTATGAAAAAGTATTTATGTTCTAGGCAAGTACTAAGCTAACCTGGGCGAGTACTGAGTAGTTCTCGCCTAACATGCCAAATATGAGGCATCTGTTGTAGGTTCTCAGGTTAAAACTCACAATTCTTTGATACTTTTACACGTTAACTAGATAGTTCCCAACAGCCCAGGAGATGTCAATTCCTATCTCCTTTTTCAAGAGAGTGTTTGCTGCATAGACAGACTTTTGCAGGCCACCGCATCGGAATCGCTGTTGGTATGGTGTCTGCTCCTTGTCATGGTACACAAAGAACAGGACATTGTCCTGTGTCCCATACTGCAGCTTTGAATCTATGGTTAGCCTCTGCGGTATGTCATAATTGCCCTGAATGTAAACTGGGACGCTGACACCGCGGCTGGTGGTGTAATCGCATAGAACATAGTTTTGACTTCTGTCTCCACCGAATCCAATAAATCCTCCTTGCTGCCAATTAATAGTGATCGTTTCTCCCTTACTTTCAAACGTCAGGGTTTCGCCTCTCGAAAAGCCCATAACAGATCCTAGAAGTTCATTAAAGAAAAAAATTCTTTAAGAATATATATTGCTTTCTTTGCAGTGTATGTTCAAACTTCTTTTTCCGATCAATTCAAACTTCACGCATAATTCGCTATGATTAGGTGAGTGGCAATGGGTTGCTCGCCACCGATGGTCACCAAATGCAATGGTGGGAATCTTTCAAAAGCCTGATATCTGGGTCTGTAAGATGACGTAAACACGGGGCGATCGTACACAACGAGGCTGAACTATTCATCCTGCCAATCCCTGCCAATCACAAATTCCAATGAGACAAATGAAAACAATTAGCTTTTGGTCTGGCGTGATCGAAACTTACCTCGTTTTCTAAACTAAACGGAGATTTGAAGCAGTGCAAGAAAAACATCTAGTTTCTCGTGTATAAAATTCTCCGTTTTGTTGTTTTGGTGCAAAGAATTCAAAAGCAAGGTTTTGAAATAGTGGGAGATACCTGTAGCTATCATGTACTGTTCTGCGAAATCACAGTTTTTTCTGCCCACAAGTGACCTGAGCTTATAGCGCCGGTAATTAAATTAAATAAATGCGTTGCAAGTGAAACTAATAAATATTGTGACTTTTCTAAGAAATAAATTCATTTTCTGAAGTCATAATCCGCTTATTGCTAAAGAATAAGTCAATATAGTCAAGCATGTGCCAGATATAATCCAGCCTAAGAACAAACGAAACTTGCAGTTTTGGATTCTGTCCCTTCAAATTGGATTTGCTGATTGTTCCCGCGCCAGGCTAGTGTTTTCGCTCTACTATGCAAGGCCGTAGGCTGGGGGTGCGATGGGTACGTCCGCACTCTCTCACGCGCCGCAAAGGTCCGTTTTACCTTAGAGGAAGGGTTAAAATGACTCTCAGAATTCAGGAAAAGTGGACTTAAACAACTTGATTTTTTAAAGTCTCCCGGGGATGCAGGACCCTCACTAGACGCTCATACTTCCGGCGCTCGCACCCACCCAAGTAAAATCCTGTCTACGGCCCTGCCGCGTAAAACTAACCTTCATTCTTGCATTCTTCTTTTTGTGTCATCAGCGTGTCCAGCTTGTCACTCATGTCTCCTATCTCAGTTTTCATTTGTCTAAAGTCATTTCTAAGTTGTTCTAAGGAAGAAAGCTTACATTACTTTTCATGCAACTTTTTATACAATTGCTTATCAGCTATTAACAGCTACATCAAACTGTAAATATATTGAAAGTATTTCGACCATTGCATGACTCTATCGACGTTCGTCTTGTTGCTGCTACAGTCCTTAGCTAGGAGGGAATGTTTACTTACATGGTTCCAAAGTCATGTTTGTTTGTTTCTATCTCAAGTCAAAAAAAGGGTTCACCTTTAATTGAAGCTGAAATATTTTTAAATATTTAAAATAATATTTAATGTTTATTCTTAATATGTTAAAACAAGATCATTGCGCAACTAATGCTGAAAGAGTTGAGAAATGAAAGCATGAACATTAAAATGGGAATTTAAACTCTGCAGGGTCATAGTCAGACGTTTAAATTTTAAATCAAAAATAAGCTTAAACCACTACATTTTAATTAATGCAATAACTAACCTTTATCTTGGTCTAACTTTTGAATGATTTGATTTCCGGTTTGTTCAATTTTCTCTTTGATGTTTTCTGAAGATGAAAACATAACCCATTCATTGGTAAATTATGTATTCCTATAAAAGCCAAACGTTAACCTATTCAGATCGATCGTGCTCTTTTGGTCGTTTAGAACCACGCTGCCAGGGAGGCCCCTCAGCCTCAAGGGGGGGGGGGGGGGGGGGGGGCAGTAAGATATCAACGTAAAATCTTTCAAACAAACAAATTCACACAAACCTTCTGTCTCTTCAAGTTTCTCTTTGATGCTATCCTCGTCTTTCTTCCATTGCACGAGCAGCATCTTGTAGTGCTCCTCCGTGTCGGGATCCATGCACTCATTCTTGAGCTTATTGATAGCGCCTCCATAACTCGCTCCTCCCAGTGCTACCAGCGCGTTACTGATATCCTGCCAGTAGATGTTGAAAGTTGCATCATCCACAGTGGCTTGGCTGGCATGGCCGTATACAATATTTCTGTAGTACTTCACCCTGGCTATATTAGCTTCGATACTCGCGTCAGCTGCAGGAGGAAGACTGTCCCAGCCAGTGCTGGGAGCGTGCAAACCACATATATTCCTCAGCAGTACCATCAGCAGCGTTACATCAAAGCTCGCTGATGAAACAGATGAAGGGATAGTAGGGTACAACTTTCCCCATTGTGTAGGATTGAGGATTTTTCTCGCCCTAAGCGACTGCAGCTTAGCATGCTCTGGATGACGCGCCAAAACAAGATGTAGTCCTGCTGTAGGGTGTATGCTATCAAAGATGTCCCTCACGGCCTGGGATCCCACATCCACCAGAAGACGGCACAAACGCGCGTAATTGGTTGTCTCTTTGGTGGATGCAACTGACGGTGGGGCAGAAGCCATATTCTGGCGGTCAGATGAACCTATGGAAATATTTAATCGATTTGTTATGACATACGTTTATGTTTAATTTCCTGGTTTTGCGATTAAGACTTTTGGCGCCCAGCTTTGAGTATTGCTTTTCATTCCATAACCTGTACTGTTACAGCACGAGTTCAGTTTCAGTTTCTCGTGATGATAAAGGTATAGAGAGGAATGTTCGTTGACGTTTTTTCTCCTTTACTTACGTCTCCCCGACAGAATGTTTGTCAAAGGTATGAAACATGCTGTCAACGTTTTAATTCTTAGATTCTTTAACCCTTGGGAGAGGATGAGATGGGCTTATTGAAATTCCCATTACAACAAAAGGAAATTTCACCTTTCATTTTGGCCATATATATTTTACACATTTCATTTAGTTCCTTGTGCTCGATAACTTCTCCCTTTTTTTCTTGTACAGGTAATTTTTGAGTAATTGTCCAGCCCCCCTTCCCATCACAAAAAAAAAAAAAAAAAACCGCAAAGAGATTTTCTTGTCTGTAAAATTTCTAATGACTTTTATTTTTAATTTTAGAATTTATTCAGTGATATTGCTCTTTTGGACGTCGAAAAATCGTATGTTTTCAGGGCTGTAGCTAGCATGAGGAAAGAACGTTTAGTTGAGAAAATAATCCCAGAAAAAATGGCAAAATTCCCTGGAAAAATGATTAAAAGAGCGTTTCTGAGCGGGCGAGCATGCCCCCAGACCCCCCTAGCGGCTCGCCTCGTCCTGTTCTGAAGTCTAGCTACGGCCCTGGTTTTTGGAATTTTTTTCAAGAGGTAGAACACGAACCATGCAGCTCAAAGGTGCTCTTTTCCTCAGCGATCCCTGAAATAAACAAAAGGAATTTCCAAAGCATCAAATCTGAGGAATGACAGTGATTCGTCACGCAATTGAAATGAAACGGTCCCGTTTGCTTTGCTAAATCTTTGGCCAGCATGTATTGAAGCAAATGTTAGTACCATCCGAATATATTGAATGTTTCAACGATAAAACATGAGTTTAAAACGGAATCCATCACGAAAGCGAGTTGTATTAATTAAAGTTGGACAAAAATCGAGAACCAGAATACTTTAAATCCTATTGCGTTATTTTTCTACCCTTATGTTCTACCCTTAACAAAAGGTAGCTAAAGGTAAAGATGTAAGTATCCATGATAACACAAACAACAATTTATTATCAGAGTCTACCAGACTTCATATTTCACAAGTTACAGGCAAAATCTCGTGTAGCATTTTGTAAAATCGTCTTTTAAGTGATTCAGTGGAATTCAATCATGGAACTTTGAAATTTGTTTTCGATCTTTGGTGTTATTAGAAACCAGTATTTTATAAGATATTTCAAGAAGAACCACAAACGTTTGCAATAAGGCGTACACAATTTTGGTGCATAATTCTGTCCAATAAATACTCGAAGTCCTGGCGGATTCCGTCTTAAAAAATCTTTCTTTTACCTTTTGTTTCACTTTTCATTAATATCAGTTTTCATTATGTAGATTTATCAAATTTGAAACAGGAAGTTAATTCTCACCTCAAATACAATTATCTCTTAAAAAGGCAGTCATGAAGAACCAGAAACGTACATTAAGATCCAGCGGTGATTTATTCCTAAAATGATCATGAATAAAAGCAATTATTCAAAACATTGACTATGAAAGAACTCAAGGATGTCAAACTGGTAGAGCAGCCGAGTGGTGAGTTGACGAGTAAACTTTGCGCGGCTTGTTGGACCGTCTCTCTCAGTTCACCAGATGTTCAGATGTAGCTCGATCACCACACAATGGGGAATTATTTCAATTCAGTAAACACGTTATAGAACGTACTATCTGTAATCTTCCGCCAAGTTAACGAAACACTGGCACTATTCATATAACGAAATGTAATGTAATTCGCACTGACTTTCGCTTTTACTTCCGCTTCAGTTGCAATTTTGATCGCTTGTTCCTTTTAAGAGACTGTGCTCGGGCTACTCTTGATAACCGCGATTCATCAGCCACAATAAACTCTAATCTTTTGATAATAATAAAAAAAATAGTTTCGCAGATAAATAGATAATTGGCTGATTATGGTGCTCGCCGATACCAATTCTCTTCGTCGACGATTAACCCAGCGTGCGACATTGAAATATTTCCCTCTGTAATCAAACAAAATAATTCAGTTGTCATCGACTCTTGTAGTTAACTGCTGTTCAAAAGAACAATATGCGAGATTGTGGTTTAAAGTGGCGATGAATTCCATCGAATGACCTCGAATGAGACGTATAGAACGTAAATTTCAGTTTGAGACTGAGTATGGAAATGTTAGTATGCATGCAATGAGCCAGAAGTGGCAACTGGCTAGCTGGCTGGCGTCTACTGTCTATATAAAGCGAAGTAAATAACTTGCAAATGTTCTTCCCTTACCCGTGATCTTTCGGTTTAAAATGAAGATATGCCGTTTTCCTCTTCACTCAAAGCGTTCTGATTCTTACATGTCAGCGGCGTCGTCGACCAAGTAACAACTGACTAGAGTGTCACGCCTATTGTCACGTAAATCAATTTGATCCACCATTATGATGCATTGCGTGCCAACAGGCGTGATATTGTAGTCACGAAAACTACTCTTAAAGAGTGGATGTTTGACTGGAATGCCATATGCAGATAGCCCATGTATTTGCTCAGAATCTTTCTGAAAGCCAGCTCGTTCCGAGCAATTGGCTTAATGCAATAGATAACGGATGGGTAGCTGTAGCTATGAGATTTCTGTCTTGGTGAAGTACTTAGTAAGGTGTGTAACAAAATAAGGCAGCGTGGCCTAGTGGTTAAGGGCGCTGGACTTGTAATCCGGAGGTCCCGGGTTCAAATCCTCCTCCCTGCCACTAGATGGATTTGTCTTCGGTGATCCCGACTTCAACTCCTCCATGCTTTGTATATAGCCAACTGGTCAGCCTCCTGCCAGTTGGGATTTTTAACAAGTTTCTGTTTGATTTATAATATTTGTTTCACTATTTACAGTGAAACAAATTACAATTACAATTAGTACAGCCGTGCTAAATACATTGACACTTAAATATAGTGATTTATTTTATTTATTTATTTATTCGCCGAAGGCGAAGTGAATCTCGGCGAATATTCCCCGAGACGAAGTCGAGGGGAATATTCGCCGAGATTCACTGAACCTGAGGCGAATAATTGTTTTAGTCTAATTTTCAGAGGTGAATATCAAGAACTACAAAATAAAGAACAAAAACACGGAAACAACAAACACAAATCTCGCTTGCATACGTGTAAACAAGTTTAATTCATCGTAAATCAGGATTTACACTTTAGTTTAAGCAATAAAACGGAACAAAACAAACACTAAGAAAAAGGCAGATATCTAGTACCTTTGATTGGTCGTTGGCGACTTCTGAACAATTGTCTAAATCGTCTTGAAATGAGTCGAGCAGTTCTGGTCTGAAGAGAACTGAATAATTTTGGGTCAATCGATCGTATTGAGTTTCTCATGGCCGCGTGCGATCTACAAAACCACCGTGTTACCATCAATTCTAATGCCTTGGGAATAATCTCTTGAAAATATTTTCGGTCCAAAAGCCTTGGCAGACAATTTTCAAAATTCCAACTGTGCTGAATACTCCGGATTTGGAGTGATTTCTTCAGAGTGAACGAAAATTTCATTCAGCAAAGGCTGCCATGTTTACTTGCCTGGATGGCAAAGGTGGCGTGGCTGAGTAACCAAGCCCTGAAATGCTATATTCACCTCCTAGCGAGGTGAATATAGCGTCATACACTAGAGCTTTTCCACCAATCAAAATGTTCCATTCTTATATTCACCTCTGCAAGTTAGACTTAAGGTTGATATCAGGTCTTTTCCGGTTTAGTTCTTTTAAGGTCATTCCTTTAATTCAATTCATTTTCTCGGAACAGAACCTTTGGGATCAATTATAATCCAAATTAAGGTATTCCGGATTGGAGCACTTTCAGAAAACAATTTAGAGTGACTAGGTAGGTTTCGGGTTAAAGCTTGTGACCCTAACACACTTTTTGATTATCTCGGAACTGAAGATCTGTGGCAGACATATTCCTCTTGCGATCAACTATTCCCAGGGAGGATGCTGGGAAATCCGAAGTATGCGCATCGTTACAGCGCATAATTTCATGAGAAATAAGCGCGCACATGATAAAATAGTTAACATTAAAGGAATCAAGCAGTTTTACAGGTTTCTCGTCGTTACCGTGAAAATCCAGTAAAATGCAGCCCATGCGTAGTTGGCGTTAAAAAAAAAAAAAGAATTTGTATTTGTGGCTTTCTCGGAAATGCGCATATTCCTCTAAAAAGATCTTATAAGAATTACATAAAGATTGACAGGAAGATACTTCAGTAAACAAGTAAGTGGACTTTCGCATAATATTTGAAATTTAACAGAAACAATTTAAAATGTAAATCAGTACTCTTATTTTCCAGCCATTTTAACTCTATTAAAAACAATAAACACACTGCGTGACAAACATGATGGATGGACAACACATGCCGGAAAAAAACTGTCATTCTCAAATCTGCCGTAGCCATGGAATGGAAGATTCTGTCCATCGCAGTCTTTTTTGACAGGGTTAGTGGAGGATTTTATTCGCAAGAAGTGCATGTTGTTGTTATTGAAATATTGTAATATTGTAATATTGTATTATATTGTAATATTGGTCATTATCGTGAAGTGTTTCGTGGAATACCTTGATAAAATAGTGGATTCCCATACAGTGTGGTGTACGGGAAGTGTGCAAGGCAATATTTTTTCAAGGGGCCCAATCAGTACGTAAGCGCCTTTAGTCTTCCAGTTGTTATATGCAGTAATGGCCGGGTGATACACATGATATGTTAGCATTCAACTTTGTTTTGATGTCCATTTAGTTTAATTTAGTTAGTTAAATAAATTAAAGAAACAATAAAATGATAATTATGAAAGTGGTAACTGACTGCTGTCTTCTGCGACTCCGTTTATCAGTTTTTTTTTTCAGTTTGCAAGGCTAGCTTTGGACACTGATGCATTTTTTGGATCTCATGTGCATGCAACACTGGTAATCACAATAAAACCAGGTGTGACCTTTGTCGTGAAATCTACTATAACTCTCTTATTCCTGTTCCCCTACTAGTTTTGCACAATTCAATAAAACACGTGTCCATTTTGAGTAAGGTTTTGAAAGTTCCCAAGCGTGCAAAGTAACAACACAACTCATTTCTGTGCACTGCCAAATAGTTTTGTCAGTTTTTGCATGAATGTATGACAACCTCGATCAAATGATGCATTTAGCCGCTCACCCGTCAATTCAAGTTCCTGTCTCAGCATAAAGCATTTCTTAGATTTATGCATGATAACATGATGAAAACTAGTTCGATAACTCATTTCTCAATTACAAAACTTACTCTCTGTTCACATTCCTTTGCCTTTTGTTATAATACTGACGACATTATCAAACATGATTGAGGGCGCGTTCGTTTGGGATCAATCCGGAATAAGAATAATTGGAATAATGCAAGTTAGCGTTCGTTTAACTACTCTTCATATTCCGGAATACTTGGATTTCCATTCCGGCTATTCTGCTCCCAGGAGCAGAAAAGCCGGAATATATTCCAGAATATATTCTTATTCCAGAATATTCCCAAACGAACGCGCCCATTCGCCATGTAGAATACACTACTCTCAAACGAACTGAAATCATAGAAATTGTTTTTCCTTGTTACTAGAAAACGCGATTAATACTGATTGCTGAAGATTTAATCGCTTTGTTGCGTTTTTTGTTTTAGGGATCTCTTGTTGAATGAGGGGGACATTAGGGTTTTCGGTATTGCGGTATTAGCCAATTTGAATTGGTTTTCTTTGTGTTTTGGTCGACGATAGTCGGCATGAAAACGTACCAATCCCTTTTTTCTGAGCATTTTTAGCCGTTTCTTGTCGTTTCGGAAGAATCTTGAAACAGCCTTATTTTGTCACACATTTTAATTTGCAATTTGACTGTTTTAGCAACCAGTTTATAGCCGTGTCATTGCTTCCACGTTCACGTTTTTGCTTCTTTTTTGCTCTCGCGTTAACGAATCTGTCATCTTTACAGGCTTGCTATGGAATTATGAATAAATGGATGGATAAAAGTACAGATTGATTAACGTACAGATATTTGGCGTCCCATCTAGAGACATGATGATAGGGTGCCTTGGAAGTCCAAATATATGGATGAGCTTTACTTTGCCAGGTGGTAAATTTGTACAATGTTTGTTTCTATGTTTAAACTTCGTACTCTAATAAAGGATATCAACTTTCTCAATGTCATTACACTTCAATACTTCATACCAACGGAGTGCACAGCATGACTACAGGGCGTTGTCGTTGTTTTACTTCCGCGTCGAAACATGACGAGAATAGTTGGTACTTCCTCGTTCTAGAAAACACGATTGATGCTATTTTTGCTGTATTGTTTTCCAACTATGTTTTTTTGGGGGGGTTATAAATGATAGCATTGTCAGTTTGATAAAAAGCCTTTCTCAAAGTAACCTGTAGTCTATCTGACTTTGTCTTTTCTTCCGGCAAATGGTATTGCCACTCTATTGATATGAAGATGATGTAAACAATACTCCTGTACAGTCAGAATACGTCTTTATTCTTTACGATTCACTTAAACAAGGGAAAAAAACGTAGAATTAACAAACTTAAACTTGAAAACTAAACGGGTTACAACAATTGAACAAAAATCGGAAAAATACAAGAAAAAACGAATACTTACAAGATCTGTACGGCGACTCCGGAAAACAAGAACTAATTTACAATCAAAACATACGAGACTTTATACGGATTTACAGAACAAACAAATGATGTTACGAAATAAACAATAAACGATTACATAATAGTTTACCGAAAAACTAACTTGCACAAAAATACATAATAATAAGAGAGGTTAAACAAAGAACTAACAAACTGATTGAAAAAACTGACGAGAAAAACAAAACAAACCACGAACATAAAAAAGTAAACTCTCGTGTCTACAGATGATATTGGCGTTATGCTCAAAAAAGAGATATTTTTCATAACTTTCCTAAAATATTCTTATTTTCTTTCCTGGTGTATTGTTTCTTTTTTTATCTTTGGGTCGACACATACACATTTTTCCTCGTTGTTACGTTTCTTAGAAATGACCCATAAGTGGTAATATATTGGGGTCTGGTTCCACGATATTGGATCTACTACTAGAATGAATATAATGAGCTAGCTGCTGTTCCTGCCATTCTTGAGCTTTAAAGCTGATGCAATGATGAAAATGAAGATTTTGTTCACCGCAGTCCTGTTACTTGGAGCCTGTGCAGGATTTTATTTGCAAGAGGAGCAAGAAGGTAAGCTGATAGGATCATGAAAGTTGTTTAATGCTTTGTAATAATATAATTTCTATTTCTTTCTATTTCTTTCTTTCCACAGATGTTCTAAATAACGATGAAGGTGAGTTTGAAATGTTTTTGTATTATTATTCATTTTACAATTTCCGTTTGTCAGGGCTATGCCACAAAATCGATAGAATCTCAAGGATGACTTTTAATACTTTGATTGGAAGCACTAAAATAAGCAACCAAATATAAAGATAAAGTTCGCCTAGTATTTGATGGAAAATTTAGATCGAGAGAGAGAGAAGCTCAAGAATGATTTCAAAGGCCACTATTTCACAGGCTGATCATAACAGAGAAATCCAGCTTTTTTGATAAGACGGGAGTAATATAGCTTGCACATCTAACTGTGGACACTCATCTAAATTAAGACCAAGGTGGCATGCCTAGGACCACCTATTTGTAGAGTATAGCCGCTATGTCGACGTCGTTGACGCCCACGTGAACCATGCCGCTAGCCATGATGACCATGAAAAATTAAATGCATGGCTCTCCTATGATTCTCCCCTTCCAATGGGCATGAGGCTCCGTTCTGCGGGCCGCTGGAGCTCCGCTTTTAAGCTACAGTGCCAAAGTCTTGAGGAAATGAGCATTGATGGAGCATATGCTGGTAAGTGACCAACCTTGTGATTATTCTCAAATTAGTAATAAAATTACACCATAGCTTTAAAACGCCGAAGTTCGTTACCGATATCAATCGCAGTGGCGGATCCAGGGAAGGGGCCCGGGGGGCCGGGCCCCCACCTTATTTTTTCGAAAAGCACCTTTTCTTTGAAGTACCGGAATTATCTTCGCAGAAGTCAGCATTCATATTAAAGCAGGCCCCCTCCTTAGCTGAAGGTCTGGATCCGCCACTGAATCGCACCTAAGGGAGCTTTCAAGTAATCAGAACTGGCCAGCCAGACTGGTGTGTTCGATAGCAGAATTCCGTTGTTAGTTAGATTTGTCCAGTTAAATCATTCAATGCAAAAATATTATACACTGTTGTAAAAAAGGTCCATGGTCCATTTCATATTCAAAACCACCGTTCAATACTCTAATCAGTTCTTTTGAGTTTCAATTTCAAACAAGAAAAGAAAAATGAAAGAATAACCATCCTACTAAGTTTTAACTACTTTTTTTACCTTTTTCCAGATCTCGAAGACCCAAAGATAGATAAATACGAAAAGTGCTAACAATGGCGTTGATTCAAACCTGTGACAAATATTCAAGCCATATAATTTGCCTAAACATTGTCGAGTCAACTTGGTTTTATTTTATTTTTTAGTCACGTGACCTGACATTTCTATGGTAACTACGTTTAAATTACGACTTTTCTTTTTTTTTAATGTGACGTTTGGCTTTTGCACAGAGTTTGTCCCAGTGGTTTCTTGATAACTATACTTTTCTTGATTTTGAAACTTTCTTATGTGATAAAAAAAAAAAATCCAAATTGAGGATTCAAGACTCGGAGGAAATAGGAGGCGGTTGCATGCAGCCTGATGAAACTTGCAAAGACTAATTTGCTTTAATTAAGTCAGAACAGAGTTCTAGATGATTAAAATACAACGTCTTTTGTATCTTATTTCCGTTGCTCGTGCCCACTGTCAGGGATTGGGCAGAATACGAAAGTGCTATCGGGTCCAATACTGCAATGCACTCCTGCGCATTTGTAAGTGCTTCGCACAGAAGAACGTGCGTGAGGATCAGACTGCATTTGACAATCAAGTGAATGTCGAAATGTTTGAAACTTCACAAGACAAAACGAAGGAGTTTTATGAAAATGGTAAGGCTGTTGTAATCAATATATAGTATTAAAGTGTCTCGTTGAAAAATTCACAAATTCTTGTCTTTGGCTTCTCTGGCTGAACATATGATTTAAGGTTCTGTGTTTAACAAAAGAAAACAGACACAAAATAGCTGCACAGTATGCCCAGTAATTTATTCTCAACCAATACGATTCGGCTTTGCTACGTGCAACCTCGTGCCGATTTCTTTAATAACGGTAACAAAAAAAAAAACAATTAGAACTTTTTTTTTAATTGTTAATTTTTTGTAATAATTACTGTCGTTACCTCAGATCAAAATTTTGCAGGTCCAGAGAGGAAAGGTCAGTGCACGAATATCAGGCAAAACAGTCAGTACTTTTATTTAGCCTGCTATTTTTTACCTTTTCTTTCATAATTTGGGTGACTTTCGTCCAGCTACACATGACGTTTCTAACTCACAAACTAACCTTAAGTTGTTGTGTGCTCCACAGTTGTGCGTAATCATCCTAGCTGCAGAATAAACTACAACCGAAAATGCTTCATAGTCAAATTCCGAGGGGAGCTTCGAATGATATGTACCTGTGTTCTAACTTGCCCTTTAGAAGACGAGACTGATGACGACTATTAGCTGGGTAAATAACTTAGTAAAAGATATAATTCAGAAGTCATTGGATGAGCTAGTTGTTATGTTTTATGATAGGGAGGGGTTTCTTCGGCTTTTCTGGTGCAAGTGTTGTTGGTATGTCATTGCTGGAAATGATCCAAGAGGAAATGTTTTGATAATATAATGCCCACAGACATAAGGTAGCAAGTCAAACAAAGTTCTGCAAATACCTAAATTTTGTATGTTTTTGATGCAGCAATAAAGCAGATTTTACATCTCTCCCACGTTTAAACTTGCCAACATATGCTCTTTTATTTGTGAATACGATTTTTGTCACTTTGTTAGAGAAGTGTATTGTAACACTATAAAGACTTTATAATAAAGTTTCGATATAACGCGCGCTCTAATTGGTTTGAACAGCGTGCTTTATGAGAGTAAAAAGCACGAAGTTCCCGTGCTTTACAGCAGAACAGAGCACAGTCGAGGCTTCTTTATTTGTTAAATAAAGGACAAACCAAGGAAGGTGATAAGGGGATGATATGGTCTTTCTTTCGTGTATAATGTTTAGCGGAACGACCACAAAAGGCGGAGGATTTCCTTAAAAGAATGGCATGTGCGGGCACATATGTTCTGTATAATGCAGGACTAATGGGCCCTTAACTGCTAAGGGTCGCATGGTACAAAATCTGCCGAGCTGGAGAGCCAGCTCCGCTCTGGGACATTTATAGCAATGTAAAGTCTACAATGAATGGTTGAAACCGCTTTGTTTTGGATGTCCCAGCACATTGCTTGCCCTTCAACAAGGTGTTATTTTGTACCATGTGATCATTAGCTGCAAAGGGCTCATTTACTGGATGCTGTAAGTGCAAGATGATATCTTTGCATAGGCCCAAACCAACCCTTGATATAAGCCCCAATTCGACTTGTTATATGGGACAAAAACAATACTCATCTACACATAATATTAATTTCAAAGATAAATCTCAATATTCAATGTTGGTTTGTTGCAGATCCCTTACTATTGATAGTGGCACATAGGAGAACAGCAAGTCCAATGATGCTTTAGAATTAAGTTTAAACAATAATACTTATTATTGAAAGAAAATATAAAATTTGTTGTAATAATGAAAGCATTCAATAACGTTGTTGTGATGATAAAAGCATTAGTCTATTTTGTCTTCTCTGTCTTCGACAATTAATGTAGTCTTAATTACATAGCCCTAAAGTTTGGTGGTTTTCGAAGTCGTGCGAGGGACGATCCTCGCTACGAAAACTTAGTCCATAGTCCATAATGGAAAATTGTGACTAACATATTCCACTGGTCGCAACTCAAATTCTTCTCTCAGCAGAAAATAGTCAGTCAACTTAAGACCTTGTTCTTAAATCTAAACATTAACAAAAACACAATTAAAACCGGATTTGAGGTTATTGACATTTTGTGGTAAACCTGCGTGTGAAGGAAATTTCACTTTAAATACGCATTCGTTTGCAAATACATGAATATGGTTGATATTTCTGCCACAAATCTGCATCTCCTGTGACGGTAATTATTCCACATTACCGATATAGAGATGGCATTTAAGTTCTAAAACATTGAAACCTACATGTACCATACAAAATGATGTCTGTACAGAAGCGAATTTTGCTAAAATAAGGTATTCTATGTGCTGTCGATTAGGTTCGCCAGTTGGGTAAAATGTACCGCCGCTATCCTTTTTCCCCTGTTGCTGGATTAAACAGAGTCACGAAACAAATGAAATTCGTTCTATGTAGTCACTAAAATTGTTTCGCCGACTTCAAAACTAAACCTCTGACAATCGAAGCTAGCATGATTCAAAGAATTAACAATGAGGCGTGGGCGGTTTCAAGAACATAACAGGCAAAAAAAATTTCCGGCTTCATAAGTGCTACTTTTTTAAATGCAGATTTAAGTCACAAAGATTTGAAATATTTTCGTTTAGTTGATATTCAGGATCGCCATTACATCTCGCAACACTTTTGGCACTTTTGAAATATAACAAAATTCCCACGCACATGCTCTGGAATTTCCGGCTTTTGTTGTTAGCGAAGTGCAGTTATGCGTCACAACACCATAATGAGACCATAATAAGATACTGACCTTTGAAATTTCAAAAAAAAAAAAAGAAGAAGGGGGGGGGGGGGGGGGGGGGGGATGTTTCAATTGGGTTTTCTGCTACACCAAAATGTCTTGTACACATAATTTTCGTGTCACGACAAATTTTAACAGTATCTTGAAATCAATGTTGCCCTTGTTTGAAGAGCCGACATGTCCTACCTTACTTAAAAGGTGGCTTCCGGCAGAACAATACCCAAATAGATAAGGCATACCCATCGACGTTTTAAAATAAAATAACCAAATCTTATTTGGTTTAGTTAAAATACATATATCATTTAGTGTATTTCTGCATCGTGTGTCAAAATGGAGACAGCAAAACCATAGGCATAGGGTTTCTCTCATTGTTAACTGAGAACTGTTAGCAGAAGCCGGCCGGAAACTAATCTTATAGGAATAAATAAATCGCCACAGTATACCAGAAAGGCCGGGGTGTTATCCATTTTCAAAGTCCAACTAGTCGGACCAACAGAGACCGACTGTTGTGAAATGGAACGACATATCTCGAGCCGGGCCAGCCGAGTGGAACAGTCCTTTCCATTTTGCATTCCTTTCGCCAGTGCCTTGCATCTTTGAGAAGCGATTGAACTGAAGTTAGGCAAGTAACCAGTTTGTCAAAATTGAACAGTTAATTTTGGTCTGACCGGTCCGACTGCTCAGAGTAGACCACTTCCACAGGTGGTCCTAAATATTCCAGTCGGACCGAACCGAAACGGACCATCCGACGGGAAAATTCCGAACAATTTGGGTGAATGTGAAACTCCCAAAAAATTGTGCCAAGTGCCTGTTTTGTGTATCTGAAATATATTTCACCTCTTGTTCCAACTAGGATAATAATATAGTTCTAGCAAATTTAGCTAGGAATTTTGCCACCTTTGGAGATTTTTGCCAACTTTTACTCTCTGTGTTACATTTTACGGTACACTTTGTTTTCTAATTACGTGATAATACTAAAAAAGTTACCCATACAAGATATTTGAAAGATTTCTAGATATTGATTGAGAAAACAGCAAGGTCATGCATGCGACTTCATTTGACGGCAAGCTTCCTAAAGCTAAATATTCCTACTCCTTTCTTTATGTATTTATTTTTTGTTTTATTTATTCTTATTAATTTTAAGTTTGGTAACGAAAAAAATAGTCATAAATACGTGGCCTCAAACAAAACGGAGACGCAAATCGTTGAACAAGTATTCAATAGCTGATGTTGCTTGCTTGCTGATGTTTTCTTTGAAGAAATTTGACATTTATTCCGCAGAAACAGCGGCAACAGAAGGAAGAAGGAAAATAATTGCTTTAACAGGTCAAATTAGTTGTGATAAAGTGATCATGGCCTGACGTGACCGATCGCCTCAGTGTTGATGCTGATATCGACCCCTATAAACAATGCACAATAGTATCACGAAATATGTTTGCTTATATCGATGATAGAAATATACAGTATGGGTAAATCGAAAGTCTTTTGAATAAGTAAACGCTCTTAAATTTGAAAGTAAATATTCTCCCTTGGTGGGGCTTGAACCCACTACATGCATCGTATGATTTAATAATTCTACCAAATAATAATTATATGTCCTCATTGAGATAAAAAAGGCAATATTTTAGATTGTCCTGAGAAATATCTTTACTACTGAATGTGAATGTTTGTTATCGTAATTTATGCAAACTTCCATTTGAAAACACCGTATATTGATCATCATCAACGCCTGGCTTTTAATCTTTGTTGTTGTATGGATTCAACTGAGTTCCGTTGGTACTGTATTTGCCTTCAACTTAATTTGGATGAAAATACCAAGCCCAAAAGGCAAAGTTCCAAGCCTCTTCCGTTGTATTATGATATGGAGTCACGAAACAGCATTGTCATCTATGTATTGAGTATATATCGGTCCATGCCCTTAACATATTTCGAAGGCTTAACAACATTTAAAAGAGGTATAATTATTCTGACACCAAGACACATAGCATCGTTTAATGTTGAATCAACACCATGTATTTGAAACTGTGTTTTATCGTAATTTTGTTTGCGGTCGTCTATGCCAGGCCTAACCTTCGTGTTGCAGAGCCGGGAGATTTCAGAGGTAAGTAATTTCTAAGAAAATGATCTACATGTACATCCCATTTTGTTTTAGCAAAAAATCACATGATATTTTTGTAGTTGTGGTTTGTTCCGTTTTAAAAAGGCAATCAGGGACCTTAAGCAATGACGACGGCAACGCCGAGGACAGCACCTAGTGAAAAAGGAAATTATATTTATTCTTGAATCTCGCGATTATCCAGGTGTATTGGAGTATCTGTTGGTTCAGGGCGTAGCTCCAGCTGAATACGTAAAGAGATATCGTTTTTAGCCTTCGTCGTTCGCGTTCTCCAAAATACGCATAATTTGGTCATAAATAAATCTACTTGCAAGTCCGAGGATTTATAATATAGGTCGGCAGGATTTTTGCGAACCAGAAATACGAATTACAGGGAGGGGCCAGGAACAGCAGTTTTCAATTAGCTGACCAAAGTTTTTGCGTTTCTCGTTGATCGCCGAGACGTTTTCTTGTTTAGCCCTGATTTCCATCGAATACACATGCTTTACATGCGAATTTAGTGGTAGTGCTTAAAGTTGTAAATAGCTTCACGTGATTGTCCACAGGTGACAACAGCTTGAAAAAATTATGGCTCGTTGCAAGTGTCTGTGTGAAGTGCTTCTTTTTTTTGTTTGTTTTTCTTTTTTTCTTGTTTAAAGGACCAGAAGAGCCCGGCGATGAAGTAATCGACACAGGTAGGCCAGTGGTTTCACGATTGTCAACGATTTGATTTTAGAACGACTGTGATAAAGATGACGGCAGAGCCAAGAAATTTCAATAGCCCATGCTCGATATGTAAAAATTCAAGCATGACTTCGAGGCTTTCCGATTAAAAATGCACATTATTAGAAAATCATTTTGTCTGTTTATTCCCACAAGAAACTCGATACAAAGAAAGCAAAGACAAATATTGAAGTTTGGGCAAAGCGCCTCAGTTCTATGTTTTGTTTTCATATATCGAAGGTGGGCTATTAAAAGCTAGTATAATACAACGGATAATTTAATATCCATTTTCTCGTTTATTTACTTCACATTTGAACCCATGCTACAATAAGAGTGTTTAAAGTTAAAGAAGGCGATGTACCTTTGAAGCAAGTTTCTTCATTGTTTGATCGATTGATTTATTGATCGATCGATCGATCGATCGATTGATTGAAATTTTAAACCAATCAAAAAATTTGACATTGTATCAATTTATTTTATGTTTCTTTCTAGGTTCTGAAGACCCTGTACCATACCCAAGTATGCAGAAATTTTTTACATTTTTTGCTAGCTGTGCCGTTTCTAATGCTATTGTTGTCGCTCTTGTTTTGTCTTTTGTTGTTGTTGTTGTTGTTGTTGTCGCTGCTGTTATTTTTAATGATCTGGAGTGGTAATTTCTATGCCTTAGCAGACCATTGATTTATGTTATATACAGGCCATTGTTGTTTCGTTTAGCATTATACTTTTGAAATGACAATACATTAAAAGGATGAAAGATTATTAAGCAATAAATGCTTCCTTTCCCAATATGAATAAAAGAAAAAAAAACTCCTGCAAAAGAACAATAGAAAGAATAAAATATTGGTTAGATGATTTGAGAGATGATAGATCACGCGAAAAAAAAGAAATAGGCAGCATTGATGGGGAGAGAGAGCACGCATGATGTGCCATTACGTGTGTTGTGACATAATTCGTGAAATTATTTTTTCCAGGTTTTTTTTTTTTTTTGAAGCAAAATTGTACGATTCGTAAATTTCACATTCCATTCAAAATTTTACCTTGGTTTATATGGATTTCAGTTATTTCTTGAGTTCTAACAAAATGCAGAAATCCAAGATGGTGCATGAAAGATGGCTGTTCTAATAACGTCAAGAAATATGACGTCAAATAATCAAGTCAGCCGACAAAAATTTCGTCAACTTGCAGATTGAGCGGAGTGCTTTCTATTAAATTGAACGAAAAACTAAGTTGGGGGGGGGGGGGGGGGGTGCACTTTGTACCGCGGTAGGGGTATGAATCTGCTTGTATGTCTGAGGGTTAAGAAATGGAAAATGGCACGCGTGTTCTTAATCAAAGACCAGAGAATTTGTAAAAAAGTTGAAAGTTTATAGAACGCGCTCGATATACGTTCTAATGTAATCAAAATTTTATAAACTCTAATCATAGAAAGATACAGATGTCCGTTTGGTTGGGCGTTCAGGTGCAGACCAAATTATGCTGAAAGGAAATGGGAGTGTAAGTGCTACAGGCGTTATTACCAAGGTAAGTGTGCAAATTATTTCGGAAATGTCGTGAAGAAACCCCCTTGAAATGTCATATAAGGCCATACGACCATGCGCAAATGTTGTTTCGAGATTTTCCGGGAAAACAAAAAGAAAATGATCGCCGCGTTTGGCGACCGACCGGCCTACCGACCGTCTGACGACCTGAAAGCAAAAACGAAAACACTTTCAAATACGAAGGCACAAATTAAAATATAAATCATTTCTCTATGCAAAAGTTACGGTCAATATCTTGATACGTATTAAAAAGTGATTAAACTATTTCATTTCACAAAGAAATATTAATAGAAACCCAGCAACATAGCAGAACATTTTGTTGAAGCGTTAACAAGCACTGAATAGTTTGAAGAAGCACGTAAGAAAACTCTAGGGAAATATCTACATATTGATTAATTGGTTGGTTGGTTGGTTAGGTAAGGTAAGGTAAGGTAAGGTAAGGTAAGGTAAGGTAAGGTAAGGTAAGGTAAGGTAAGGTAAGGTAAGGTAAGGTAAGGTAAGGTAAGGTAAGGTAAGGTAAGGTAAGGTAAGGTAATTTATTTTACGTCAAGAGCACGGGGAGTGGTTGCCCAAGTCTCTCGAGCCAGAGGCTCATGATAAAAGTGTTTGACATACATGTTAAAAAAAGATTTAAAAACTATATATTAAAAATACAATATTATTATACTATTAATATCTTAAAAATATGCATTAAAAATACAATATTAAAAAACGATAAAAATACAAGATGTCTATAAAGGAATCATTTAAAACAAGAACTGCATTGGCAGCCACCAAAGTTTGTTGTATTAAGATGATTGATAAAAGCTGGAACGTTTGCTGCATTTTTTGCTGCCGGCGGTAGCTGATTCCAAATTCTAGAGATGATATAAGAATACGAGCCATGGAAGAATCTACTATTGTAAGGGCGTTGTTCTACGTTTAGCCCGCTGCTTCTAAGATTGTATGGCGTGACCCGGGGCTTAAATAAGTTGGTGATATTGGTTGGTTGGTTGGTTGGTTGGTTGGTTGGTTGGTTGGTTGGTTGGTTGGTTGGTTGGTTGGTTGGTTGGTTGGTTGGCTGGTTGGTTGGTTGGTTGGTTGGTTGGTTGGTTGGCTGATTGTTGATTGATTGATTGATTGATTGATTGATTGATTGATTGATTGATTGATTGATTGATTGATTGACTTAATTATTATCTTTTGATTTATTTTTTGTTTTTTATTGCCGTAGGAGATGAACCAGCTGTGAACAAAATCCTTGAAAGCGAGAACACCGAAGGAATTTAATCGAGGTAAAACTTTGAAGCTGTGTTACTTTTTTCATTTTGAAAGTTCTCATCCAAATCCGAACAAAATTCGAAGGAAATAAAGCGTTTGAAGGTTCAACAGTTGACAAGGGGGGTATGATTTTGAAAATAGATCGAACAAAGCCGCGATAGCTTCGGATTTATAAAATATACTTTTTTCCCTTATATCGGGTCGTTTCATCTCAAATTAGAGGGAAATAAGAGTATATCCAAGATATTTCTTTCAATACGATGAAGCAGTGTTTCCAGCCAGGTCTGAAAACGAATTGGTAGGGATTTTAGAAAACATGCAGGTGTGAATATCACGAATGATCGATATATTTGGAGCTGAAACATTTTCACGTCTTGGACTGCTATGATACAACTTTAACTCAATGAATAATAAATAATTTATGGATTTAATTTTCTTACACAGGACATTTCTTTTCCTTCCATGGGCATCGCTTGACAAGGCGTAATTTTAAAAGGACAGTAGCGACAGTCCTTTTGTGTATTGCTCTAATTGAATAAAATAAAGTGCCAATTTATGCCAAAACATGTGTGTTTATTGTTTATTGTTATCCTTTAAATCAATGTATCCTAGCGTGTTGGGCAATATGTATCCTCATAACGCAGTGAAACCCCGTACGGACAGACTTGCCATGTGGTCACACCGAATAATAGCAAACACATGCATATGGCTTCGGAAGCTAACTGCTGCTAACTCGGAAACAAATATTGAAAGAAATTAGCTATATTATGGAATCACTTATGACAGTGCTTCAGTTCTTCCTTGTGGAAAAAGCGGTGGCGTCGACAGGTAACATTTTTTCGCGTTTTAAAGCCTGGTTGGGTATTAAACAAAAATTGTAAGGGGAGGCTTCGCCCAGAGTTCCAGCACTAGCATTTATACTCCTTTTTTTTTAACAGAAATGGTAATCCGCTTACATACTTTTTTGTAGAAAATGGCATCCATTTCTCATACCTGCTGTAGAGAAACGGCATCCCTAAATTTTTACTTGAGTAATTCCTTCAAATACTCAGATGAATCAAACGTTTGTTGTTCGAGATATTAGAGAGATTAAGGTCATTCCTCTGTTTTGCAATGCGCATCCTTACTGCGCACGATTTCTTGCGCCATTGGCGCGAGCACACAAACAAAATGGCGACTTTTTTCTATGCAACTTAGTCCGCGAGAGAAATAAGTCGTCAAATTCTCGTAAACAAGTATGGGGACCTATCAATTTTTCACGTATTTTCGGTGTAACGCTCAAACTCTTTCTATAAAATGAATACAGGTCAATTTCTATGTTTGAAAAAAAGATTATTATTACCTAAGACGTGTACTTTGCCAGTATTCTCAATGGAATTATAAGGTGATTGTGTGGTAAATACAAGGTCTTCCCGCTCCTAAACGAATGTGGTGATCCCCGTCTTTTATTTCAAAATTTAAGTTCCCTTTAGGTAATCAACCAATAGGCAAAGTTTGGTTGAAAATCTACGTTCAGTTCTATTTCGGGGGAATGACCTTAAGCATGACGTTATACGGCAAACGGCGAACGCGAGCTTGCCTCTCATTCTTTTCCCCTATTTATCGAATTCTAAAATAAATCTTTCAGAAAAATAGGGAAAATCACACATTCACAAAGCTACTCATTTCCGCGTACAAACGCCAAACAGCAGATGGTGGAATTATAATTTTTGCCGTTCGCGGGAAAAATAAACGTCATGCTTAATCTCTCTATTATGAAAGGCCCTTGTAAACGCCAAAATAGCATTTTTCCCTTCCCTTCCCAAAAATTCAACTCCTAAAATCCCTTGCCTAAAAGCAGTAAACTTTTCGGGAGAAGCCTTTCCGTATAGTCCACTATAATTAATATCCCGGCCGAGGGGCTGTAAGGCCAGCTGGCATAGTAGCTTGAAAATTAAAAGTGGGGAGTAAGAAATGAAAAAATAGACCGAGGAGACGGGTTGGGGATTGGTTCATGCAAGTGAAACAAAGATAGGTTCTGGTAGCGTAAAGAAGCTTGGACCGAGTTCCAAGATAATTCCATAAGCTCGAGACTACAACAGCGGTAGCTACTTTATTTCGTTACTGATGACTTAAAACTCACTCAAGTTTTAAGTCGTTTCGTATTTTTGTGTTTAAATAAAAGAAGAACAATAACAAGTAGGTTTGCTTCGACAGATCTGCTTTATTTAAAGTTCAGCCTTCTATGTTTACAATTTCTTTGGTTTAATAAGCTTTTATTTAACACCCTGTCCTGACTTAAAGAAATAGAGACAAAGATGACTGTGCTGCTTAAAATTTACTGTAGTCATGGTCTGCGAATAAAAAAAGGAAACGAAAATTTAATATAACCAAATTTAACCTCAGATGCACATATTAAAATTTAATATTGTATTTGCAGTCTTCTACGTAGAAAAAGGAAGGATACACCACACCCGATTGGTATTTGTTTCACTGGTTATGATTAATAGTAGTCAGTAACCTTTACCTTCAACATCAACATCATCATCATGATCATCATCAACAACATTGCCACTCATCAAGAGTAATTATTTACAATTTATGCAGTATGTGGAGGGCGAGGAAACCTCCAGGAAAGTAGCAGGGTTAATTAGGAGGCCATCTCGGTTATCAATATATTATAATTGAGCTGGGCCTGTGCTGCATGACCAGTTAGGTATCATTTCAATCATAGTTAATAGAGGGAAATGGTTAGGAAGCCCGGCAAACATCAAAGTAGCAAAGAAAGAGGCCAGATTGAGGTTGGAAGGTCCATGACCGTGCACATCTTTTGTTTTGCGCTCATACGTAATCGCAATGTTTCTATTGGTTAGTTCTATGAACACACGTAATCACCTTTTGTATTTTGTCAGGTTTTGTGCACGGTCAACCCCCAAAATAGGGAACAAAAACCTACAACAAAGAACTTTGCCAGGCTTCATAACCATTTCCCTCTATTAACTATGTTTCACTGAAACTTCAATCATCTTCTTCTTTAAAGTGCGAAAGCTTGTTGAGCCAGTGATGAATATTAGGAGAGAAGTCCAAATTTTGGGACCGTCACTAGGATTCGTATTGCTCTATGGCTTGTATTGTCCACTTACTTACCAACTATGAAAACAGTATTTCTTTAAGCGTACGAGAAGTTACTCCAACGACATTTATGTTCAAAAACCCGAAATGTAAGTCTAACTTACAGGTGGCTCATTGGCAAACAGGCAAGGACCAATTCGTGTAATTTTCATAAACAGAAAGAAAATAAAAAATAAATCACGCCCTTAATAAATTAAACGTTCTATTCTACAATATTACTCAATAACCTGACTTAAGATTGAAAACATAAAGCAAAGTTGGCAAGCGTGGCAGTTGTACTTACCTATTACACAGCTATGTGTTACTGCCACCTTTCCTCACGCAGTACGCGTACGTCGACGACCTGACCATGGTCGTCGTGCAAATCGTCGGGGACTAGGTCTACGGGGGTTGGGTGGCCAAGGGCGTCGTGAACGCGAAGCAAAACGGCGGCGTGGAGGAATACGGCGACGATTGGGTGGCCACGGGCGTCGTGAACGTGAAGCAAAACGTCGGCGTGGAGGAATACGCCGGTTGGGTGGCCATGGGCGTCGTGACCGTGAAGCAAAACGTCGGCGTGGAGGAATACGGCGATTGTGTTGCCACGGGCGCCATGGGCGTCGTGGATCCTCTGCACCTAAAAATGGTGACATTTCTTCTGTTATGCGACTTCAATCAATTTCTGTGTATTTCATTGTAGCTAGATATCGCATACATATGCCCTAATATAATAGGCCCAGCGTATCATAAAAATATATATTTCAACAGAATGACATATATTTCGCGTGTTGTATACAATAGACTAATGAGGTGGAAATGTCAATTCAGCGATGGCCTATTTAAAACTGCTGAGAGTTTAACCACTTGAAGTTGTACATGTATGGTACACAAGGCTTTTCTAGCAAAGCAGACGATATTTCTCTTTATTATATAAACTGCAGTGCTTTAGCGAGTAGTAGCAAATCGAGAAAAATGGTATCCCACATGTGTGGATAAAAATGATATCCACACATGTGTGATATCATTTTTGACCAATCAGCTTGCAGAGTTTGCCATGTTCCAATGCTGAATGAGCCAAAGTAAATCGATATTAAGTCGAAAAATCTTCGGATCTTCCTCGGCAATCTTCGGATATCTCCGGAAAACTTCGGAAATTCTCGGAAAATGTTTGGAAACATTCGTACAACCTTCGGACAGCATTTTGAAAATTTTCGGAAATCTTCGGAAATGGTCGGAAATCTTCGGAAAATCGTCAAAAACATCATAATTAGTAGGTTTATATAATAAAAAGAATAATACATGGTTTCTTGGAGATATGAAATTTATCTTCTCGTGTTCAAATCAGATATCTCACTCATTCGCTGCGCTCACTCGTGAGCTATCGATTTGAACACTCGAAGATAAATTTCATATCTCCGCGAAACCATGTATTTATATAATAACTGCAGTGCTTTAGCGAGTGGTAGCAAATCGAGAAAAATGGTATCCCACATGTGCAGATAAAAATGATATCCACACGTGTGATATCATTTTTGACCAATCAGCTTGCAGAGTTTGCCATGTTCCAATGCTGAATGAGCCAAAGTAAATCGATATTAAGTCGAAAAATCTTCGGATCTTCCTCGGCAATCTTCGGCAATCTTCGGAAAACTTCGGAAATTCTCGGAAAATGTTCGGAAACATTCGTACAACTTTTGGACAACATTTTGAAAATTTTCGGAAATCTTCGGAAATGGTCGGAAATCTTTGGAAAATCGTCAAAAACATCGTAATTAGTAGGTTTATATAATAAAAAGAATAATACATGGTTTCTTGGAGATATGAAATTTATCTTCTCGTGTTCAAATCAGATATCTCACTCATTCGCTGCGCTCACTCGTGAGCTATCGATTTGAACACTCGAAGATAAATTTCATATCTCCGGGAAACCATGTCTTATTATAATAACTGCAGTGCTTTAGCGAGTGGTAGCAAATCGAGAAAAATGGTATCCCACATGTGCGGATAAAAATGATATCCACACATGTGTGATATCATTTTTGACCAATCAGCTTGCAGAGTTTGCCATGTTCCAATGCTGAATGAGCCAAAGTAAATCGATATTAAGTCGAAAAATCTTCGGATCTTCCTCGGCAATCTTCGGCAATCTTCGGAAAACTTCGGAAATTCTCGGAAAATGTTCGGAAACATTCGTACAACTTTTGGACAACATTTTGAAAATTTTCGGAAATCTTCGGAAATGGTCGGAAATCTTCGGAAAATCGTCAAAAACATCGTAATTAGTAGGTTTATATAATAAAAAGAATAATACATGGTTTCTTGGAGATATGAAATTTATCTTCTCGTGTTCAAATCAGATATCTCACTCATTCGCTGCGCTCACTCGTGAGCTATCGATTTGAACACTCGAAGATAAATTTCATATCTCCGGGAAACCATGTCTTATTATAATAACTGCAGTGCTTTAGCGAGTGGTAGCAAATCGAGAAAAATGGTATCCCACATGTGCGGATAAAAATGATATCCACACATGTGTGATATCATTTTTGACCAATCAGCTTGCAGAGTTTGCCATGTTCCAATGCTGAATGAGCCAAAGTAAATCGATATTAAGTCGAAAAATCTTCGGATCTTCCTCGGCAATCTTCGGCAATCTTCGGAAAACTTCGGAAATTCTCGGAAAATGTTCGGAAACATTCGTACAACTTTTGGACAACATTTTGAAAATTTTCGGAAATCTTCGGAAATGGTCGGAAATCTTCGGAAAATCTTCAAAAACATCGTAATTAGTAGGTTTATATAATAAAAAGAATAATACATGGTTTCTTGGAGATATGAAATTTATCTTCTCGTGTTCAAATCCGATATCTCACTCGTTCGCTGCGCTCACTCGTGAGCTATCGATTTGAACACTCGAAGATAAATTTCATATCTCCGCGAAACCATGTATTATCCTCTATTTATCCTCTATTTCTTTCATGGACCATTACATTATTCTTCAGCCTGTTTTATTTTTTCTCGAGAATTAGGGACACATTAAGTCCTTTATAATCTCTCATTTGATTTCGTCCAATTTTTAACCGATATACAACTTACCAGTGTCCTTTAGCTCTTCAATGTCGTTTTCTGATGATACAAAAATTAATGTAAAAAAAATTTCTTAATATCTTATCATACAGCTGTACAATTACTTCATTCAATGATAGTAGTTATCTTTATTATGGGGAAAATTTTAAACAACTGGCATCAGTAGTGAAATATTCTAACGAGAGTTGCTGTGAATTGGAATTGTTTATTGATTGCACTTCTTTCGGAAATATACTTCTACCTTTTGCATACGAAAGTAGGCGAATGCTGTAGGCTTTTGCCGACATTTTATGGGCTCTCGAACGGTCTTTAAACGTTCTTTCCATCACCTTAGAAAATGAAATCTTTATCTTAGGCAAATCGGACCCTTTCTGAAGTATTTTTTTTTCGCCAAACAGCGAGCACTGAGAGGGTTGCTTTCGAGATCTACCAAATCACCTTGGTGGTTAAAATCATCGGCTTATACGATAAGGTTATATCTTACCCATTTCGTCCTCATCATCATCATCACTGTCATCTGAAAAATTTAGGAACAAAGAAAGGAATAAGTTCTTGACACTTGTTTGTTTGTTTCATACTGTGAAATTACACGAACAAAATGAGACCCAACCTACCCATCAATTCGTCTGAAGTTTCATCTTCATTATCTTCTCCTTCATCAGTATCCTCTAAGAATTTAAATATTAGAATTATCAAAGCTAATGAGTTGAAATCTTCCAGCACAGAATGCATGTGCCCACCTCCCCCCAAGCCCTCGCGATTCGTAAAAACTATAATTAATGTCATTTTCTTATGTTACTGTCTAGTCGGTTTACACCTTATTGGAGCACAGCTGGAGATGAAAATGAGATGGCTGTGGTATATGCGGTATTCGGCTTCCAAATTTATTTGAATGCTTAGAATAACTTAATGTAAACGAGAAACATTCTTCTTACCCATTTCATCGAAATCAACACAATTATCCTCTGCCAAAATAAAACAAGAGGAAAAACATGAGTTTTATTTTTCCCAAAGAAAGTTAAAACGTTGATCTATACAGAAGCGAATGAATAACTAAATTAATAAATAAATGTAAATGTTCCTACGCCATCAAGAAGGTTAGCAATTAAGACATTTGGTGTAATTTTCCTACACATTATTTGTCGTTATTTTAAATATAATTGTTTATAAGACCGTATGAATTGCTCGCAAAGTTTGCGGAGCAAACAAATCCTGTCTTACCTACTTCGTCTGAATCATCATCAAGATCTTCTAAGGAGTCAAAAAAGATGAGATCATCATGAATTTTAAATTTATTAGTAAAGGTGCATTGAATCATAAATAAATGAACTTTCAAATGATCAACATCACAAAAGAAACTCGCTGTCAGGGGGGGTGGGGGGTGTACTTTTTTTCTTCATAAGGATGGAAAACACAGTGATTTATTCATCTCGCTCTAGATATAATCATTTTCACTTTCCAAGGATCCATTCCTTCTTAACCCAAAGGAAGTTAACTGAGAAATGGCGAAGTCCAATATCAGTTCTCACAGTATGGCAATCGAACAAACTCAAGTGTCGCCTTATATTGATCATGAGCATTTTTGGAGTTCGAGGCTGACCTAAAAGGGTGCGATTCAATACTGACAAGGATCTTCGTTTTTTTTGCTAACCGTTATTAATGCCAGTTAATTATTAAGTCATTTAAATACCAATATTTTTCTTCTACGAGGTTCTTCATCTCTGTTGGTGTTTCTCATCAGGCGAGCCATATACAATCAGAGTCAATCATCCCCAATCTTAACCATTATTTAACTTGTGTCTTTATGCAACGCAAAAATAACTTCATTCGATTGCTTCTTAATTGAAAATACAGCGCAAAGGTTGTGGTAGCCTCAGCAGCCTTAATTGTTATTAGCTTATGCCTCGTGACGTCATTTTTCGTGAGTTGTCATTGCATGTCGTAAGAATTGTTACGATTTCAGGAAAACGTAACATTGTTTTATACTATTTTCTTACCCATCTCTGCTGAATCATCAAACAGATCCTCTAAGAAAATAACAAAGCAGAAACCTAAGTCCTAAAATCATACTCTACATCATCATACAAAAAAGAGTGCTTCTGAAGGAATTAGAAGAAAACGAGAGTACTCTCTGAAACCCTTTTAAAATGCTTAGCCTTAGAGGACACCCTGGAGTGGTTCATTCAGTGACACTGCTTTATTTCAAAATTATGTACATGAGTATATGTAATTTGCTTATGCGCAATTTTAAATTCAATTTTCAATACAAGGGTTATCAATGTTTGTGGAGTGTTCGAACGTTTCTTGTTCATCCTTAACTCACGCAGGTCAAAAATTAAATAAATAATAATATTTCATAAAAAGGAAGCAAAATAACGATGTGGGAAAAAGTCTTACCAAAGTTTGCCTCATCTTCAGTCAAAACCTCTGTAAAAAATATTATGGATATTAGGAGAAGAATATTTTTGCAAAAAACCCACTTCAGAGCTTAAACACAAGCATGGTGCATTAAGTTACTTGCTCATGATTTATTTTCTCTTTACTTTCATTGTATTTCTTGCTTGCCTTCGTTCGGGGCATCTGTTAACAGGCAAAAGGAAAAAGTTAGTTAAGAGTTTTTAAAATCATTATACACTCATCTTGGAAGTGTGGCTGCTTGTTGGAAAGTATTACGCGGGGGCTAATTAGCCATCAGGTAAAATTTAGATAATTTACAATGTTCGCGTTTTCTGTTACGGCATACAATGTATCACTCCTCCACAAACAATTTTCTTAAAAAAAAAATACTACTTACCATCTCTTGCTACTGGCAGCGCTGAATTGGGATAAAAGAATAAGTTATTAGTCAGATAGTTAAAAGAGACCGTTTCCCGTTCAAAACCTAAAGAGAGAATATGCATACCATCAAAACCCACGCTTGCCACCACCAGCAGAACCGCAAAGAACCATTTTTTTTGAAGTCATCGCCACAGCTCTGAGCTCCAACACTATAGGAAACCTGGTTTGAACATTTTAAGACCAGAATCGTTCGATGTAGTTTTTCAACCCAAAAAAGATCGGCGGTAGCTTTCAGGTTACACTTACGTGTTTCTGTCATTCACAACCAAACAACGCAGTAAAATATAGTAAATGAACTCAATAGGGCACATATGTTCTATATAATGCAGGACTAATGGGCCCTTAACTGCTAAGGGTCGCATGGTACAAAATCTGCCGAGCTGGAGAGCCAGCTCCGCTCTGGGACATTTATAGCAATGTAAAGTCTACAATGAATGGTTGAAGCCGCTTTGTTTTGGACGTCCCAGCACATTGCTTGCCCTTCAACAAGGTGTTATTTTGTACCATGTGATCATTAGCTGCAAAGGGCTCATTTACTGGATGCTGTAAGTGCAAGATGATATCTTTGCATAGGCCCAAACGTCCAACCCTTGATATAAGCCCCAATTCGACTTGTTATATGGGACAAAAACAATACTCATCTACACATAATATTAATTTAAAAGATAAATCTCAATATTCAATGTTGGTTTGTTGCAGATCCCTTACTATTGATAGTGGCTCATAGGAGAACAGCAAGTCCAATGATGCTTTAGAATTAAGTTTAAACAATAATATAAAATTTGTTGTAATAATGAAAGCATTCAATAACGTTGTTGTGATGATAAAAGCATTAGTCTATTTTGTCTTCTCTGTCTTCGACAATTAATGTAGTCTTAATTACATAGCCCTAAAGTTTGACGGTTTTCGAAGTCGTGTGAGGGACGATCCTCGGTACGAAAACTTAGTCCATAGTCCCAGTAATGGAAAATTGTGACTAACATATCCATAGTCCATAATGGAAAATTGTAACTAACATATGCCACTGGTCGCAACTCAAATTCTTCTCTCAGCAGAAAATAGTCAGCCAACTAATAAGACCTTGTTCTTAAATCAAAACATTAACAAAAACACAATTAAAGCCGGATATGAGGTTATTGACATTTTGTGGTAAACCTGCGTGTGAAGGAAATTTCACTTTAAATACGCAAGCGTTTGCAAATACATGAATATGGTTGATATTTCTGCCACAAATCTGCATCTCCTGTAACGGTAATTATTCCACATTACCGATATAGAGATGGCAACTAGTGAACCCACGCCCATAAAAGCGCGCATTTAAGTTCTAAAACATTGAAACCTACATGTACCATACAAAATGATGTCTGTACAGAAGCGAATTTTGCTAAAATAAGGTATTCTATGTGCTGTCGATTAGGTTCGCCAGTTGGGTAAAATGTACCGCCGCTATCCCTTTTCTCCCTGTTGCTGGATTAAACAGAGTCACGAAACAAATGAAATTCGTTCTATGTAGTCACTAAAATTGTTTCGCCGACTTCAAAACTAAACCTCTGACAATCGAAGCTAGCATGATTCAAAGAATTAACAATGAGGCGTGGGCGGTTTCAAGAACATAACAGGCAAAAAATGTTCCGGCTTCATAAGTGCTACTTTTTTAAATGCAGATTTAAGTCACAAAGATTTGAAATATTTTCGTTTAGTTGATATTCAGGATCGCCATTACATCTCGCAACACTTTTGGCACTTATGAAATATAACAAAATTCCCACGCACATGCTCTGGAATTTTCGGCTTTTGTTGTTAGCGAATTGCAGTTATGCGCCACAACACCATAATGAGACCATAATAAGATACTGACCTTTGAAATTTCAAAAAAAAAAAAAAAAAAAAAAAAAAAAGGGGGGGGGGGGGGGGATGTTTCAATTGGGTTTTCTGCTACACCACAATGTCTTGTACACATAATTTTCGTGTCACGAAAAATTTTAACAGTATCTTGAAATCAATGTTGCACTTGTTTGAAGAGCCAACATGTCCTACCTTCCTTAAAAGGTGGCTTCCGGAAAACAATACCCAAATAGATAAGGCATACCCATCGACGTTTTAAAATAAAATAACCAAATCTTATTTGGTTTAGTTAAAATACATATATCATTTAGTGTATTTCTGCATCGTGTGTCAAAATGGAGACACTAGTTCAATAAAAGAAACTAAATGCCGAGATTTCTTGATGTGGGTTTTGTCTGTGATCGTCTCTGTGATCGTATTCGAAGTCTTATTACACTGACACGTGACACGTAGTGCAAGCAGGACCTTGTTGTTTTGTTATCTTGGAGCTCGAGGCTCCCATACAGTCGGAATTAATCAACGGCTTAACTATCCGAGGCTGGAAGAATGCTGTAGAATACTTCTCTATGATATCCCGTTGTTTTATTGGGAGGAGGGGGGGGGGGGGGGGGGGGAACGGGAGAGACGCAGTTTACTAATTATCCGAAGGTCATACGAATGTTTCCGAACACTCTCCGAATTTTGAGAAAATTTTCGAAAACGTTCGAAAATATCCGAAGATTGCCGAGGAAGATCCGAAGATGTTTCGACTTAATATCGATAAACTTTGGTTCATTGAGCATTGAAACATGACAAACTCTGCGAGCTGATTGGTCAAAAATTATATCACACGAGTGGATATCATTTTAATCCATGTTATTATTTTCTGCCACTCGCTATTTGTGCTATTTGTTTGAATATTGAATATTGAACAATTGAATATTGTTTGAATAGGTAATCATACGGTATAGAGTTATTTCCACGAGTGAGTTTTTCAATAAGCTGAAAATTGCACGAGCCGCTTCGAAAAAAAAACTCACAAGTGCAAATTAATTTCAAATTGAGCTCGAAACATGAAAAAAATGGAGCCCGCGATACAACGGTAAAAAGTAACTTGGTCAGCGGTCAGCTTCAAAAGAAAACACGAACTCGATTTTCCGATGAATTCTGACCGCCTATAGAAGTTTTTCAGAGTGTGTTCCGAAGGGCATACGAAACTTTCTGAACATTTTCTAAAATTTTCCGAAGATTCCCGGAGACGTCCGAAGATTTCCGAGGAAGTTCCGAAGATCTTTCGATCAAAGATAATATCAAACATAATTGACGTAAACGATTTCACCACAAACTGTTCAATTGTTTTCATTCTATTTTTAGAAATGATATTATTATTTTTTATTTAATAATTATTTTATTCTTAATTATTATTTTATATTTTAGTTAATTATTATTTTATTTTTTATTTATCTTTTTTCATTTTTTAATACCCTCGACATGGTACCCTCGACCCTCGACATAGTACCCTCGACCCTCGACATCGTACCCTCGACCCTCGACAAAAACCCAGACTCCTTTGTAATTGATAAGAGCTGTCTTTGTTCGAGTAAAATGAGCCTTCCCTTCATCGATCAACGCGTAATCATTTTCACACGTCTTGTGTAATTAATCTAATTATACCGGAAAACGCCCCAAAGTATATTTCTCGCCGTATCTCAAAACCAAAATTACAAAGAGTAGGGCGCACATTTTAAGTTCGTTTTCAATGAATTTTCGACGCTTTCCGCTGAAATTTGGCAAGAACGTTGCCTGATAATCGGGCAACAAAACTGTGCTGGGAAATTTTTATTTTTTACCTCTTTCAAAAGTTATAGCTATTTTAGCAAAGGTAACGGTTCATTTTTAAACTCCTAAAATTTAACTGCGTGTTAAAAAAAAAACAGACAAGTAATCAATATTCCCCGACACAGTTTTTTAGAGGAAGGTGTGAAGAACACATAGCGACGTTGATCGTTTTCTCCCGTTCAATTCCGACCGGAAACGAACTGGATTTGTGAGCCTCGGTACTTTTGGAAATCAAACGCTCTATTCGCACAACATTAACTTTTCATCTTCAAATAAATATATTGTTGAAATCTTCAACTCTTAGGCTTTCATAAAATATATACTTTACTGGGGTTTTCGATAAACGCGGAGCGGTAAAGCAGCTTCAACGGAAGATGGTCATTTGGGGTACGCTGATACCTCAACTGAGAACTGTTAGCAGAAGCCGGCCGGAAACTATTCTTATAGGAATAAATAAATCGCCACAGTATACCAGAAAGGCCAGGGTGTTATTCATTTTCAAAGTCCAACTAGTCGGACCAACAGAGACCGACTGTTGTGAAATGGAACGACATATCTCGAGCCGGGCCAGCCGAGTGGAGCAGTCCTTTCCATTTTGTATTCCTTTCCCCAGTGCCCTGCATCTTTGAGAAGCGACTGAACTGAAGTTAGGCAAGTAACCAGTTTGTCAAAATTGAACAGTTAATTTTGGTCTGACCGGTCCGACTGCTTAGAGTAGACCACTTCCACAGGTGGTCCTAAATATTCCAGTCGGACCGAGCCGAAACGGGCCATCCGACGGAAAATTCCGAACAATTTGGGTGAAGGTGAAACACCCAAAAAATTTGCCAAGTGCCTGTTTTGCGTATCTGAAATATATTTCACCTCTTGTCCCAACTAGGATAATAATATAGTTCTAGCAAATTTAACTAGGAATTTTGCCACCTTTGGAGATTTTTGCCAACTTGTACTCTCTGTGTTACATTTTACGCTACATTTTGTTTTCTAATTACGTGATAATACTAAAAAAAGTTACCCATACAAGATATTTGAAAGATTTCTAGATATTGATTGAGAAAACAGCAAGGTCATGCATGCGACTTCATTTGACGGCAAGCTTCCTGAAGCTAAATATTCCTACTCCTTTCTTTATGTATTTATTTTTTCTTTTATTTATTCTTATTAATTTTAAGTTTGGTAAAGAAAAAATAGTCATAAATACGTGGCCTCAAAAAAACGGAGAAGCAAATCGTTGAACAAGTATTCAATAGCTGATGTTGCTTGCTTGCTGATGTTTTCTTTGAAGAAATTTGACATTTCTTCTGCAGAAACAACGGCAACTGTTGTAGTGCGCAAACAGAAAGAAGAAGGAAAATAATTGCTTTAACAGGTCAAATAATTAGTTGTGATAAGGTGATCATGACCTGACGTGACCGATCGCCTCTGTCAGTGTTGATTCTGATATCGACCCCTATACACAATGCACAATAGCATCACAAAATATGTTTGCTTATATCGATGATAGAAATATACAGTATGGGTAAATGGAAAGTCCTTTGAATAAGTAAACGCTCTTAAATTTGAAAGTAAATATTCTCCCTTGGTGGGGCTTGAACCCACTACATGTATCGTATGATTTAATAATTCTACCAAATGATCATTATATGTCCTCATTGAGATAAAAAAGGCAATATTTTAGATTGTCCTGAGAAATTTCTTTACTATTGAATGTGAATGTTAATTATCGTAATTTATGCAAAATTCCATTTTAAAACACCATTTATTGATCATCATCAACGCCTGGCTTTTAATCTTCGTTGAAATGTAGAATCAACTGAGTTCCATGGGTGTAGTTGCCTTGAATCGATTAGGATCAAAATACCACACCCAAAAGGCAAAGTTCCAAGCCTCTCCCGCTGTATTATGAAATGGATGAAACGGCATTGTCATCTATGTATTGATCATTTCGTTCCGTGCACTTAACATATTTCAAAAGGCTTAACAACATATAAAAGAGGTATATTCTGACACCAAGACACATAGCATCGTTTGATGTTGAATCAACACCATGTATTTGAAACTGTGTTTGATCGTAATTTTGTTTGCGGTCGTCTATGCCAGGCCTAACCTTCGTGTTGCAGAGCCGGAAGATTTCAGAGGTAAGTCATTTCTAAAAAAAAAATGATCTAAATGTACACCTCATTTTGTTTGAGCAAAATATCACATCATGTTTTTGTTGTGGTTTGTTCCGTTTCAAAAAGGCAATCAGGGACCTTAAGCAATGACGACGGCAACGCCGAGGACAACACCTAATGAAAAAGGGAATTTATATTTTACTCTTGGATCTCGCGATTATCCAAATGTATTCGGAGTATTTTTGGTTCAGGGCGTATCTCCAGCTGAATACGTAAAGAGAGCGTTTAACCTCAAAAAGAAATATAAACATTTAGCCTTCGTCGTTCACGTTCTCCAAAATACGCAGAATTTGGTCATTTTGCGTTGTTGCTTCGCAGAGAACGGCCAAGAAATGTACCTAGATTAAAAACGCACGTGTAGAGCTATTATTCTGCTCATTAAGCCTTTTATTTGGCGCCGTTTTTGTTCACGCTGCCGCCGTAGTTTGCTTAAGCTCCCTAAATGAACTGATGAGAACAGTTTGGATAAATTACACTAATGGGTTAGGCTTGTCACTGTAAAAAAAGGGCTGAAAGGCCAGAGCAAATAAAATCGTTCGTTAAGGAATAAATCTAGTTGCTAGAATAAGTCCGAGGACTTATAATAAAGGTCGGCAGGATTTTTGCGTACCAGAAATACGAATTACAGGGAGGGGCCAGGAACAGCAGTTTTTAATTAACTGACGAAAGTTTTTGCAGGTTTCCGTTGATCGCAGACGTTTTCTTGTTTAGCCCTGATTTCCATCCAATACACATGCTTTACATGCAAATTTAAGGTAGTGCATGTTTTCGGCTTCAAAAGTTGTAAACAGCTTCACGTGATTGCCCAAGGTGACAACAGCTGAAAAAATTATGGCTTATTGCAAGTATGTTTGTGATGGTGAAAACCACAAGATCTTCTTTTTTTGTTTGTTTTTCTTTTTTTCTTCTTTGAAGGACCAGAAGAGCCCGGCGATGAAGTAATCGACACAGGTAGGCCAGTGGTTTCACGATTCTCAACCATTTGATTTTAGAACGACTGTGATAAAGATGGCGGCAGAGCCAAGAAATTTCAATAGCCCATGTTAGATAATGTAAAAATTAAAGCATGACTTCCAGGCTTACCGATTAAAAATGCATATATTAGAAAATCATTTTGTCTGTTTATTCCCACAAGAAACTCGATACAAAGAAAACAAAGAAAAATATAGACGTTTGGGCAGAACGCCTCGGTTCTATGTTTTGTTTCATATATCGAAGGTGGGCTATTAAAAGCTAGTATAATACAACGGATAATTTAATATCAATTTTCTCGTTTATTTACTGCATATTTGAATCCATGCTACAATAAGAGTGTTTAAAGTTAAAGAAGGCGATGTACCTTTGAAGCAAGTTTCTTCATTGTTTGATCGATTGATTGATTGATTTATTGATCGATCGATCGATCGATCGATTGTTTGATTGACTGATAGATTGACTCCTGGTAAGGTTGATTGAAATTTTAAACCAATCAAAAAATTTGACATTGTATCAATTTATTTTATGTTTCTTTCTAGGATCTGAAGACCCTGTACCATACCCAAGTATGCAGAAATTTATTACAGTTTTTTTGCTAGCTATGCCGTTTCTAATGCTATTGTTTTCGTTGTTGTTCTGGTTTTTGTTGTTGTTGTTGTTGTTGTTGTTATCGCTGCCGTTTATTTTTAATGATCTGGAGAGGTAATATTTTATGCCTAATAGCAGACTATTGATTTATGTTATATACAGGCGATTGTTGTTTCGTTTAGCATTATACTTTTGAAATGACAAAAAAAAATACATTAAAAGGATGAAAGATTATTAAGCAATAGATGCTTCCTTTCCCAATATTAATAAAAGAAAAAAACTCGTGCAAAAAAAAAAAGGCAATAGAAGGAATAATGCCCTTTTTACCACGGTAGGGATATGAATCTGCTTGTACTTCCGAGGGTTAAGAGATAGAAAATGGCATGCGTGTTCTAATTCAAAGACCAGAGAATTTGTAAAGAAGTCGAAAGTTTATAGAACGCGCTTGGTATATGTTCTAATGTAATCAAATTTTATAAACTCTTATCATAGAAAGATACAGATGTCCGTTTGGTTGGGCGTTCACGTGCAGACGATATTATCCTGAAATGAAATGGAGGTGTCGTTGCTACAGGCGTAATTACCAAGGTAAGTGTGCAAACTATCTCGCGAATGTCATGAAGAAACCCCTTGAAATGTTATAGAAGGCCATCCGACCATGCGCAAATATTGTTTTGAGATTTTCCGGAAAAACGAAAAGAAAATGACGACTACGTTTGCCGACCGGCTGACAACATGAAAGCAAAAACAAATACACTTTCAAATACGAATCATTTCTCTATGCAAAAGCTACGGTCATTGATTGATTGATTGATTGATTGATTGATTGATTGATCGATCGATCGATCGACTTATTGATTAATTGATTTATTGATTGATTGATTGATTGATTAATTGATTGACTTATAACCTTTTGATTGACTGCTTTTTTTTATTGCCTTAGGGGATGAACCAGCTGTGAACAAAATCCTTAAAAGCGAGAACACCGACCAAATTTAATCGAGGTAAAACTTTGAAGCTGTTTTTTTTTTTTTTCATTTTGAAAAGGACTTAAGGAAATGAAGCGTTCAACAGTTGACAAGGGGGGTATGATTTTGAACATAGATCATTAGAAGTTACGATAGCTTCAGATATATGAAATATACTTTTTCCCTTATATCGGGTCGCTTCATCTCAAATTAGAGGGAAATAAGAGTATACGCAAGATATTCCTTTCAATACGATGAAGCACTGTTTCCAGCCAGGTCTGAAAACGAATTGGTAGGGAGTTTAGAAAACAGGTGTGAATATCACGAATGATCGATATATTTTGAGCTGAAACATATTCAGGTCTTGGACTGCTATGATACAACTTTAACTCAATGAATAATAAATAATTTATGGTTTTAATTTTCTTACACAGGACATTTCTTTTCCTTCCATGGGCATCGCTTGCCAAGGCGTAATTTTAAAAAGACAGTAGCGACAGTCCTTTTGTGTATTGCTCTAATTGAATAAAATAAAGTGCCAATTTATGCCAAAACATGTGTGTTTATTGTTTATTGTTATCCTTTAAATCAATGTATCCTAGCGTGTTGGGCAATATGTATCCTCATAACGCAGTGAAACCCCGTACAGATAGACTTCCCATGTGGTCATACCGAATAATTACAAACACATGCATATGGCTTCGGAAGCTAAATAGTACCCCCTGCTGCTAACTCGGAAACAAATATTGAATCACTATTATGGAATCACTTATGACAGTAGACAGGTTAAGCATGACGTTTGTTTTTCCCGCGAACGGCAAAAATTCCACTTTTGCCATCTGCCGTTTAAAGATTGTACTCGGAAATGAGTAGATTTGTGTTTGTTATGAATGTGTGATTTTTTCCCTATTTTTTCGAGCGATTTATTTTAGAACTTGATAAAAAGGTAACAAAATGAGAAGCAAGCTCGCGTTTGCCGTTTGCCGATTTACGGCATGCTTAACCTCTCCATTGCTTCAGTTCTTCCTTGTGGAAAACGCAGTGGCGTCGACAGGTCACATTTTTTCGCGTTTTAAAGCCTGGTTGGGTATTAAAGGGGAGGCTTCGCCCAGAGTTCCCAAAACTTACCTTTTATACTCCTTTTTAACAGAAATGGTAACCAGCTTACATACTTTTTTGTAGAAAATGGCATCCATTTCTCATACCTGCTGTAGAGAAACGGCATCCCTAAATTTTTACTTGAGTAATTCCTTCAAATATTCAGATGAATCAAACGTTTGTTGTTCGAGATATTAGAGAGATTAAGGTCATTCCTCTGTTTTGCATTGCGCATCCTTACTGCGCACGATTTCTTGCGGCATTGGCGCGCGCACATAAACAAAGTGGCGACTTTTTTCTATGCAACTTAGTCTGCGAGAGAGATAAATCGTCGATGAGTATCGGGACCTATCAATTTTCTCACGTATTTTCGGTGTAACGATCAAACTCTTTCTATAAAATGAATACAGGTCAATTTCTATGCTTGAAAAAAAGATTATTACCGAAAACTTATTCGCAATGGAATTATAAGGAATTATGTGATAAATACAAGGTCTTCCCGCTCCTAAACGAATGCGGTGACCCCCCTTTTTATTTCAAAAGTTAAGTTCCCTTTACGTAATCAACCAATAGGCAAAGTTTGGTTGAAACTCTACGTTCAGTTCTATTTCGGGGGAATGACCTTAAGCGTGACGTTATACGGCAAACGGCGAACGCGAGCTTGCCTCTCATTCTTTCCCCTATTTATCGAATTCTAAAATAAATCTTTCAGAAAAATAGGGAAAAAATCACACATTCGGGACAAACACAAAGCTACTCATTTCCGCGTACAAACGCCAAACAGCAGACGGTGGAATTATAATTTTTGCCGTTCGCGGGAAAAATAAACGTCATGCTTAATCTCTCTGTTATGAAAGGCCCTTGTAAACGCCAAAATAGCATTTTCCCCTTCCCTTCCCGAAAATTCAACTCCTAAAATCCCTAGCCTAAAAACAGTAAACTTTTCGGGAGAAGCCTTTCCGTATAGTCCACTATAGTTAGTATCCCAGCCGAGGGGTTGTAAGGCCAGCTGGCATAGTAGCTTGAAAATTAAAAGGGGAGAGTAAGAAATGAAAAAATAGACCGAGGAGAGGTTGGGGATTGGTTCATGCAAGTGAAACAAAGATAGGTTCTGGTAGCGTAAACAAGCTTGGACCGAGTTCCAAGATAATTCCATAAGCTCGAGACTACTACAACAGCGGTAGCTACTTTATTTCGTTACTGATGACTTAAAACTCACTCAAGTTTTAAGTCGTTTCGTATTTTTGTGTTTAAATAAAAGAAGAACAATAACAAGTAGGTTTGCTTCAACAGATCTGCTTTATTTAAAGTTCAGCCTTCTATGTTTACAATTTCTTTGGTTTAATAAGCTTTTGATTTAACACCCTGTCCTGACTTAAAGAAATAGATACAAGGATGATTGTGCTGCTTAAAATGTACTGTAGTCATGGTCTGCGAATTAAAAAAGGAAACGAAAATTTAATTTAACCAAATTTAACCTCAGATGCACATATTAAAATTTAAAATTGTATTTTAAGGAAAACGACCAATTTTTTTAAGTTTACAAAACATGTTTCGACAGAGCTTCTGTCATCTTCAGTTGAATGGTTTACAAAGCATGGAAAGTTGAATAATAAGTAGACGGAAATGTTAATTAAGACAAATAGTAACAACAGAACGTGAAAAAGGGTGAATTAAAAGGATAATTTTAGATTAACATGGCGTAATTGTTGATTGAGGCAATCAACAATTACACCATGTTACTTACACCATGTTTGTTTAAATAACCGAAAAGTTACAGGTGGCTCATTGGCAAACAGGTAAGGACCAATTCGTGTAGTTTTCATAAACAGAAAGAAAATAAAAAATAAACCACGCCCTTAATAAGTTAAGCGTTCTATTCTATAATACTACTCAATAACCTGACTTAAGATTGAAAACATAAAGCAAAGTTGGCGAGCGAGGCAGTTGTACTTACCTATTACACAGCTATGTGTTACTGCCACCTTTCCTCATCCAGTACGCGTACGTCGACGACCTGACCATGGTCGTCGTGCAAATCGTCGGGGACTAGGTCTACGGCGGTTGGGTGGCCAAGGGCGTCGTGAACGCGAAGCAAAACGGCGGCGTGGAGGAATACGACGATTGGGTGGCCACGGGCGTCGTGAACGTGAAGCAAAACGTCGGCGTGGAGGAATACGCCGGTTGGGTGGCCATGGGCGTCGTGACCGTGAAGCAAAACGTCGGCGTGGAGGAATACGGCGGTTGTGTGGCCATGGGTTCCATGGGCGTCGTGGATCCTCTGCATCTAAAAAAGGAGAAATATCTTCTGTTTTGCAACTTCAATCAATTTCTGTGTATTTCATTGTAGCTAGATATCGCATACAGACGCCCTAATAAAATAGACCCAGCGTATCATACAAATATATACTTCAACAGAATGAAATAAATTTCGCGTTTTGTATACAGTAGACTAATGAGGTGGAAATATCAAATCAGCGATGGCCTATTTAAAACTGCTGAAAGTTTAACCACTTGAAGTTGCACATGTATGGTACACAAGGCTTTTCTAGCAAAGCAGACGATATTTCTCTTTCTTTCATGGACCATTATTCTTCAGCCTATCCTATTTATTCTCGAGAATTAGTGACACATTAAGTCCTTTATAATCTCTCATTTGATTTCGTCCATTTTTAACCGATATACAGCTTACCAGTGTCCTTTAGCTCTTCAATGTCGTTTTCTGATGATACAAAAATTAATGTAAAAAAATGTCTGAATATCTTATCACACAGCTGTACAATTACTTCATTCAATGATAGTAGCTATCTTTATTATGGGAACATTTAAAACCACTGGCATCAGTAGTGAAATATTCTAACGAGATTTGCTGTGCATTGGAATTGCTTATTGATTGCAGTTCTTTCGGAAATATAGTTCTACCATACGAAAGTAGGCGAATGCTGTAGGCTTTTGCCGACACTTTATGGGCTCTCGAACGGTCTTTAAACGTTCTTTGCATCACCTTGGAAAATCAAATCTTAATTTCAGGCAAAACGGAGCCTTTTTGTAGTATTTTTCGCCAAGCAGCGAGCACTGAGAGGGTTGCTTTCGAGATCTACCAAATCACCTTGGTGGTTATAATCACCGGCTTATACGATAAGGTTAGTACATCTTACCCATTTCGTCCTCATCATCATCATCACTGTCATCTGAAACATTTAGGGACAAAGAAAGGAATAAGTTCTTGACACTTGTTTGTTTGTTTGTTTCATACTGTGAAATTACATGAACAAAATGAGACCCAACCTACCCATCAATTCGTCTGAGGTTTCATCTTCATTATCTTCTCCTTCATCAGTATCCTCTAAGAATTTAAATATTACAATTATCAAAGCTAATGAGTTGAAATCTTCCAGCACAGAATGCATGTGCCCACCTCCCCCCAAGCCCTCGCGATAGGTAAAAACTTTAATTAATGTCAGTTTCTTATGTTACTGTCTAGTCGGTTTACACCTTATTGGAGCACAGCTGGAGATGAAAATGAGATGGCTGTGTTATATGTGGTATTCGGCTTCCAAATTTATTTGAATGCTTAGAATAACTTAATGTAAACGAGAAACATTCTTCTTACCCATTTCATCGAAATCAACATCATTATCCTCTGCCAAAATAAAACAAGAGGAAAAACATGAGTTTTATTTTTCCCAAAGAAAGTTAAAACGTTGATCTATACAGAGGCGAATGAATAAATAAATTAATAAATAAATGTAAATGTTCCTACGACATCAAGAAGGTTATCAAATAAGACATTTGGTGTAATTTTCCTACACATTATTTGTCGTTATTTTAAATATAATTGTTTATAAGACCGTATGAATTGCTCGCAAAGTTTGCGGAGCAAACAAATCCTGCCTTACCTACTTCGTCTGAATCATCATCAAGATCTTCTAAGGAGTCAAAAAAGATGAGATCATCATGAATTTTAAATTTATTAGTAAAGGTGCATTGAATCATAAATAAATGAACTTTCAAATGATCAACATCACAAAAGAAACTCGCTGTCAGGGGGGGGGGGGGGGGGGGGGAGGTGTACTTTTTTTCTTTCAGTGATTTATTCATCTCGCTCTAGATATAATCATTTTCACTTTCCAAGGATCCATTCCGTGTTTTCCGTCTTAACCCAAAGGAAGTTAACTGAGAAATGGCGAAGTCCAATATCAGTTCTCACAGTATGGCAATCGAACAAACTCAAGTGTCGCCTTATATTGATCATGAGCATTTTTGGAGTTCGAGGCTGACCTAAAAGGGTGCGATTCAATACTGACAAGGATAATCGTTTTTTGGCTAACCGTTATTAATGCCAGTTAATTATTAAGTCATTTAAATACCAATATTTTTCTTCTACGAGGTTCTTCATCTCTGTTGGTGTTTTTCATCAGGCGAGCCATATACAATCAGAGTCAATCATCCCCAATCTTAACCAGTATTTAACTTTTGTCTTTATGCAACGCAAAAATAACTTCATTCGATTGCTTCTTAATTGAAAATACAGCGCAATGGTTGTGGTAACCTCAGCAGCCTTAATTGTTATTAGCTTATGCCTCGTGACGTCATTTCTCGTGATTTGCCATTGCATGTCGTAAGAATTGTTACCATCTCAGGAAAAAGTAACATTGCTTTATACTATTTTCTTACCCATCTCTGTTGAATCATCAAACAGATCCTCTAAGAATATAACAAAGCAGAAAGCTAAGTCCCAAAATCATACTCTACATCATCATACAAAAAAGAGTGCTTCTGAAGGAATTAGAAGAAAACGAGAGTATACTCTGAAATCCTTTTAAAATGCTTAGCCTTAGGGGACACCCTGGAGTGGTTCATTCAGTGACACTGCTTTATTTCAAAATTATGTACATGAGTATATGTAATTTGCTTATGCGCAATTTTAAATTCAATTTTCAATACAAGGGTTATCAATGTTCGTGGAGTGTTCGAACGTTTCTTGTTCATCCTTAACTCTCGCAGGTCAAAAAATAAATAAATAATAATATTTCATAAAAAGGAAGCAAAATAATGATGTGGGAAAAAGTCTTACCAAAGTTTGCCTCATCTTCAGTCAAAACCTCTGCAAAAAATATTATGGATATTAGGAGAAGAATATTTTTGCAAAAAAACCACTTCAGAGCTTAAACACAAGCCTGGTGCATTAAGTTACTTGCTCATGATTTAGTTTCTCTTTACTTTCATTGTATTTCTTGCTTACCTTCGTTCGGGGCATCTGTCAACAGGGAAAAGGAAAATGTTAGTTTAGAGTTTTTAAAATCATTATACACTCATTTTGGAAGTGTGGCTGCTTGTTGGAGTATCACCCGGGGGCTAATTAGCCATCAGGTAAAATTTAGATAACTTACAATGTTCGCGTTTTCTGTTACGGCATACAATGTATCACTCCTCTACAAACAATTTTCTTAAAAAAATACTACTTACCATCTCTTGCCACTGGCAGCGCTGAATAGGGATAAAAGAATAAGTTATTAGTCAGATAGTTAAAAGAGACCGTTTCCCGTCCAAAACCTGAAGAGAGAATATGCATACCATCAAAACCCACGCTTGCCACCAGCAGCAGAACCGCAAACAACCATTTTTTTGAAGTCATCGCTACAGCTCTGAGCTCCAACACTAAAGGAAACTTGCTTTGAACATCTTTTATACATTTCTTTGAGGAAAAAATGTCACAAATCTGAAATCCAATACATGTAATTCGTCATCATATTGTCCTTGTAACCATAATGTTAAGACCAGAATCGTTCGATGTAGTTTTCTAACCCAAAAAAGATCGGCGGTAGCTTTCAGGTAACACTTAACATGTTTCTGTCAACATTCACAGCCAAACAACGCAGTGCAATATAGTAAATGAACTCAATAGCCTACTCGAAAGAAACATGAATCACTTAAACTCTTTGCTAAATTTAGTACACATTTGAAATCAAACAAGGAGAAAAGAATAGTTTCAGCGAACTTAGACGACATATGGGGCATTTTATTTGAGAATGTTTTTTTAATTAATGGTGTTGGTTCTGGCGGGTATAAGCATTCATAGAGGTTCTTGATGTGGTTGCTGGAATCTCTGTTATGCAGTTAAGTTTTCGTCGATTCTTCAGTTATCAGTTAAAATTTCACCCAATTTCTCAGCTACTGCATGTAACTATGACAAGGCAGCTCTTCAAGTCCGAGGGTAAGCAGTGTGGTCATACCATACCATATATGCAGATCTCAGATCTCAGCTATTAGTGAAGAAACGGATCATTTCTTATTTTGAAAGGTTTTAAATAAAGAAGACCTCAACAAGTAAAAGTTTTTTGTTATAGTAAAACAATTCGTAGTTTGATATAACAGAAAGTTGTTGATTACATTTTGCACCATAATAGTTGCATTCTATGCCATTAATGACTAATTACGTACGCTCATAGTTAAGTTAATAGAGGGAAATGGTTAGGAAGCCCGGCTGATATCAAAGGAGCAAACAAAGAGGCCAAGATTGAGGTTGGAAGGTCCATGACCGTGCACATCTTTTTGTTTTGCACTGATATGCATGAGTTGCGTAATCGCGCGCAATGTTCCTATTGGTTAGTTGCACGAACACACGTAACCACTTATTGTATTTGTCAGGTTTTGTGCACGGTCAACCCCCAAAATAGCGGGGAACAAAAACCTATAACAAAGAACTTTGCCAAGCTTCATAACCATTTCCCTCTATTAACTATGAGCCGCTGGAGAACAGGTAGTTGAACAGTTTTCTCTCTAGCTTCTTTCTTTCCCTGCCATCATTTAAGTAATGACACATCGCTACGACACACTCAATATCGCTTAAATCTGAACAGACGATTTCAAGAATTTTACCTGAACAGAAGGTATGTCAATAAATTTAAGTTTTTTGAGTAGTGGCAAACTTCCGGTGACGTTAGGTGAGACTGGAACATCAATAATCCAAGAGAAATTATCTTTATTTTTTTTTTTTACAATGTTTCTGCTTCATATCATTTCACAAAAACCTTTAAATATTTCTTGAATTTCTGTTTACCCGTATAACACAACACTAGTTGGATATTTACAATATTTTTTATCAAAGAAAGATAAAATCGAGGCCATTGGAAAGTGTCGTTTATGATATTTAACATATTTCAGGCCGACACGAAAATAGAAGATAAAACGTATTTAAAGACCATTAAAATGAAAAGAATGTTGATCAAACAGCAGGAATTCTACTCATAAAAATTGAAGCAATTCAGCAATTATTCTGCACACACGAACCGTTATACTATTAAGGTTAAGTAGTTGTGTTACTGGGGTAGAGGGAACCGTAATAAGGGGTGTGAATGTGGCATGAACAATGACTGCAAAAGAGTCCGCATTCTCTCTAGAGGTAAAGCAGTGCAATGAACCATACGGTCATTTCTAGCAAACAAATGTCACAAATTTAGAAAGTTACTACTTCGTTATTTGCTAATTAATGTATCTTGTTTTGACGGAAAATTTTACATCATAAGCGGTCTAATTCATCTGTTTCGAATAGCCTTGTACATCCGCATGACTGAGCGGCAAAATATTACCAGTCTGATATCGATCATAGTTAAACTGCCTCGTCATGAAAGTAAAAGTACGGCGTATTTATTTTTACTGGTAACAGAAATAAAAAAAAATATGTCCAATTTGGCCAAAAGGAAAATACAATGCATCTTTTAAACCTTAGTTTTATTTAAATACGTTCGTGTTTAGGACTAACGAGTGAACACAACGCAAATTAATTATTACTGACGAACACAGTACAAAAAAATACCTTTTTAGTAATGTCCTTATTTCGTCCTAATCTAAATGTTTTTTAGGAGGTCTCTTGGCTGCACATGTCAAAAGTGGGTGACATCGACTAGTCTTATATTTTACATCCGCAGGTTTCCAAATTTAACTCGCAAGGGCTGCTTTTGGCCGTTTCTTGTCGGTTCAATAATTTGTTTTGAAATCAAATCTTTTCATTTTCAGGTAAAACTCATGATCAAGGTATGCATGCTTCATTAGGTAATAAACTCAGAGGGGTTTTTAAATACCGTATGTAACTGGCGAGAACCTGAGTCGCATCGAAAAATGTCTTACGAATTTTAACACAGAATGATCTTTCCGGAAATTACGTTTTGTTTGCTGTTCCCTCGACTATTTAACAATTAGGTTATTCGTTCTCTATCTTGGTCTGGGTTGAATCAACTATTCCCTCGTGCAAAAGCAATAGTGATTAATCTGATTATCTTAGAAGCTGATTGCAGAATGTTCACTGTATACGTGCACTCTTCGGTTTATTCAACTCAGTATTTCTTTTATCGTCCTTCGGGATTGAAACTTCGGACAAACGGGTAAAGGCCACCTTTTCTAGACGGCCTCCAGCCACTGCAAAGATCCCTGCAAACTAATGGGTGGTAGTGTTAGATAAACCCGGTTTTCGACCACATTTTGTAGCATACAGTTGGCCTTATTAACGCAAGACCCAGGGATACCACTGTATCATCAATAAAGTTTGAAGTTGCCAATTGCATCCTTAATCCTCATTGTTTAATAAATGATATCACAGATTTTTAAGTGTGGTAAATAGTAAACGTGTATAAATGGTTCTAGGTAATCTACAGTTACAGTTTGAAGTCATGTCATTGTGTTTTGCTAATTATCAGATTGTGGCTTTTCAATGTTTTCGCTGACGTAGTATTTGTTGAATTACCCAAATGATTGTTTTCCCATCGAGCTGTCTTCAAAGCGCAACGCACGAAAAATGCTGTCTAAAACAACTTGATTTTTCATAATGCCTGCATGATACATGATGACTATACCCCCCCTCCCCCCCCCCCCCCCCCCCCCCAAACAATAACATCGATGACGAGATTTTGCGTTTTATTGCGTATAACAGTTGACGTTTTCGGACTAATTTAATAACACTAAAACAATTTTTACAATGCTTCAAGCTTCACGAAATATTTTCTATATTTATACAAGTATAAGGCGTTCACGTATAAATCATATTGTATTGCAGTGGTTACTGACCGACCTCTCCTGGTTTGGCTTCAAGGTTATTTACCGGCGATACGATATTTTTCAATTAGCCCTGTTATTGCTACCGGCACTATGTGAGGAAGAAAATACTTTCATGTGTGATTTTTAGTAGTGCGTTTAACAGGATACGCCATCCAACCTAGTTGCTTAACCTAGCAGCTACCGCCGTCTCACATAAATATAAACTACTCTTTTTATCATCATCAACAATCAAGCATTAATCAGACAACATACCTTGATTGAGGGTAAATAATGATTAATATAATTCATTAATCGTCAGTTTAATATTTTTTCTCAGCGTATATTGCAACGGAAATTTGCGGTGTCAATTCATGAGTGTAGACTGTCGTGACAAGATTAAGATTAAGATTTTATAATTACAATATCAATTGAAATAAAAATATTGCGATAACACGCACAAAAGCACTTTTCATCAAGACACCTATATAGCATCACTACGCTTAGATTTGTTTAGATTTTTTTTTTCCGCAGCACGTAAACCTAAAGAACAAAAGAATTCTGTTTCTTGGCACGTTTAAGAAATATGGAACATGCGATTTCATCTTCCTGTGGTTAAGCAATTGTATGAAATCGTATAAAAGAAGCATGAGCATAAAACTAGCAGCGATAAAAATCCCGAGTTGGTAGGACACGGTATCTGGTATCGCAATGGCTTTTCTGATGATGCTTGTAGGTTCTTCCTTGCAAGAAGAGCTAGAAAATTCACGGGGTATGTATTTTCTTGTTGAATTATTTGATTTCTTCGTATTTGTGTTGATCAACTAGGACCTAGACTGTGGTAATTTTGCATGAATGCAACGGAATCTAAACGGAAAATAACTTAATATTTGCTCTAATAACCTCGAGCGCTTTTTCAACTAGCTAAATACCCGTTAAAGAGCGGGACTCTTGCATTCGTTATTTATTCTAAACAATTTTAAATGTACAATCTTTGTTAGAGAAAAAAATCAATCGGGACCCTTCGAGAGCGGATAGTTTCAATTAAGACCAAAAATATTTGCTTTGCTGGCAGTAAGTTAGTAAAATAGAACCACGTTGTACCGTTACTATTCGTACTTCTCCACTAAACCTTGCCAGCCACGAGGTCAGGATTGTTATTGAGACGGAATCCATCAGGAAATCGAGTAATATTAATTTAAGTTAGGCAAAAATCGAGTACCAGAATGATTTAAATCATATTGAGTTATTTTCTACCCTTCTTTAAAGCTAAAGATTTAAGTAACTTTCCGTTCTAACGTTAACCCCAACAACAATTTCTTGTCAGAGCCTGGAAAATTGAATTTCAAAGCTCACAATCCAAAGCTAAAATTTCACGTGTAGCTATTTTGTAAAATCGTCTCTTTAGCGATTCAGTGGAATTCAGTGGAACTTCGAAATTTGCTTTCGATATTTGTTGTTGTAAGGAATGACTATATTTTGTTAAGATATTTAAAACAGTAACACAAAAGCTTGCAAAAAGGTGAAATTTCTATCTTAATCATTTTTGGGTGTATTTAATTGTTTTGTCTTGAATTTTCGCCTTTTTCTCCTTTGCTACGTTCACTCCAACCAATCTCAACTCAGTGAACAACTTCGAGTTCCGTATCTTTAAAAGGGAAAGTGATTGTTGTTTTAAAGCAGCTAACTTTGTTCAGTTCGTGACCTACAGTCGCAATTTTAAAATTAACTTTCCTGTTCAGTTAACACTTTGCTTTGGAAAGTAGTATTTTTTAGTTTCTTTGTTATATTAATGACAGTTTTAACCTGTATGTTTCAGATCACGCCGAAGACCCTGGAGTTTTTAGCTATTGGAATAAGTAGCTAAACGCTGACTTTTATAGTTATTTATAATTTCTTATTTGTAGTTTGACTTTGTATTTTACTCATTTTGACCCAATTTTACTCATACAATAAAAACAAATAAGTAAAGTAAAGAAAAGTAGAGTAGAGTAGAGTAGAGTAGAGTAGAGTAGAGTAGAGTAGAGTAGAGTAGAGTAGAGTAGAGTAGAGTAGAGTAGAGTAGAGTAGAGTAGAGTAGAGTAGAGTAGAGTAGAGTAGAGTAGAGTAGAGTAGAGTAGAGTAGAGTAGAGTAGAGTAGAGTAGAGTAGAGTAGAGTAGAGTAGAGTAGAGTAGAGTAGAGTAGAGTAGAGTAGAGTAGAGTCAAGTCAAGTCAAGTCAAGGCTTTATTTAAGGTCGCAATTTAAGGTTTGAGGTGAACTAAGGGCGCGTTTGTTTGGGATCAATCCGGAATAAGAATAATTGGAATTGCTCCCAGGAGCAGAATAGCCGGAATATATTCCAGAATATATATCCTTATTCCAGAATATTCCCAAACGAACGCGCCCTAACTAAAACACGAGTGCCAAGGGAGATATGTCATTATGGTGACTGTGGTATGTTTATGAATTTAAATGTATTTGTCTGTACTACCTGTACTACAGGTATTACAGGTACTACAGATGCTACAGGTACTACCTATACTACAGGTAGTACCTGTAGTGCAGGTAGTACAGGAAGTACCTGTAGTACCTGTAGTACCTGTAGTACAGGAAGTACCTGTAGCACCTGTAGTACAGGAAGTACATGTACATGTAGTACCTGTAGCACAGGAAGTACCTGTAGTACCTCTACTACAGGTAGTACCTGTAGCAGTACCTGTAGTACCAATTGTACCTGTGGTACAGGAACTACCTGTACTACAGGTACTACAGGTACTTTCTGTACTACAGGTACTACAGGTACTTCCTGTACTACAGGTACTACAGGTTCTTCCTTTACTACAGGTTCTACAGGTACTTCCTGTACTACAGGTATTACAGGTACTTCCTGTACTACAGGTACTACAGGTACTTCCTGTACTACTGGTACTACAGGTACTACCAGATATTACCGTCACGAATTCAGTATATTCGTGACATGTATTGAGTACTATATTCGTGACTGTTATGGTGGACCTGTTACCCTGCAAGTTCTCGTCATCTTGGATCAAGTATAGGTGATCATATACAAATTCCCTTCAAGGTTGCAACCTAACGCTTTGTTGCTTTTGTGATTGTTATTTAGTCTGTGGATGCCCTAATAGATTAAAAAAAAAAAAAAAATTAAGCAAGACGGAGTTTGTAACTACAATTATACATCGATGAGTAAGGACGTTTTCTGATTACTTAATATTTATAGAAAATTTACCTGATACTTGAATACTGGGGAATTGTTTGCTGATATACGCAATCAAATTAATTAAAACATGTTTCTCTTTGATAAAAAATGTTACGCTTTCTTGGTTTCTAGACTGTCGACTCAGATGCTGATCGTTGTGTAGGCCTCGTTCCTCAGGATGCTACCGGGTTGGAGCATCTAATGTCTTCAGATGTCATTGTTATCCCAGACGCCGAGGTGATGAGCCATGGACCAATGAAAATCCGGGAAACGACATGACGGAAGAAAATAAGTATATAAGTAAGGACCTGTTTACATGGAGGTGGGAGACGCCGGGTAGGTAAGGTAACCCACTCAGCCGTGGTCGAAAAATAGCTTGCGTTTACATGCAATCTTATCACCCCGGGGTCCCGGGGTTAACTTCTTCCTGATTGCTATCTTGATTGCGGCGTTCGACACTAGGTAGATGAACCCGGCGAAAAAGCTCTCCACGCTGATATCCTCGAGACTGAGACATTTTGTTGCGGTTCCAATATGGCGGGTGTTTGGTTGTTGGTTCGGATTTGGCGCGTTTTGGTAACATGAACCGACCTCGGGTAGGCGAGTTACCCCACTTTGAAACGTTTACATGGCAAAAAGCGACTCTGGCTGGGAGGGTTAGCCTACCCAGCAGACCGGGCAACCCGCCTAGGCGGGTTACCCCACCTATCATGTAAACGCGATCGAGAAAAAATGAGAGTTTATATGGACAGGCGGGTTACCCCACCTAGGCGGGACGTTACCTCACCTACCCGGGGTCCCCCACCTCCATGTAAACAGGCCCTAAATAAGCCGCCTCCAAACCTCGATTCTAGATACTTGCAATTGCTTGTTTGTTTGTTTATTTTTCCTTTCCCTCTTACTTTCCCTCTTTCAGTCTTTTTTTTTTTTGTCTCTCTTTCTTTATTTATTTCGTTTTCCTTCTTTCTTACTTCTCTCTTTCTATCTTCCACACTTACTCTCTTACTTTCTTTCTTTGATCGATCGATTGATTGATTGATTGATTGATTGATTGATTGATTGATTGATTGATTGATTGATTAAAGTTTTTGTTATTCCATTGCAGGTCAAGGCATCATTAATCATCTGTCGTTTAACCATTGCTTATTACGAACTATGAAGGGTTCGACTAAACAGACCAATTTTAATATCATGCTATCTAATAACAGTAAAAATAAAAGAAAATAGTAAGATTGCAACACATATACATGTTTCTGTTTCGTTAATTTTAGTCTTTACTGGATCAATACAATTGATGTTTTGTCTTTTGAAAAAGAAAACGGTCTGACCGTCACCCTGAAGAAAATCTTTTGTTCATAAAGAGAGTTAAAATTTGGTTCAACGAAATTCATGACACGGAGCAAAATGCCACAAACGAGAACATCACAGCTTATTTTATAACAAGAATAGCTACAGGTCGGCTTCGAGCAACTTCCAGTTGACCCCCATTCGCATTTGTAATCAAAATCCATGATGGTAGAAATGAAGCGCATGCAAAGGCCTTATTGTTGTCTGCGTTGTCTGTAGCCTCAAATCTGATAAGATTATATTCTGTGGGGCAGAGGGGATTGCCATCTGGAATTGCTCAGTTTTTCTTGGGTCTATTATCGGATTGAGGGGGATTGGGGAAATTTTAATTGTATGTTTCTGACCGGAATTTGCCTTTGAGATGATATGGGTGGTGCAAATAGTTCGCTGTTTACTGTCAGCAAGGGTCATCAGTGGACATTTTCTACTCATTCTACGCCATATTGGGGTGAAATTGAAGACAAATAGCCCTTTCTCCATTAAATATGTTGAAAAGGTTTCAGGGCTTACGGGCAGGTCGCTTTAAAAAAAAAACGTGAAACAAACAATATTTTTTTAACCCAATGGAGTTTATTTCAATCCTTTAAATTTACATTATTCAATTCATTTAAGTCTTTTAGTTCTCTTTTATACCAGCATTAATTCTAACATTACAGCGCTTTTTTCCAGTTTTGGTAAAAAGTACTTGCAGCGAAGCTGTCATCACATGTAAACACGTTTGATGATAGTCTAAGGGAAACAATAAAAAAAATATGACAGACTATTGAATGCGTTCATCACGATAATAAGTACAATGGAAGTGTTATCAACTTGTTGTATGGTAAAGTTCAATTAAACTGCATTGAAAGAATTTCTATTGACGGTTTGGTGACGTTTTGTGTGTTTTCTGCGTTGTCTGTAGCTTTCGGTTTACCCTTGTGTAAAAACCTGTGAAATTTGTTTTTTTTTTTTTTTGGGGGGGGGGGGGGGGGGGAGCTATCGTTTGCTTGCTTTATATTGTTTTGAGGTTCTTTGTTGTCTTCCTCGTTCTTAGTTTTACGTCACTGGTGAGTTTCACAGGTTTTTACACCGAGGATGAGCCATAGCTTTCCAGAAAACAGTTTAACGCCACTTAAAAAAGACTAGAATTTCATCCTTCCTTAGCTTTTATAAGACTCTCTCGGGAGGTTAATTATTCTTGCGAAGAAAGACATTTTGCGCCCAGAAGGACAGAAACATGCTTATGTCCGGACTTGATTTTACAAGCAGGAACAACAGCAACAAAAAGCCGTTCAAGCTGCGCTTGGACGAGATCCTAAGTGCTTTAAAACGAGGTCAAAGACAGAAACCAGCGTAAAGCTATCAAATGAACAATTGAAATCGTAATTGGGGCTGGAGTATAGGCAGGGTCCTTCGGAGGAGCAAGGCATATTTCCGAACAAGATATGTACTTACATCTGCTGTGTTACTATTTCCGTAATATCCTTATTCCTTGAATCACTTCGTCGCCACCTATGATAAAAGAGGTCAAGTAATTTAAAGATAACGCCTCGATGAATCTGAATACGTGTAAACTCAGCATCAGTATTTGGACAGGCAATGTATATTTATACCGTTGAGTTCACTTACGCAGTCGTGATTTCGAACGGCGGCGCGGTTTCCGTGGACGTGGACGACGAGCATTACGGTTAGGAGTACGAGGACGAGGACGAGGACGACGAGGAAGCCTACGAAGAGGAGGCTTGCGACGAGGTATGCGAGGTTTGCGTGGTTTGCGTGGTTTGCGAGGTTTGCGAGGTTTTCGACGACGTCGTGGATCCTCTACACCTGATAGAGCCAATGAATCACTATCAAATTTTGACCTTGGCTATAGTTTTAATGTTTCATGTCTTTGACTCTGAGAAATTCTTACTGTTTAAAACTAAGGGAGAGGACTCTTAAGTTTTCGTTACCCTACACAACAATTTGATCAGTCACTTAATGTTTACAGATGAAAACATGACGTATCTTACCCATTCCGTTTAAAGCATCCTCAGCCGAGTCTTCTGAGAAAATCATGTAAATGAGAACAAAGTTGAGGGTGAGTTCGACTCCTGTCTACAACATACACGCTCTCAAGCATTAACTGCAACAGTCTGTGTACGAAACCCGAAATCAGGTTTCGGTAAAGGAAATCTCCAAGATGTATTCCAACTGTTCAAATCAGTTTTTATTAGCTTTATAAACGTTAAAGGCTGGTCTTACCAATTTTATCAAAAATTTCACTACAATCCCCTGAAAAACTATAACAGCAAAACAGAGCAAGCAATTTTCCCCACATTAAAATTGCTATATTGTTGGCGTCAAGTGTTTCCCTGGAATACAATCAGGGAAATGCAGGAGGGCAGATAATTTAATCCCTGCATCAAGCACCCCGTTATCACCATCTTCACCTAAACCATGCAGGCACATAATCTATTTAAAACATTAACATTTATATTTATAATCTGTTTCAGAGCTGGTATAAAATATTTGTGCAGTGTTTTTTTTTTTTAATTAAAATAATTTATCAGCGATTAAGAGAATGGAGAATGAATACAGATTACGGTCGAGGAAGGACTTCAGGGCCGAGTTGTTCGAAAGCCGATTAACACTAACCCAGGATTAAAAGTTGATCGATGGTTCAATATTTCTTGTATTAAAATGCTTATGTTTTGTGGAGATTGAGATTAGTCGACGTTAAAACTGGAGGACACAAAATAGAAAAAGCACAACTCACTAAAAAGTTAAAAAACAGGAATTAAAATTCACGCTAATCCTGGACTAGCTTAATCGTACTTTGAACCACCCGGCCCAGGGCTAGGACGAGACACGTGTGCCCTTTCATCCCACGGTACCAAGCTGAAAACGGTGCCCTGTTGGAAGGTTTTAGGTAGCGTGGAAATGTTGAGTATGAATCCATCAAGAATATGTAAAAATGCGGTATCAAAGCAAGGAAATGCTGGTGCACGAGGACAACCGCAGTCGGTAGCTCGTAGTCCCCGTATGTAAAAGACCGTAATGTTTGTGACAAGCCCGGTCTCCTGACCCGGAAATAATTGTATTGAAAAGGGTCAACATAAAACTTGCACGACTCACATCAAGTGAACGCAAGAAGCTTACTTACCCATTTCTTCTAATTCGTCATCAGGATCTTTAAAGACAACAAAAAGAGCTAAGGTAAATAAGGACCGCGAGCGAGAAAAGAAATACTACAAAAAATTTTAAAAAAGATCTTGGAAGGCGTGGTGGCATAATCTCCTTTATGGGTAGTGCAGATTGAGCGACCCGGGCTCGAGCCCTTGCTGGGGTCTCTGTGTTGTATTCTTGGGTAAGACACTTTACTTCCACAGTGCCTCTCTCCACCCACGTACATACATGGTACTGGCGAATTCAGTGCGCTGGGGGGTAACCCTGCGATGTATTAGCACCCCATCCACATCCATTTGGGGGGGGGGGGGGGGGTACGAATACTCCCAGCTTATGCTACTGATTGAACACTAGGCTCGAATGCAGACTTTACACGTTACCTATCTCAAAAGGGTCCATTTCACTTATTTCGTCTGGCTCATCGTCGGGTAATTCTGAGAAAACAACACAAATAATAACGGATGTGAGGCAGGACATAATGTCTTGAGTTTTTTCTTGTTTTGTCCAATTGGTGGTTTTCACTGTCACGCAATAAAAAAAAATAAAATGGAAACCATTCAACTACAGAAGCTATGAGCTTTAGATATTATGGAAGATAAATAGATAAACAATTGCCCAAGTCTCAGGTTTGTGCACCGTTTGCGAGTTATTTGCCGAAACTTTCCACACAATTTTATAAAGTTCAGTATGAAGACGCCATTTTGTGTCCTTCCGAGGGGCACAAATATGCCCGCGTGATGTCAGAGAAACCATCTGAAAACTTAATTTTGCTACTAATAGCGACTAGTTTTGGCTCATGATCTATTATACTTTTACATAAACAGAACTTAGTACATTGGGAATTTTCAATCTGCAGAAATGGAAGGAAAGGCCTTTTTTGAATCAAAACAACTTTGTCACGGCACTCAGCTTGATATCGCATACCGAGGAGAACTCGAATATTCAAAATGCTCTGTTTTAAAAATGAAGGGCCCAACCAGGCTAGAAATTTGCAAAAAGATATATTTTTTGTCCATCTTACACTGTAAGATGAACAAAGGGCCTAGTGACATCGAAAGCTTAGTAGGCCTATTGAATTTTTATTTCAGAATTTTATGACGTAACATGAAAGCCAAGAATATTAACATGTTGTTCAAAATAAAATAGTTCACTTTAGCAAGCAAGGTTTTAAATTCTGGGAACAACCTTCTCGATTTTTGACAACTTTTGACCATTTTTCGATAGCAACTTGACTATAAAGACCCAACATCCTGATTGGTCTCCTTCCGGGAATTGATTCCAAATTTCCGGCACGTATCCCGTGAATACATTTCTTACCCATTTCGTTTCCATCATCACCAGGATAATCCACTAAAATAAGAACATAAAACAATGCGTTTTACTGTTTTCCCCAATTCTAGTGATCGAAAACACAAGAACGTGAATAGTATATAGATTTAGGCACGCCTAAGAGCGGAGTTTCCATTTATTAATAGTTTTGCTTCAGTTAATTACAGTGTTACCAAATAAGTAGCCACACTATATTTGTAAGTTTACACGGTGGCCCATAAAGGTACAAAATTTTTTTTATCTCTTATGGTTAAACTTAATATCTTAAAAACCTCTAATGGATTTTGTTGACGAAACCGGCGTCAATATATTTCGTGGTTCAACCCGTTTGAATTTTCTTGCCCGTGACAGGTTCTAAAGTTTAAATTGACGGGTTCACTTTATTGGGTTACTCACATACGAACGTAGGCGCACACAACGAATCTTAGTAAAACTTTTTACAACGTTTACACTAATTTATAAACCTCCAGGACCTCTTTGAGTTATTCGATGTAAAAAGAACCTTGACCTTGTTTTGATTTACTACAAAACCGTCAGGGTAAGAAAATCAACTCAAGGCAAAAACAAAATACAGAAAAACAAAGTGAACTTGCTGCTAAACACAGTAAACAAAATGAACTCACGCCACGGTAAACTGAGAAAATCACGGGGACAAAACAAACTCTGCAAATTGATGACAAAATATGTCTAAATTATATAAAAACTTTAAATGTGATAGGGTGAAAAATAATAACGAAGAAATATTTTCTGCTCCTCACATTCTTCACAAGTTTTCATTCCCGCGGTGAGCAACCACTAACGATTTTGCCGCCTTTTTACCCAATCGATTCGTGTAGGCGAAATGAAATATCCCTTAGTCGATTTTCAACATTAAAAAAAAAAAAAGTGCAGTGTCCTACAAACTTCTACGATAGGTAACTTTTAATGAAAGGTGAATGGTCAATATCAAACATGTAATATGCCTAGGTCAAGCTTTCTCTGGAGTGTGGCCGCCATTTTGGGCAACTCCGTACGCACGTACAGCGCCCGCGCACGCGCCCGTGAGCCATGCCGCTAGCCCCGATGACCATTAAAACTCAAACGCATGGTTTTCCTATTTTCTATGTTCGTTCGACAGCTATGGTTCGGGCCGCTGGGGAGCTCCGCTACAATAGAACATATACCGTAAATTTCAACATATAGTAGAATGTTTTTAAAACGAACTGTTCGTCTCGAATTTAAAGAAATTAGATAAAAAAAAAAAAATGAGAGTCATTGTTTCTTCCTTACCCGTTGGTGGTGGATCATCTAACGAATCATCTGAGTTAAAGGCAATCGCATTCTCTAAAATCGTCAGTTGAAATAAAGGGCGAAATTACTTTTCGCGCATGTTTTCCCAGATGTAACTGACCCTTGCTCGGGACCCCTTTTCAAGCCCTTCCATTCTTTTCAACAGGAGGATATTTTTTAAACCTAAAACTCGATATGATTCTGAAATTCTAACTCGAAATCGAAATTCTAATTCGAACTCGAAATTTCTAACTCGAAGTCGAAATTTCTAACTCGAACTTGATTTTGTACACGAACTCATAAACTGCTCAAAGACACTTCTTGCGATTCCAAGCAATATATGAAGTAACGACATGCATGGACCCTGTCGTTTTCGAATCCAGCAAAGCTCTGGCTTTCAACTTCAGTCTGCGACTGCGTTTACGTCATTTGGATTAAATATCATGTGAAATAAAGGCCTGTACTTACCCAATATTTCCACATCTTCAATAGCATTCTCTGAAGAGAAGAAAAAGAAGTAAAGAGATTATGTACCGACGGAGTATCTGTCAATTAAAACAAAAATCCTACTTTCGAATCTTACAGTCCAAATAAATGTAACGAAAGTAAGATGTTAGATTTTGGACAATCCGTTTGTTGATTAGCTGCTAAGACGGCTTCCGCTGAACATTCGAGCAATAAAGGCAAAAATAAAGATACCAAAAAGAACTCATAGCATGGTAATATCGAGACTTTAACTCTCAAGCTGACCCCGCGAGGGGAAAATGAATTTGAAGCTCTTCATATTTTAGTCAAAACGGACGTTTCACGTCAGTTCAAAACAAAATAACCACGCGTTTTATTTACGAGGTTTGACATTTTTTTTTTCTTGAGAATGATTTTGAATTTAACCGCTTGGTCACTTATAGAAATGAAATACAGTGATATTTTTCAAAAAGTATACAAAATGTTACAGTGCTTTAAGTAGAATTTTGGTAATAAATTTTTCCACTGATTACTCGAACGTTCAGCAGAATCCGTCTTAATTTCTCTAATACTGTAGCTGATTTACTATAACAACTAATTTAGTATATTGGCAACTAAATCTATAATGAAGTGTTTCAGTATGTTATGATCAACTAGAAACTGTTTTAACATTTACTTACCATCTATTGAAACTGGGGAAGCTGAATCAGTGTAAATAGAAAGATAGGTTAGAAACGATATTTGAAAATAAAGTTTTCGCATCCAAAACGTGACTTCACGGAATATCTCAAACCTTGAAAACCGACGACAGCTGCAAACAGTAAAACTACGATGATCCAGATCTTTGAAACCATGTCTCTGGGAGAAGAGGAGGGATCCAGACCTGAAAGAAAGCTAGTGAAATTCCCCTTTTATGCATTTTGAACACAAAAGAGACGTCAAACGGCTAAGACCCAATACAGTTAATTGCAACTGTATTGCCTGAAAAGACACCAGATTAAACTTATTGTTCTTTCGAAGGAGATTAATCGCCTTTTAATATCCGCCTATCTTTTAATGACTGCTATATTTAGCACTGATTTATTTTATTTTGGAGAAAGCTGCATATAACATTAAGGCTAAAATAACTTGCCATGCACGCATTTTCGATCAAGCGTTTAATCGTGAGCAACAGTTTTTGAAAAAACATACGTGTTTAATTAGCGTTAAAAGGCACATTAAAGTGGAAAGCAACAGTCATGCCCTTCATGCGCAGTGGAGTCATTATTGGCTTTTAGCGGCATTTTCTCACAAAATCTGTAAACATGACTTAAATCGTATACGCGACACAAGTTGAACTTGGTGCAGGTCGATGATGCATCTTCACAAGCCTTCTTTGACAGCTTTCAAGAACTCACTCAGACCTTGCAAATATTGACTAAGAAGAATAAAAGTTCCATTTAGGGATATCAATACCCATTCTATGTTTAGCTTTATTATTTGCTTGTCTCAGCGAAAAATCAAGGAAAACAATTTCTAGGGCTTACAATATTTTACAATATGTTAACCCTATCTTGTCAAGAATATTACGTTTCCGTATTCTCGGCATATAGCAGGTTTGTTTTTATCACCACCTTCCGTGTCTTCTCTGAAAACACTTCAATTCTCGGCTTTTGTATGAAGACAAGATACTACTAAAGATTGAACAGAAGAATCCCTTTCTATTTGGGATTATTTTGGCTCCCTTATTATGTTGATGTCTATCCTGGTAAACTTTGCCATGTAGTTGAATGCATCCGAAATAGACGACTTAAGTAGCTTCAATGGCTCTTTAAGCAAATGTTGGACACTTGGCCCAGTAAAGAAACTGTTTAATAAACATGTAGCGATGATCATATGGAAGGTCTTACATTGAATTGCGGATCATGTAATCAATCTCAAGTCTGGAATACGGCTTCGTGGACCAATTTTAGCTTATCAGTTTCCAGACTCCAAAATGTCATACAAAAGGGAGCATTTTCCATTTTGTAAGGAGAAACCAGTTTCTCCCTGTGGGGAATGAAATGGAATGTTTCTTTTCACTTGAAAGTGTAGTACAAACTCACCCGTGCCATGGTGTTTGTTGAAATTTTTGCTGTTCTATTTCCTGGAAAATTCTCACCTGTTTTTTCCACACAAATAAAAACCGCCCGAGGTAGTCAATTTGCCCGATATTCCAGCAAGGAAGTTAAGACTAGCCTGTCTAAGAACTTTATTTCGTCACGATACAAAGATATTTTACAAGAGTCCAAAGTTTCCTTGATAAAAATATATTATACAATCCAAAATAGAATGCTATTCTTATCCGATACAGATATGATAGGATAACAATACGATAGCAATATATATACCAACAAGCTAGGTGTATCTGAAAGGTAATATTTCCTGCTAAGTAAAATAAGGTGACCGTCTCTAGAATAAGATCAGCGATTACTTAATAAAATTGGCCACTCTTTTTGCTATATCAAAATACAGGCCAACTACGAAGGATAGCCATAATTACTTGATTAATCCTCAAGTTACTCTTAACTAGATATCTCTCGAATATCTCGGGATATTAAATGAGTGACGACCTTGAGTCTGAGACTTGTGGTCTTATTTAAATTTCTGCTTACCTGGTTGAGCGGAAGGAAGAAAGTTTCGTTTCAGAATCAGAACAGGAAGAAAATTTTAAATAATTTATCCTCGATTGTAAAATACAGAAATATTTATTTCTTCGATGCACAATTAGTTTACAGCAGAGTTCATGGGCTTCCAACTTCCCTGTTCGGATATATGTTACGTAATTGCTCACCCGTGAGTTGTTGAAACATATCGCCATAGAGATGAGATGCAAGTATCGGAGTTATATATAATTATATTAAAATTATGAGAAGATATTAGATTCTCGATAAAGACATGCTGGCTTTGTTGGCTCTATGTTTAATGACGATCTTTAATTTAATTTACAATGCATTACGTGCATGTGTCTTTCGCTGTAACTGCGAATAACTTGGAGGTTTTAAGAGGTCTGAGATTTGACTGTTCGGTGTTTTCTTTTATTTCACTCTGTTTGGAACTGATTAATTTTGCTTCCTGATGGACTAATATTGGCCAGTCTGCTGAGACAGGTCGCAGTAAAAAAATATATCAATATTAGTTTACACTTCTTTCGGTTATCCATATGAGGACCTCAAATCGTTTTAAAATGGGGTACATTAAAAATATTATCATGTACATGTGCTGAGCAAACACCGAAAAGTTAAATTGCCAAAAATTCACCTCAGTGACAAAAAGGTAGTGTCCACCTCAACATCGTAACACAAAGCCATTAAACAGCCCTTATAATGTCCCGACATCGGAAAAAATGGCAGAGATCTATTGTTTTTATTGAACTTCTGACGGCGTTTTAAATTTACAATGGTTCAAGTGAGTGTGTTTCTCAAATCATTCAAGACCTAGTATTTTCTTGTTTTCTGTCTGTTGGTTTCGTTTTGGTACAAACAAAATTAAATGTTGTTGTTGCTGCTGCTGTTGCTGCTGCTGCTGCTGCTGCTGCTGCTGCTGCTGCTGCTGCTGCTGTTGTTGTTGTTGTTGTTAATCGCGCTCTTCACATGACATGATATACAGAATTATGTAAATAGGATCTCTGAATACAGGAAGAGTGTGCAATGTTCAAAAGTAATAATTTATTATTTTTTGAAGTTTACAACCTAGACCATAATTCTCCTGTCCGTCGTATTGAAAAACTTTTTTTTATGCAATACCGCTGACCTCATGGACAGGCGTGCAACACCAAGCTGGCATTGGTAATTGGTATTGGCCAGTCCTGGAGTCCACACACACACACAGTGGTATAAACCAGTTGAATTTAGCTAACTTTTCTTTCAAAAGCCTATAAAATGTTGCGAAAAAAACTAAAAAGCAATTGAAAAAAATGCTAAAAAAATAAAAAGTTGCCAAAAATTTTAAAAGTTGCCGAAAATCGCAAAAGTTGCCAAAAATCTCAAAAGTTGCCGAAAAGTTGCCGAGCAACTTGTGGCTAAGCCTAGACGCCGGGAACTGTTCCAAGGTCAGTTTCACGTCAGACAGCTAGGAAAATCGTAATACATGCGTGCCCTGTATTTCATTTTGGTCTTTATTTACTTACTGCATTCATTCCGGAAACGAGATTGTGTCTTCATCGTCATCGGAGACGATTTTTGGGAGGGGCAGGGGGGGGGGGGGGGGGGGGGGGGGTCTATTAGACACGGGCGTTTATTAGAGGGAGGCGTCTAATACAAACTTTGTACCTCGAGGGGGGCGCTTATTAGATACGAGGCGTTTATTTGAGAGTGGGCGTTTATTAGATCATTTACGGTATACAATTCGGTTATTTTTGAAAATAAACGCAAATCGAATTACTTGCATTGTTTCTCATTCACTTACGCGACGCCACGGGTATAAACACACCAGTCGAGTGAAACAACTTTCTGGACTGGGATAGGGTAATACCGCGTTCTCCTTTAACCGTCTTAGCTGGGTGCGAACACCAGGAGCTTGGAGCAGTACAGTTCGTCCTATTAGATCGCCATTTTATACCACGTAAGTCACGATGTCTTGGGCATATGGATATCTCGAGATGAAAGACGCCTATATCAAACACCACTGCAAGCTAACGTTGAAATGCTAAAACTTTTAACTTTATCATAACTATCCACAACTCCAAAGTTTTTGCAACCTAAGTGCGTGACAACTGTATTTCTGTCACCTGCCTTCCCTATTTCGCTGACTGCGTTCAATATTTTCTGGCATTTCGGGAAATACGGTTCAAAGAATAAAAAGGCCACAGAATTCAAGAACCTACTTCGAACAGTGTGTCGTAAAAGACAACTAGCCTCGACATGCCTTAACACTTCGGGAATTTATGCGTGACAGTCCTACGTAATGTGTGACCTTTGGCAGATGCAACACTGACTTCTCGTGCACAGACAATGTATAGCGACCTTTAGACGAGGTCTCATCCTACATCATGCCTCTCTCCTCAAATTGTGTATGCTGTTTACAACGCAAATCCACAAATAAATTTGACGATCGCTATAATTGTGACCCAATTAAAAATAAAAATACAAAACATACCCAGTGCTGCCTTACATCCAGGCTTACCTGCTCGAGGGAGAAAGAGTTTTGTTTCACAGTTTAATAGAGAGTCTCCAATTACGCTGTAGTTCCCCCAGATGACCTTGGGTACATGTTTTGTAAATTCCCACAGCGACGCATTTGATATTTATGGCATTGAGAAATTTGATACTAGGAAGTAGAGAGCTGCGGTCACCCGGATGTGGTTAATATGTAACTTGTCGACAGTTTATGAAGGTTTCGTACACCGCAACGGCAGTGGCATTATTACCATTTCTCATCAAGATAGGCTAGATTGAGGTAAGAAATAGTTCCGCTTATTGTCTCCTGTTGCCATGGTAACACGAGAAGTTGGTGTGGGGAGCTTTTGCTTAGAGTAGTACTTCGTGTAAGATCTCACGTGTGGTCACGAAGTGACAAGTGAACAAGTTTAAGACAATGAGATATATTTATGGTAAATTTGGGGTACATTATATGTGTTTTTGCTCGAAGAATAGTTTTGACAAGGTATAAAGTAAAATTAATTGTAAATGTGGGTACACTATGTTGGATGTTGGATGTTACACGGTGGTATCATCGTATCATGGTTTTACTTTGTAATACCGACAAAAATGTGAAGAATGTGATTAACAGATTTTATCGAGGAGAATTAAAAACAGATGTAGTTTTATTGTGTACTGTTTGACTGTGGGGGAGATGTTCGATCAGGGTAATATCTCGTGCAATTTCTTACATAAGGTTTGTGATTGTGTTTAAAGGAGTAAGAAACAGTTTACTAGAAATTTTCACTGGACAGAGTGAATTGTCATCAATTTATGAGTTTATTTTTGGGTATAGTTTGAGGTAAGTTGTTTTTGTTATACTAGATTTAGTACACATAAATTTTTAGATTGAGGGTCGCTGGAAACGGTTTAAATTTAGTGTTTTATCTTGCATCGCATACCGTTTATCGGTTGTGGGATGAACTTTCTTTACTTTAATTTGGTGGTTTGTAAAATGTTATACTATTGTATGTGTTGCGTGCTGTTTAGTTGTTTGTCGTTTATCGGTTATGGTATTAACTTTCTTTACTTTAATTTGGCGCTTTGTAAAACGTTATACTATTGTATGTGTTGCGTGCTCTTTAGTTGTGTATGGTTTATCGTTCATTGGTTGTGGTATTAACTTTCTTGTGAAATGTCATATTTTAGTATGCGCTGAGTGCTGTTCATTGACAGTTGCGTTTCATTGTTAAGCTTTGTTGCGTTTTCTCGAAGCGGCTTGTAGTTGTTGAATTGTAGGTGTAATTTTGCAAAAATATAAAAAAAAGTGATGAATAGGATCATTATTTGTCAGATTTGTCAGAATTGTCAGAAATGTTGTTGCTGTAAGAAATGTTTTGATTTTGAAATAGATGAGTCAAAGAAAAAAATACACCAGGTTAGTTAGAAACGATTAATATTATGTATGACCGAAAGAGAGAAATTATATTTGATGAGTTTTTTTAGGATTGACGAGCAGAAATGTTTATCTGAAACGCAAAGCAATTAACATTAATTTTATATTTTTTGACCCCGAAGATTGACCTGAGTCAAGAGGTACTAGATGTAGGTTCATATATCTTGTTGTGCATTTCACGCTACAATATAACACAACTTTTATAGAGTGGTAACAACAGCCCTTTTAGTGGATGAATGAAGTTCTAAAGAGGACTACATGTAACGTATTAAGGATGAAGAGTCTATTTTTTGTTAATAAAAATTACTTAAATTAGCTTTACGCTTTGCAATTTTGGATATCTTTGAACTGCAGCCAGCAGCTATCAAGTAAAATACAGACAAGCTTTACGTTTTTAAATAACATTCTAACCTTTAAATTGTATGAGATTATCAATGAAAATTAATTGTAACCCAACAGGAAAACGCGTAGAAGAAGAACAAAATACACCAGGTTAGTTAGAAACGCATATTACAATGTATAACCGAAAGAGAGAAATTATATTTGATGAGTTCTCTTAGCTTTGAAAAGCAGAAACGTCTATCAACAAGATGTCAGTAGATGGGCCTGTAGATAGTCTGAAGTGTCAGCTGTCTTCTCTTCCTTACCCCTCAGAGGACGGGCGGGAAGGAAGAGAAGACGGCTGACATTTCAGACTAGACCTGTAGAGTTTTCGTTGACGTTGTTGTGCATGTCACGCTACACGCTTAGCATACTCAGTGGATGAATGAATCTCTAAAATCTCTTTGGAGAGTCTTGTCTTGTAGTCTCTTGATGTATAGATTTAATAAGTGTATTTAAAAGATGTATCAGAATAACAGCTTTATTTTGCCTATTTAAAGAATAGCGTGCTTTGATATCTACCATGTTATCTTCTATTGAATGTGATGGATTTTGGGAAAGTAGTTGAAACTGAATTATTATTTCTGTTTACAACGTGTACAGCAATGGTGCAGGTTTTAACAGGATATTTACTGTTCAGCTCGATTTATAGTGATTACAGTGGTGGGATATAGCAGATATAGTTTTCACGATCTTCGTAAAAATCAAACCGAATGTTCTAGTGTCACGAAAATCTGGAAAAAAGAGTAACGCGAGACGGCTTTAAGTGCCTTTGATTTAATAAGCTATCTATTATTCCAGTTTAACGAAAGATTTTTCTCGATGGTGATATATAACTGATATTTTTTGTCGCGTGCGTTTTCAGATCTCGCCAAACCGCCAGATGTAATTTAGCAATTCAAAATAAATATTTCCTAAACACGTTCGTTAGAAGAAGCCTTTATCCTGACAAAGTTTGAGAAAATCGAATTCTTCTATCTTGCATAGGTTTAGGTGATCCTTAGGGCAAGCCGTAATGAGTTTGATAATCCAGTTTCCAAACCGTAAAGCGGCTAGGTTTATCGCTACCTCCCTGGATGGTTTGCGATCCAATCACTGGTAACTTTACAGCATTTGTTTGAGTTGCCCTGACAATTCACCGGTACTCAGTTGTCTATACTGCTGGGCGGAGAGACGAACTGCGAGAATCAGTTCTTCATACACGAGAGCACAACATAGTGACCGCAGGCAGGGCTCGATCCTGGACCACTCGATCCAAAGTCCAACCCTCTAACTGCTCGGTTGTGTATTCCATTAAAATAGCTAGTGCAAGGTATCAGTTTCCTTTGTCCACACAGGAAGAGAACAAACATGTTTTCAACAAATTGCTTTTATTTCATTCCTTCATTACATCATATGTAGCATTTAACTCATAATTCCTAAATACGAGTTTTAATTCAAAATGAAACTAGTTTTAGCACTTATGTCTTCTCATTCGCTAATAAAAATCGTTGTCTTTCTTTGGCATGGTACCGTTGGACAAACTGACGTCATATGAAAACATGCTTCATAATAGCAGTCTGTGGAAAAGATCAAATTATATTTTTTTAATGTATCAGGATTAAAGAATATTACATTTAACTTGATTATTAATTCATTCACATTTATTTAATTTCGCCTCATGTATTATTCTTTTTATAGCTACTTGTTTTTTTTTTCCTCAGTTGTCTGTTTTTGTTGTTTATATACTTCCACAAAACAATGTTTATATCGAGAAGAATAAGAAATCACGTCTTTTTTTTTTCACTTTGTGACACTTTTTTTGTTATTGCACATTTATAGTTGTTTGGTTTATAAGATCAGGACATTTACATGGGTTGCTTTCGAGAATCTTGTTCATTTACAAGGAATTTTGATGTCGTCAAGTGAATCTCAAATTTCTGAAAAAAAAAAACTTTGTCCAAACATAGGTCTTAACATAGAATCGTCAAATAGACTTTAAACATTTATTCGGGGGAGGGACTATTCTGCGCAAAAGACATCCACATGTCTTGAAGTTAATTCGGTTTTCAACAACATGTCAACTCTGAAATTCAAACCTAAACCAACAGTTTACGTTTTTCGTTGCCGTCAATCATCTAAGCGGACCTCTCAGGAGACAGAAGTTCATTTTAGCAGGGTCAAACATCTAAGCGGACCTCTCAGGAGACAGAAGCTCATTTCAGCAGGGTCAAACATCTAAGCGGACCTCTCAGGAGACAGATGCTAATTTCAGCAGGGTCAAACATCTAAGCAGACCTCTCAGGAGACAGAAGTTCATTTCAGCAGGGTCAAACATCTAAGCGGACCTCTCAGGAGACAGATGCTCATTTCAGCAGGGTCAAACATCTAAGCGGACCTCTCAGGAGACAGAAGCTCATTTCAGCAGGGTCAAACATCTAAGCGGACCTCTCAGGAGACAGAAGTTCATATCAGCAGGGTCAAACATCTAAGCGGACCTCTCAGGAGACAGAAGTTCATTTTAGCAGGGTCAATCGTCTAAGCGGACCTCTCAGGAGACAGAAGCTCATTTCAGCAGGGTCAAACATCTAAGCGGACCTCTCAGGAGACAGATGCTCATTTCAGCAGGGTCAATCATCTAAGCGGACCTCTCAGGAGACAGAAGTTCATTTCAGCAGGGTCAATCATCTAAGCGGACCTCTCAGGAGACAGAAGTTAATTTCAGTAGGGTCAAAGGGTACTTTTTTGTGTCTGTTTTTCAAGGTTTGTTGGCTGTCACCATAATTGTGATTGACGGCAGCGAAAAACGCAATCGTCAGTTGGGTTTTTAACTTCAGAGATCACATGTTATTGAAAGGCGCAATGCATATACTTACATTTTTTAAAAGCCATTAGTTCAACATTCCTTGAATCATTTCATCACCTCCTGCGAAATCCGAAACAAGAAAGTGGAGCAGAAAGAACTTATATACATGAAAAATGTCGTCCGATAATGTAGACGGAAGTAAAGAAGATACAAAATTGAAACTTTAATTGATGCAAAAAGAAAAAAAAAACAATGTATTCTTTAACAAAAGCGTGTCAATATATTCAAGAGAGGATAGTGATTATTAATAGTGTTTCATTTACTTACGAGGACGTGGTGGGCGTGGACGGCCTGAGCGTAGACGACCTGGGCGGCCGGGGCGGCCTGGGCGGCCTGGACGCCCTGGACGTTGGCGAGGGTTTTATCAATGGTGTGGTATTTATAGATTTGAAAAAGGCCTTTGACACAATAGACCACAAGATTCTTTCGCGAAAGTTAGCTTGCTATGGAGTTGATCAAAAGTCCCTAAGGTGGTTTGACTCTTATCTTAGTGACCGACAACAAAAGTGTCTAGTTAATGGTGAGCTATCTGGCGCACGCCCTGTCACCTGTGGCGTCCCACAGGGAAGTTTAATTGGGCCTCTCCTTTTCTTGATATATATCAACGATCTGCCGAGTTGTCTGAGTAAAGCCTCCCCTCGGATGTACGCTGATGATACCAGCATTAGCATTGCCGCCAATAGCTTACCCGAACTAAAACATTCAATAAATGACGAACTTGTTAACCTTCACGAATGGCTGACGGTAAATAAATTAAGTTTAAATATTGCTAAAACCGAGCTTATGTTTATTGGCTCGCGTCAGAGGCTTTCAAATACCGCCAACCATTCAATAAACATTCATATTGAAGGCCAACAGATTAATAGAGTCTGCCACACTAGATCCCTGGGAATCCACATTGACCAACATTTGTCATGGACCAAACATGTCAATGAGATTGCTAGGGTAGTTTCCTCTGGTATAGGTGCTCTTGAAAGGCTGAGGCCATTCATTTGCGAAGATTCAGCTATTTTGCTATATAGAGCTCTTATTGAACCGTATTTCGACTATCGCTGTCCTGTGTGGGATGGTCTCAGCAATGAACTAACTGATAAATTACAAAAGTTACAGAATCGTGCCATTAGGATCATTACGAAGTCGGATTTCTATTCTAGTGCTACCGTCCTTCGATTAAAGTTAGGATGGGATTCCCTCTATACCAGAAGGAAAAAGCATAAAGCGAAACTAATGTTTAAAACCATAAATAACCAAGCTCCGAAGTACTTACAAGACCTATTTAAACCGTTCAGCACAGGATGTTATCTTAGAGACAAGGCAAATAAGTTAGCTCTACCTAAGCCCCGTACTGAATGAATGAATGAATGAATGAATGAATGAATGAATGAATGAATGAATGAATGAATGAATGAATGAATGAATGAATGAATGAATGAATGGGTGAAGAATGAATGAATGAATGAATGAATGAAGGAAGGAAGGAAAGAAGGAAGGAAGGAAGGAAGGAAGGAAGGAAGGAAGGAAGGAAGGAAGGAAGGAAGGAAGGAAGGAAGGAAGGAAGGAAGGAAGGAAGGAAGGAAGGAAGGAAGGAAGGAAGGAATGAATGAATGAATGAATGAATGAATGAATGAATGAATGAATGAATGAATGAATGAATGAATGAATGGGTGAAGAATGAATGAATGAATGAATGAATGAATGAATGAATGAATGAATGAATGAATGAAGGAAGGAAGGAAAGAAGGAAGGAAGGAAGGAAGGAAGGAAGGAAGGAAGGAAGGAAGGAAGGAAGGAAGGAAGGAAGGAAGGAAGGAAGGAAGGAAGGAAGGAAGGAAGGAAGGAAGGAAGGAATGAATGAATGAATGAATGAATGAATGAATGAATGAATGAATGAATGAATGAATGACCTGGGCGACCGGGGCGGCCTGGGCGAGTGGGCGAGTGGGCGACCAGGACGGCCTGGACAAACTGAGGGGCAGAGGGGATTGCCATCTGGAATTGCTCAGTTTTTCTTGGGTCTATTATCGGATTGAGGAGGATTGGGGGAATTTTAATTGTATGTTTCTGACCGGAATTTGCCTTTGAGATGGTATGGGTGGTGCAAATAGTTCGCTGTTTACTGTCAACAAGGGTCATCAGTGGACATTTTCTACTCATTCTACGCCATATTGAGGTGAAATTGAAGACAAATAGCCTTTTCTCCATTCAATATGTTGAAAAAATTTCAGGGCTTACGGGCAGTTCGCTTTTTTTAAAACGTGAAACAAACAATATTTTTTAACCCAATGGAGTTTATTTCAATCCTTTAAATTTACATTATTCAATTCATTTAACTCTTTTAGTTCTATTTTATACCAGCATTAATTCTAACATTACAGCGCTTTTTTCCAGTTTTCTTTAACAACTTCTTTTAGTAAAAAGTACTTGCAGCGAAGCTGACACCACATGTAACACGTTTGATGATAACAGTCTAAGGGAAGCAATAAAAAAAAATATATATTGACAGGCTATTGAAGTGGGAAGTGTCATCAACTTGTTGTATGGTAAAGTCAATTAAACTGCATTGAACGAATTTCTATTGACGGTCTGGTGACGTCTTGCGTGTTGTCTGCGTTGTCTGTAGCTTTCGGTTTACCCTTGTGTAAAAACCTGTGAAATTTGTCTCTCTTTTTTTTTTTGGGGGGGGGGGGGGGAGGGGGGGTATCGTTTCCTTGCTTTATATTGTTTTGAGGTTCTTTGTTGTTTTCCTCGTTCTTAGTTTTACGTCACTGGTGAGTTTCACAGGTTTTTACACCGAGGATGAGCCATAGCATTCCAAAAAAACAGTTAAACGCCACTTAAAAAAAGACTAGAATTTCATCACTTCGTTAGCTTTAATAAGTCTCTCTCGGGAGGTTAATTATTCTTGCGAAGAAAGAAATTTTGCGCCCAAAAGGACAGAGACATGCTTATGTCTGGATTGGATTTTCCAAGCAAGAACAACAGCAACAAAAAGCCGTTCAAACTGCGCTTGGACGAAATCGAGATCCTAAGTGCTTTAAACCGAGATCAAAGACAGAAACCAGCGTAAAGCTATCAAATGAACAATTGAAATCGTATCCGTTGCCGGTGTATAGGCAGGGCCCTTCGGAGGAGCAAGGCATATTTCCGAACAAGATATGTACTTACATCTGTTGTGTTACTATTTCCATATTATTCTTATTCCTTGAATCACTTCGTCGCCACCTATGATAAAAGAGGTCAAGTAATTTAAAGATAACGCCTCGATGAATCTGAATACGTGTAAACTCAGCATCAGTATTTAGACACGCAATGTATATTTATACCGTGGAGTTCACTTACGCATGCGTGATTTCGAACCGCGGCGCCGTGGACGTGGAGGACGTGCACGTGGACGTAGACGTAGACGACGAGCATTACGGTTAGGAGTACGAGGACGAGGACGACGAGGAAGCTTACGACGAGGCTTGCGACGAGGTTTGCGTGGTTTGCGACGACGTTGTGGATCCTCTACACCTGATAGAACCAATGAATCACTATCAAATTTTGACCTTGGCTATCTATCCAATTGATTTGGTAGCCAAATAGAAAAAAAAATAGTTTTAATGTTTCATGTCTTTGACTCTGAGAAATTCTTACTGTTTAAAACTAACATGACGTATCCTACCCATTCCGTTTAAAGCATCCTCAGCCGAGTCTTCTGAGAAAATCATGTAAATGAGAAGAAAGTTGAGGATGAGTTCGACACCTGTCTACAACATACACGTTCCCAAGCATTAAATGCAACAGTCCGTGTACGAAACCCGAAATCAGGTTTCGGTAAAGAAAATGTCCAAGATGTATTCCAACTGTTCAAATTAGTTTTTATTAACTTTATAAACGTTAAAAGCTGGTGTTACCAATTTTATTAAAAATTTCACTACCATCCCCTGAAAAACTATAACAGCAAAACAGAGCAAGCAATTTCCCCACATTAAAATTGCTGTATTGTTGGCGTCAAGTGTTTCCCTGGAATACAATCAGGGAAATGCAGGAGGGCAGATAATTCATAATTTAATCCCTGCATCAAGCACCCCGTTATCACCATCTTCACCTAAACCATGCAGGCACATAATCTATCTGGTATAAAATCTTTGTTCACTATTTTTTAAAATTAAAATAATTTCTCGGCGATTAAGAACCGTGAATACAGATTACGGGCGAGGAAGCACTTCAGGGCCGAGTTGTTCGAAAGCTGATTAACACTAACCCAAGATTAAAAGTTGATCGATGGTTCAATTTTTGTTGTCTTAAAATGCTTATGTTTTGTGGAGATTGAGATTAGTCGACGTAAACACTGGAGGACACAAAATAGAAAAAGTACAACTCACGCAAATCCTGGACTAGCTTAATCACACCACCCAGGGCTAGGACGAGACCGGTGTGCCCTTTCATCCCACGGTACCAAGCTGAAAACGGTGCCCTGTTGAAGGGTTTTAGGTAGGGTGGAAATGTTGAGTATGAATCCATCAAGAATATGTAAAAATGCGGTGTCAAAGCAAGGAAACGCTGGTGAACGAGTGCAACCGCAGTCGGTAGCTCGTAGTCCCCGTATGTAAAGTACCGTAATGTTTGTGAAACCAAGCCCGGTCTCCTGACCCGGAAATAATTGTATTGAAAAGGGTCAACATAAAACTTGAACGAGTTACATCAAGTGAACGCAAGAAGCTTACTTACCCATTTCTTCTAATTCGTCATCAGGATCTTTAAAGACAACAAAAAGAGCTAAGGTAAATAAAGACCGTGAGCGACAAATGAAATAATACAAAAAATTTCAAAAAGATCTTGGAAGGCGTGGTGGCATAATCTCTTTTATGGGTAGTGCAGATTGAGCGACCCGGGCTCGAGCCCTTGCTGGGGTCTCTGTCTTGTATTCTTGGGTAAGACACTTTACTTCAACAGTGCCTCGCTCCACCCACGTATATAAATGGTACTGGCGAATTCAGTGCGCTGGGGGGTAACCCTGCGATGGATTAGCACCCCATCCGGGGGGGGGGGGGGGGTACGAATTCTCCCAGCTTATGTTACTGATATTGGCCAGTAGGCTCGAATGCAGACTTTACACGTTACCTATCTCAAAAGGATCCATTTCACTCATTTCGTCTGACTCATCGTCGGGTAGCTCTGAGGAAAAACACAAATAATAACGGATGTGAGGCAGAAGATAATGTCTTGAGTTTTTTTTTCTTGTTGTGTCCTATATTAACATGTTGTTCAAAATAAAATAGTTCACTTTAGCAAGCAAGGTTTTAAATTCTGGGAACAATTTTCTCGATTTTTGACAACTTTTGACCATTTGTCGATAGCAACTTGACTATAAAGGCCCAACATCCTGATTGGTCTCTTTCCGCGAATTTATTCCAAATTTCCGGCAGGTATCCCGTGAATACATTTCTTACCCATTTCGCCTCCATCGTCACCAGGATAATCCTCTAAAAAAAAACAGAATATAAAATAATGCGTTTTACTATTTGCCCCAATACTAGCGATCGAAAGCACAAAAACGTGAATAGTATAGATTTAGGCACGCCTAGGAGCGGAGCTCACATTTATTAATATTTTTGCTCCAGTTAATTACAGTGTTACCAAATAAGTAGCCACACTATATCTCTAAATTTACACGGTGGCCCATAAAGGTACAAAATAAATTTGTATCGCTCATGGTTAAACGTAATATCTTAAAAACCTCTAATGGGTTTTGTTGACGGAACCGACGTCAATATATTTCGTGGTTCAACCCGTTTGAATTTTCTTGCCTGTGACACGTTCTAAAATTGAAATTGACGAGTTTACTTTATTGGGTTCCTCACGTACGCACTTAGGCGCACACAACAAATCTAAGTAAAACTTTTTACAACGTTTACGCTAATTTATACATATTAATTTCCAGGACCTCTATGAGTTATTCGATGTAAAAAGAACCTTGACCTTGTTTTGATTTACTACAAAACTGTCAGGGCAAGAAAATCAACTCAAGGCAAAAACAAAATACAAAAAAAAAAAAAACAAGGTGAACTTGCTGCTAAACACAGTAAACAAAATGAACTCACACCACGGTAAACTGAGAAAATCACGGGGGCAAAACTAACTCTGCAAGCTGATGAGAAAATATTTCTAAATTACATAAAAACTTTAGATGTGATAGGGTGAAAAATAATAACGAAGAAATATCTTCTGCTCCTCACATTCTTCAAGAGTTTTCATTCCCGCGGTGAGCAACCACTAACGATTTTGCCGCCTTTTTACCCAATCGATTCTACGTTAGGTAACTTTGAACGAAAGGTGAATGGTCAATATCAAACATGTAAGATGCCCAGGTCAAGCTTTTTCTGGAGTGTTGCCGCCATTTTGGGCAACTCCGTACGCACGTAGAGCGCACGCGCCCGTGAGCCATGCCGCTAGCCACGATGACCATTAAAACTCAAACGCATGGTTTTCCAATTTTCTATGTTCGTTCGACAGCTATGGTTCGGGCCGCTGGGGAGTTCCGCTACAATAGAACATATACCGTAAATTTCAACATATAGTAGCGCCAGGTTAATTTCTAAGAATATTTTAAAAACATGAGAGTCATTGTTTCTTCCTTACCCGTTTGTGGTGGATCATCTAACGAATCATCTGAGTTAAAGCCAATCGCATTCTCTAAAAACGTCAGTTGAAATAAAGGGCGAAATTACTTTTCGCGCATGCTTTCCCAGATGTAACTGACCCTTCCTCGGGACCCCTTTTCAGGCCCTTCCATTCTTTTCAACAGGAGGATATTTTTTAAACCTAAAATTCGATATGATTCTGAAATTCTAACTCGAAATCGAAATTCTAATTCGAACTCGAAATTTCTAACTCGAACTTGATTTTGTACAAGAACTCATAAACTGCTCAAAGACACTTCTTGCGATTCCAAGCAATATATGAAGTAACGACATGCATGGACCCGTCGTTTTCGAATCCAGCAAAGCTCTGGCTTTCAACTTCAGTCTGCGACTGCGTTTACGTCATTTGGATTAAATATCATGTGAAATAAAGGCCTGTACTTACCCAATATTTCCACATCTTCAATAGCATTCTCTGAAGAAGAGAAAAAGAAGTAAAGAGATTATGTACCGACGGAGTATCTGTCAATCAAAACAAAAATCCTACTTTCGAATCTTACAGCCCAAATAAATGTAACGAAAGTAAGATGTTAGATTTTGGACAATCCGTTTGTTGATTAGCTGCTAAGACGGCTTCCGCCGAACATTCGAGCAATAAAAGCAAAAATAAAGATACCAAAAAAGAACTCATAGCATGGTAATATTGAGACTTTAACTCTCAAGCTGACCCCGCGAGGGGAAAATGAATTTGAAGCTCTTCATATTTTAGTCAAAACGGACGTTTCACGTCAGTTCAAAACAAAATAACCACGAGTTTTATTTACGAGAATGATTTGGAATTTAACCGCTCGGTCACTTATAGAAATGAATTACAGTGATATGTTTCAAAAAGTTTACAAAATGTTACAGTGCTTTAAGTAAAATCTTGGTAACTAATTTTTGCACTTATTGCTCGAACTTTCAGCAGAATCCGTCTTAATTTCTCTAATATACTGTAGCTGATTTACTATAACAACTAATTTAGCATATTGGCAACTAAATCTATAATGAAGTGTTTCGGTATGTTATGATCAACTAGAAACTGTTTTAACATTTACTTACCATCTATTGAAACTGAGGAAGCTGAAACAGTGTAAATAGAAAGATAGGTTAGAAACGATATTTGAAAATAAAGTTTTCGCATCCAAAACGTGACTTCACGGAATATCTCAAACCTTGAAAACCGACGACAGCTGCAAACAGTAGAACTACAATGGTCCGGATCTTTGAACCCATGGCTCTGGGAGAAGAGGAGGGATCCAGACCTGAAAGAAACCAGTGAAATTCCCCTTTTATGCATTTTAAACACAAAAGAGACGTCAAACGGCTAAGACCCAATACAGTAAATTGCAACTATATTGTCTGGATAGACACCAGATTAAGTTGATAATCGTTTCAAGTAGATTAGTCGCCTTTTAATATCCGCCTATCTTTTAATGACTGCTATATTTAGCACTGATTTATTTTTATTGTGGAGAAAGCTGCATATAACATTAAGGCTAAAATAACTTGCCATGCATGCATTTTCGATCAGGCGTTTTATCGTGAGCAGCAGTTTTTGAAACAACATACGTTTTTAATTAGCGTTAAAAGCTAGGCACATTAAAGTGGAAAGAAACAGTCATTCCCTTCATACGCAGTGGAGTCATTATTGGCTTTTAGCGGCATTTTCTCACAAAATCTGAAAACATGACTTAAATCGTATACGCGGCACAAATTGAACTTGGTGCAGGTCGATGATGCATCTTCACAAGCCTTCTTTGACAGCTTTCAAGAACTCACTCAGACCTTGCAAATATTGAGTAAGAAGAATAAAAGTTCCATTTAGGGATATCAATACCCATTCTATGTTTAGCTTTATTATTTGCTTGTCTCAGCAAAAAATCAAGGAAGTCAATTTTGAGGGCTTACATTATTTTACAATATATTAACCCTATCTTGTCAAGAATATTACGTTATCGTATTCTCGGCATGTAGCAGGTTTGTTTTTATCACCACCTTCCGTGTCTTCTCTGGAAACACTTCAATTCTCGGCTTTTGTATGAAGAAGACACGATACTACTAAAGATTGAACAGAACAATCCATTTCTATTTGGGATTATTTTGGCTCCCTTATTATGGTTGTCTGGTGAAAGTAATGAAAAGCCTCACCATGTTCGAGTCAATGCAAATACAATTAAATTATGTTGATGTCTATCCTGGTAAACTTTGTTCAACAAATGCCATGTAGTTGAATGCATCCGAAATAGACGACTTATATAGCTTCAATGGCTCTTCAAGCAAATGTTGGACACCTGGCCCAGTAAAGAAACTGTTTAATAAACATGTAGCGATGATCATATGGAAGGTCTTACATTGCGGATCATGCAATCAATCTCAAGTCTGGAATTCGGCTTCGTGCACCAATTTTAGCTTATCAGTTTCCAGACTCCAAAATGTTATACAAAAGAAGCGTTTTCCATTTTGCAAGGAAAAACCAGTTGCTTCCGGTTGGGAATGAAATGGAATGTTCCTTTTCACTTGAAAGTGTAATACGAACTCACCCGTGCCATTGTGTTTGTTGACTTGTTTGCTGTTCCATTTGCTGGAAAATTCTCACCTGTTTTTTCCGCACAAATAAAAACCGCCCGAGGTAGTCAATTTGCCCGATATTCCAGCAAGGAAGTTAAGACTAGCCTGTCTAAGAACTTTATTTCGTCACGATAGAAAGATATTTTACAAGATTCCAAAGTTTCCTTGATAAAAATATATTATACAATCCAAAATAGAATGCTATTCTCATCCGATACAGATATGATAGGATAACAATAAGATAGCAATATATATACCAACTAGCTAGGTGTATCTGAAAGGTAATACTTCCTGCTAAGTAAAATAAGGTGACCATCTCTAGAATAAGATTAGCGATTACTTAATAAAGTTGGCGACTCTTTTTGCTATAGCAAAAAACAGGCCAACTAAGAAGGGAAGCCATAATTACTTGATTAATCCTCAAGTTACTCTTAACTAGATATCTCTCGAATATCTCGGGATATTAAATGAGTGACGACCTTGAGTCTGAGACTTGTGGTCTTATTTAAATTTCTGCTTACCTGGTTGAGCGGAAGGAAGAAAGTTTCGTTTCAGAATTAGAACAGGAAGAAAATTTTAAATAATTTATCCTCGATTGTAAAATACAGAAATGTTTATTTCCTCGATGCACAATTAGTTTACAGCAGAGTTCATGGGCTTCCAACTTCCCTGTTCGGATATATGTTACGTAATTGCTCACCCGTGAGTTGTTGAAACATATCGCTATAGAGAAGAGATGCAAGTATCGGAGTTATATATATAGTAAAATTATGAGAAGATATTAGATTCTCGATAAAGACATTCTTGCTTTGTTGGCTCTTTGTTTAATGACGATCTTTAATTTAATTTACAATGCATTACGTGCATGTTAAGCTGTGTCTTTCGCTGTAACTGCGAATAACTTGGAGGTTTTCAGAGGTCTGAGATTTGACTGTTCGGTGTTTTCTTTTATTTCACTCTGTTTGGAACTGATTAATTTTTCTTCCTGATGGACTAATATTGGCCAGTCTGCTGAGACAGGTCGCAATAAAAAAATATATCAATATTAGTTTACACTTTTTTCGGTTATCCATATAGGACCTCAAATCGTTTTTAAAATGGGGTACGGCAAAGAAAATATTATCATGTACATGTGCTGAGCAAACACCGAAAAGTTAAATTGCCAAAAATGCATCTCAGTGACAAAATAGTAGTGTCCACATCAACATCCTAACACAAAGCCATTAAACAGCCCTTATAATCGGTCCTGACACCGGGAAAAAATGGCAGAGATTTATTGTTTCATTTCCCTGTTGTTCAGTCAGTTACTACATCATCACGCACACTAATGAGATTCAAAATTCACCACTTTCTGAACTAACTTGACATTCAACGTACTTCATTTAGTCTTGATAATATGGTGTTTGATTCATTGAAACTTCGATTAAGATCGAAACTATTATTTGCTGTTAAATGATTCAACAAGCAACTGATCATTGATATAGTAGTAAATAAACAATGAAACTAAACAAGGCCACCAAATCGGAGTTAATACTGCACTGTTGAAGTTTAATCTATATAGATCGGGTTTCGTCTTTTATTTGGGGTTCCAAATATCGAGCAACTTGTGACTAAACTTATTCAAGACGTTCTGGGAACTATAAATGAAATCTTAAGATCGAGTTTTTGATAAGATGTAAAGCTAAAATATTAAGTAGTCGATGAACAATACTGGAAGAGCTTTCTCAGTGTCATATCCAGAATAAGATATGCCCATGGTCTAGAGAAGAGAACCCATCCATGAAACTCTCCCCCCCCCCCCCCCCCCCCCCCCCATAATCTTTGCTTGATTGTACAAAGTTATTTTACTCAATCATGCAATTTGGTATGCTTTGGCGACTTATCAGGCACGCTTTCGTCAAACTATCGTTTTTACAAAATACCCACACGAAGTTTCGTGTCTCTAGCCTGTTTTCATTATCACTTATGGCGTCAGGGGTTCATAAGCTAAAAGTCTACATCTCCGGTAATGGGCCTTGAGATATGTCACTCGCGATTTGGCCATTTTTATAACGGCATTTCCGAGAACGAGTAGCCAATCGCGTTGAAGCATTTGCCATTCGGGGCTTTTGATTGGCTTGCTCGCAAGTCCGACGAGAAGCGCTTAACTTCATGTTAGAAACGGTTTATTTGCCTAATATGTTCCTTCCTCTTTACAGCACTTTGAAGCGTCGCTATCGACAAAAACCTTCTTTGGGCTCATGGTGAATAAAAGTTTCGCCTAGTTCTTCTATATTTCTTTTCATAGTCGCCAAAGGGAAGGGCCCTCACAAACTAAGTACGACCGCGACCGAAGGCCGCAATTTTATTTACAACAATTTGTAACAGTCTTATTGCAAGAACACGCCATCATTTCTTCGCAGAAAACTACGTCATTTTCTCTCGCGTTCTAAAAATAGCCTACTCGCGAAAGTATGTAGAATTCTAGCTTATGAACTTCTGACGGCGTTTTAAATTTACAATGGTTCAAGTGAGTGTGTTTCTCAAATCATTCAAGACCTAGTATTTTCTTGTTTTCTGTCTGTTGGTTTCTTTTTGGTACAAACAAAATTAAAAGTTGGTGTTGTTGCTGTTGCTGTTGCTGTTGCTGTTGCTGTTGCTGTTGCTGTTGCTGTTGCTGCTGTTGTTGTTGTTGTTGTTGTTGTTGTTGTTGCTGTTGCTGTTAATCGCGCTCTGCACATGACATGAGATACAGAACTATGTAAATAGGATCTCTGAATACAGGAAGAGTGTGGAATGTACAAAAGTAATAATTTACTATTTTTTGAAGTTTACAACCCAGACCATTAATGAGGAAAAGAACCCGATAAAAGATACATCTCCGGAATCTACGACCTAATATGAGATTTACAAAATACGTTTCTCAGGGAGTAAAGCAACAGAGCAACGGTCGTCAGTTCTGATCAGTCATCTTAATACATACGCCATGCCTCGATCACAATTTTGTCTTGTGCGATTGCTTCTTGTCAGGAAAAAAAAATATACATTTATTCTTTCAAAACCTTAAGTTTAATAAACAAGAGTTCAGGCCTGCAAACTAATAATTGCTAGAATAAATTTTACTTCTCTCTATGTGGTTTATCAGGACGATGTTTTACGTAACATATGAAACATGAGAAAAAGTGTTTCATCACATTTCCAAACAAAGAGTAGGGAGGTTAAAAATACAACGCTCAGCGGAGCGCTTTGACGAAATTGGACGTGTTTGGAAATGTGATGAAAACCTCTCGAGTGTTTGGTACATCTTCTCAATCGAAACGAAAACACGGAGAAAATAGAAAACTAAAATCGTAAAAAAATCAATGCTAATTGAAATAATATGTGCCAAACCACCGTCACAGTTATGATTTCCTCTGTTGTAATTTGAAAAGTTATTAATGAGTTTGATAATCCAGTTTCTACCGCACCATGAAGCCACTAGGTTTGTCGCTACCTCCCTGAATGGTTTGCGAGTCAATCACTGGTAACTTTACAGCATTTGTTTGAGTTGCCCTGAGAATTCGCCGGTACTCAGTTATCTATACCCTGGGTGGAGAGACGAACTGCGAGAATCAGTTCTTTTTTGTTCTTAATACCCGAGAACACAACATAGTGACCGCGTTCAGGGCTCGATCCCGGACCACTCGATCCAAAGTCCAACCCTCTCACCGCATGGTTGTATTCCATTAAAATAGCTAGTGCAAGGTATCAGTTTTCCTTTGTCCACACAGGAAGAGAACAAACATGTTTTCAACAAATTGCTTTTATTTCATTCCTTCATTACAACATACGTAGCATTTAACTCTTATAATTCCTAAATACGAGTTTTAATTCAAAATTAAACTAGTTTTAGTTCTTTTGTCTTCTCTCTTCGCTAACAAAAATAGTTGTCTTTCTTTGGCATAGTACCGTTGGACAAGTTGACGTCATATGCGAACATGCTTCATAGTAGCAGTCTGTGGAAAAGATCAAATTATACTTTTTTAATGTATCAGGGTTAAAGGATATTATATTTAACTTGCTTATTAATTCATTCACATTAATTTAATTTTGCCTCATGCATTATTCTTTTTATAGCTACTTGTTTTTTTCTCAGTTGTCTGTATGTGTTGTTTATATACTTCCACAAAACAATGTTTATATCGAGAAGAATAAGAAATCACGTCTTTTTTTTCACTTTGTGACACTTTTTGTGTTATTGCACATTTATAGTTGTTTGGTTTATAAGATCAAGACATTTACATGGGTTTCTTTGGAGAATCTTGTCATTTACAAGGAATTTTTATGTCGTCAAGTGAATCTCAAATTTCTGAAAAAAAAAACTAGGTCCAAACATAAGTCTTAACATAGGTCTTAACATAGAATCGTCAAATAGACTTTAAACATTTCTTCGGGAGAGGGACTATTCTGCGCAAAAGACATCCACATGTCTTGAAGTTACTTCGGTTTTCAACAACATGTCAACTCTGAAATTCAAACCTAAACCAACAGTTTACGTTTTTCGCTGCCGTCAATCATCTAAGCGGACCTCTCAGGAGACAGAAGTTAATTTCAGTAGGGTCATATGGGTACGTTTTTGTGTCCGTTTTTCAAGGTTTGTTGGCTGTCACCATAATTGTGATTGACGGCAGCGAAAAACGCAATCGTCAGTTGGGCTTTTAGCTTCAGAGATCACATGTTATTGAAAGGCGCAATGCATATACTTACATTTTCGCCTCTTTTAATTTTCATTAGTTCAGCATTCCTTGAATCATTTCATCACCTGCTGCGAAATCCGAAACAAGAAAGTGAAGCAGAAAGAACTTATTATTTATACATGAAAAATGTCGTCCGATAATGTAGACCGAAGTAAAGAAGATACAAAATTGAAACTTTAACTGTTGCAAAAAAAAAACAATGTATTCTTTAACAAAAGCGTGTCAATATATTCAAGAGGGGTTAGTAATTATTAATAACGTTCCATTTACTTACGAGGACGTGGGCGGCCTGGGCGGCCTGGACGACCTGGACGGCCTGGACGGCCTGGACGGCCTGGACGACCTGGACGACCTGGACGGCCTGGACGGCCTGGACGACCTGGACGGCCTGGACGGCCTGGGCGTGGGCGACCTGGGCGACCGGGACGGCCTGGGCGACCTGGGCGACCGGGACGGCCTGGACGGCCTGGGCGGCCTGGACGACCTGGGCGACCTGGACGACCTGGGCGGCCGGGGCGGCCTGGATTTGGGCGGCCTGGGCGACCTGGGCGACCTGGGCGACCTGGGCGACCTGGACGGCCGGGGCGGCCTGGACGGCCTGGACGGCCTGGACGACCTGGACGGCCTGGACGACCTGGACGGCCGGGGCGGCCTGGATTTGGGCGGCCTGGGCGACCTGGGCGACCTGGACGGCCGGGGCGGCCTGGACGGCCTGGACGACCTGGACGGCCTGGACGGCCTGGACGGCCTGGGCGACCTGGACGGCCTGGACGTGGGCGACCCGGACGGCCTGGGCGACCGGGACGGCCTGGGCGGCCTGGGCGACCTGGACGACCTGGACGGCCTGGGCGGCCGGGGCGACCTGGACGACCAGGACGACCCGGGCGGCCGGGGCGACGTTGTGGGTCCTCTAAACCTGAAAAGAACAACACCTGTTGGTAACCAATAAGCATACCATAAACATAACTTTAATTGAAGTGGAACACGCGCTTTGCTTGGGCGTACGATAAACACCAGCTGTAAATTTACAGGCATGCGACTAAGATAAATAAAAATTCAAAATCAATTTAAATTAAGTAATAATGTCAGTTTCAATTTCTCTAAAGAAAAATCCAAGTAATTTGCCTGGGCAATTACGACACCGACGCGGATTGAATGGGATCTTTTTATGTGCCTTTATGCAGGACATTATTTCATTGTAAAAGTTTCTTGTCAACAATAGTTAAAGGATGATTTAGAAGAAATGAGTAAGATGAGCTAGCCTGTTTCTACTGTACACTGGAAGATGAAAGCAGTTAACGTACTGTCCAAGCTATAGTTTGAAAAGAAACGGTGCTACGCTAGTGTGCCAAATGCCGTGGCATTTTAGCGTTTGAAAGTTCTGCTCTAAAAATAGGCCTTTCATAGAGACATAACGGATACATTTAAATTAACGTCATGGAGCGTCGAAAACTATACCATATAAGTTAAAAAATTTCCTAATATAGCTGTTAATAAAAATGAAGTGGTCACGTGGGTTTCTTGGTCTACAACTCACCAGTCTCTACCAGCTCTTCGATGTCGTCATTTGCACCTGCAAACAATGGACTTTTTGTAATTTATGTAAGTTCATATTCAAATTGTCTCATTTTTCTTCTAGTAATGACTATTTTGATATTAAAAACGTCATGAGAAGGGCCAGATGATACATTATGTGTTTTATGATTTTGCGTCGCTTGGAGAATCGATGCCAGATAAATTCTGACTGTATTCTACCAACAGACCGATGCGCTCCGTGATCGGTGATTCCGTACTGTGCTTTTGATCATTTGTATAGATAAAACATAAAAAAGGTTATTTTCTATCATAATAATATTATCAGACAAATGTTTTGATATCCAAACTCCAACCTTTGTTGGAGTCAATGGAAATTGGTAGTTAAAAACTGTTTTCAGGTTTTCGACAATTTTAATTTAGTCCCTTAACGTTAAAGTAAAGGCATCAAGAATTCGTGTATCTTACCCATTTCGTCTAAAGCATCCTCGGGGTCCTCTGATAAAATAAAATAAAAAGAAAGATGATGATGATGAGTTTGACATCTTTTTTACGGCACTGGCGTACCTAAAAAACCAGGGGTCGTATAATTGTATGCATGCGAGTACCCGAAGCGGTTTCGGCCAAGTAGAAACGCTTTCGAATTCTCCGAAATACATCAGAAATGTTAGATTCACTTATCATGGCAAGGTTAAAATCTCATCTTACCCATTTCGTCCGAGTCATTGTCATCATAATCCTCTGAAATTATAAAGTAAAGAGATAAGATAATGAGTGAGAGAAAATTCTACGTTACAAATTACGCTGCAATTTGTTCACATTGCAAGCATATCGTGCACTTTTCCCATGCAGTGCAATTTTTGGTCATCAGATTGATTCCAAATACTGCATCAGTTGCTTATATCGACCAGATAAAGGCGAAAGCTCTCCTGAATTCTTTCCAACTAGCTAGTATCATTATAGTGCATGGCGTTAGATTATTTTATTATAAATAGAGAGATGATGGGTTTGATATCTTTCGGCACAGACGTACCTAAAAAGCAGGTATAGTATAATTGTATGCATGAGAACCCAAAAAGGTTCCGCAAAGGAGAAAGTCCGAATTTACCAAGATGCATCGGCAAGGTTAAAATCTCATCTTACCCATTTCGTCTGAATCATCATCATAATCCTCTGAAAATATAAAGTAAGAAGAATAGATAGACTTTGGGATAATTCTACTTAACAAACCTGTTCATAGAGCAAGCAGGCTTATCATGCACTTTTTCCATGCATTGCAATTTTTAGTCAGATTGATTTCAAATAATGCATTTTTGTCGATACAGGTAAAGGAGAAAGCCCTCTCGAATTCTCTCACATTGGTTTCATTATAGTCCATGGTGTTAGATCAGTTTATTTCAACTAAAGGTCTAGAACCTAAACTCACCCATTTCGTCTGAATCAGCGTCGAGATCCCCTGAAAAATAAAAAAAACATGATTATGATTAAGTTGGAATAACTGTTTCTAGTGCAAAAAACTATGGTATTGGTATTATTCATTGTGCCTTGTTCTTCATTTGCATAGAATTCTTCTGCAGCAAGTCCCAGAAATGCACGTGTACTGAACGGGACACATTTCAAGATTGTTAGAATTACACCACATGAAAACAACACGCTTTGCTTACCCATATCTCCCGGCTCATCATCGTAATCTTCTAAAAGGCAAGCGTAAAAAAGTTCGTAAGTAAGACAAAATTATTTATCATAAGAATTTTAATTTTGCCTAAACTTACCCATTTCGTCTGACTCGTCGTCATCTGAATCTTCTGAGAAAGTAAAATAGCAGAGAAAGTCTCAATTAAATTGCGTGGAAGGTATGTACTGGTTTCTAGTAAAATCTCACGCTGACCAATATTTGTCATGAACATCCGAAGAGGCGAGGTTGATTTTTGAAAACTTCTAAAATAAAATTAATCATATCAGCTATTTTGTGTGAACACAAGACTTAGGCTTTTTATTATATGAAGGTTATTCATTTCATTTCATATTTAGAGTCATCATCAGTATCCTATAAAAACATAAACTATTAATTAAGAAGGTATATGTTCTGTCCCAAATGGTTACGCAACGCAACGCATATAATAACGCAACTCTAACTCTATTCAATGTTAACGTTTAATGCCGTTAGCACGTCATTTATAGATAGCACTTGTGGAACTCCAGCTCAAAGAGAATGAGAGAGCATAACTACCACTGAAATACTGAAATAAACTCATTTAGATTCAGTACGTGTCAACAAAAGTAGCCTTTCTTACCCAAACTGTCTTCATCATCAGGATAATCTAGGAGATCACATGAGAAAACAAAGAGAGTTTACAATTAAATCTTCCCGGTGTTTGTAATGCTCTTCATTACTGTCAGTGTCTTTACACTCAGTGATTAAGGATCTGTGGAGATTATCAAAATCTGACAACAAAACAAACAAATCTTATCTTACCCATTTCGTCATTTTTTTCATTCAAATCCTCTATGAAATGAAAATAAAAATAGAAACGAAATTATCAGCCTTCTACTTGTAAAATATTTCGACATTTCACTCTTTTTAGTTAAGGCATGGTCAGTTGTCTTGTACTTCTTTAAAATCTCGACACATTGTAAAACACTTGCCAACCATTTAAAGGTTAGGTGATCTTTACTTCAAAAGGAGATATATAAACACTAAATAACTGACTCACTCTAATCATATAGTGCACTAAATTTGGTTCGGCTGAAAATTTTGTGAGGTCATCGGAACCCTCTGAGAAGCCAAATCAGCAGGGAAAGATGTATGAGAAAGAAAATTTCGGGTTTAAGTCTCAATTAATTTGCCTAGAAAGTATGTATTGTTTTCTCGTAACATCTCACGATGACCAATATTTGCCCTGAACATTCAAAACTATAAGAAGCGAGGTTTATTTTTGAAAACTTCCGAAATTAATCGAAAATGTTATATCAACTTTTTTGTTTGCACAAGATTAAGGTTATTTATTTTATGAAGATTATTCATTTTATTTCATTTTTAGAGTCATCGCCAGTATCCTATAAAAAACATAAACTATTAATTAAAAAAATATGATTATTTCTTAATTATTTTGTCCCAAATGAAACTTATTTAGATTCAGTACGTGTCAACAAAAAAAAAGCCTTTCTTACCCAAACTGTCTTCAGCATCAGGATAATCTAGGAGATCACACGAGAAAAAAAAAAGAGTTTATAATTAAATCTTCCTGGTGTTTGTAACGTTCTTCCCTTCATTACTTTTAATGCCGTTTAATGCCGTTAGCATGTCATTTATACATAACAATTGTGGAACTCCAGCTCAAAGAGAGAAAGAGAGAGCATAACTACCACTGAAATACTGAAATAAACTCACATAGATTCAGCACGTGTCAACAAAAAAAAAAACCTTTCTTACCCAAACTGTCTTCATCATCAGGATAATCTAGGAGATCACATGAGAAAACAAAGAGAGTTTATAATTAAATCTTCCCGGTATTTGTAATGCTCTTCCCTTCATTACTGTCAGTGTCTTTACACTCAGTTATTAAGGATCTGTGGAGATTATCAAAATCTAACAATAAAACCAACATATCTTATCTTACCCATTTCGTCATTTTCTTCATACAGATCCTCTATGAAATGGAAAAAAACGAAATTATCAGACCTTTTAGTTTCAAAATATTTCGTCATGTTACTCTACTTAGAGTAGTTGTTTTGTATTTCTTTGACTGTCGACCCATTGTAAATCACTTGCTAACCATTAAAGGCTAGGTTATCTTCACATCAAATAGAAATATTATAAACAATAAATTACTGATTTTCTCCCATCATTTAGTGCACCACATTAGCTTACCTAGAAATATCTTACCCGTTTCAGCAGGATCATCTAATGATTCATCTGATTTAAGGTCAATCGGATCCTCTGAAAATTACGAAGAAAGAGAATGTGACCAATGTCCCAAACGATATTTAGGTTACAATAGTGTTACAATATTTACCTTACAATAGTGGTCTAAGGAACCCTTGTAAAATAGGGAAGTTGCATAATTAAACGTGCTTGATTCTTTTATAAATATATCTTCTTCTGTGACTTTCTTTAGTTTTAAACCACAACAGAAAAAACTTGCATTTGATAAGATCACCAAGATCATCCTTAACCTTGCTAAGCTCGATATGATTTCGCTTGTGTACTTAGGCCCACTTATGCAAACGTATTTTCAGTTATGGATATCGAAAGGTGCTGTGAAACGAACGCCAATGCGCAGCAACTGAACACTTTGTTTAGGGAGTTATGTATAAGACATTTCCTATCTTACCGAATTGTTCCACATCTTCATTCGCAACGTCTGCAAAAAAAGAGAAAGAGGAAAACATTTAAAACAAATTCTAATTTCTACATCCAATGTAAGACATATTTTGAAACTTTAGTTACCTTCAGTTTCTTTTGGAGCGTCTAGATCTGTGAACAACAGAACAAAAAACGAACATGACAATTTCGACGTTTTCAAATACTCTTATGGCTCAAAAAATAGTGTTAACTGTCGGGGAAGGGAAACCCACGGAGTGCTGTCATTTTTCCGATGTATAAAATACTCTTAAATTAACGGAAACTTCAAAATATAGTTTTCTAAGGTAGGAAAAAAAACAAAGAAGAAATAATAAACCACACATCATCAAGGATATGGTTACGACTGAGGGAAATTTAGAAGGATTACAATTGACGAAATTAAAAATGGCCTCTTTTTTTCGACACGTGCCGTCGCGACATAGCGCCTTTAACTAGATGCCTAATTAAATGTACCATGGTGGATAAGATTAACTGATCTATTTGATTGGCAAATGTATAGTGTTGTCCTGAGCTCGTTTAATTATGCTTCTAAATTTACTTACCGTCTATTGTTACTGGAAAGGCTGCAAAAAGGCAATGGAAGCAAAAGGATTAGGAAGATATCTGAAAGAAAGTTTCAAATCCAAAACTTGACTGCATGGAATATCTCAAACCTTCAAAACAGACGCTAGCCGCAAGCAATAGAATTGCGATTCGCCAAATCTTTAACCCCATGGCTCCTGGAGATGAGAATGGCCTCAAATCTGAAAGGTACCTGGTTAAATTGCTCCTTTTATATATTTTGGAGGGAAAATTATCAATAGTGCTAGAGCCAATACAGGTAATTACAATTGTATTGTCTGTATAGACACCCGATCAAGTTGATAATCTTTTGAAGGAGATTTCTCATGCCGGTAATACTATAACCCTTTAATATCAGCCTCCTGCTATCTTTAGCAAATTTTACCAGTAAATCTCCCACGCATTCTCACCAATTTGTTTTTGATGATAGCCGCCTACAATATAATTGTCAACATTAAAAATGGCTGCATTCAAGTGTAAGCATTTAAGTTAGAATGACATGTTTCGCACTTCTTTTCTGCCGAAACAACAGTCTTTAAAGTGGATATGACACGAAATTTTCATTTTTTTTTTGTTAGTTCGATATGTTTAAATATTCTCGTTTACTTTATTAAAGGCAGCAAAAAACAACAGTTAATAATCCAACAATAAGCGCTGTATATGTAGTGGATTAACTGCATTGGCGGCATTTCCTCAGAGAATATATCAACTTGAGTTAAACCGATTGCACACGATACAAGTTGAACTTGGCCTGCTGAGTTATCTCCACGATGTGTCTGCGCATCACCTTTTCAAAAGCCTCACTCAGGCTCATATTAAAGATAAGAGTAAGAAGAAGCTATTTTAAAGTAGGAGCAGCAATACCCGTTCTATGTTTAGCTTGTTATTTATCTAGTCACAGTTAAGAATCAAGGTAGCCAAATTTAGAGGATTTGCCATGTTTCATATCAAGTTGTTTTGGTCAAAATAATATTGTCTTGTTTGTCGTTGACATCACGATAGCTGGGTTTCTCATTTCTCAGATTTGTGTGGCGTTTCTTAATGAAAGTTAAATATCCACTGCATTGAAGGTGTAGAAAGATTGCATTAAATTTCGTTTTAAGAAACAGTGATACCTCGATTGACCAAATATATGCTTATCAGTTTATGAGCAAATTAACAGGGTGAAATATTACGCATTATCTGTTGAGAAATTTAATCTTGACGATAAACATTTAGCACGTGTACACAACATGACTAGCATGGGCAATATCATACTTATCTACTGCAGGTGTTTTGTGGTATCCAAGGTGACATATCAGTGCAGTCGAAAACCTTTCAATACAAAGTACTCTGACGAAGGCAGTCAGTGGCAGTAGAGAATGAATTAGCATTTCATGGTTTTTATCATATTCAAGGTACTTTCCTCGTGCAGTCAGCGACATTTCACATTTGCTTTCTAATGTTGATACCTTGGAAAAAAATACTAAGGGATCTAGACAACTGTACCTTCTCTGAAATAAATATGTTACGGGCACATCTGTCCATCTATTGTAAATAATATACTTGCTCTGGAATGTTTTCGATTCAACTAAAAAATGGCAAAGACACTAATCAGTTAGTAACATAATTTCAGGGTACTAGGAAGAAAATTTCCACATTTGAACCTGGTTATATGGCGTAGCTCCCACGAGTCTCGGTGGTAGAACTTCCAACCGCTGTTACGGGAGGTTATAGGTTCGACTCCAGTTGGGAGAAACTCGAGAAACACTATTTTCAGACAGAGAAAATGTATAGCAAAATTACTGGAGTAGATTTCAAAGTGTTGTAAACAACGGCTTTAGAAAGACAAGTAAACAAGAATCGCATACAAATGTATTACCTTTTAAAACAAAGAGGTAATAGTAGTACCAGTAATAATTTTAAAACTATAAGAGGAAGAAACCAACGTTGCTTAATAGAGGGAATTCGTATAATTCGCTTTCAGGCGCGTAGGAGGAGGGGGGGGGGGGGGGGGAGGGGTTCGAAGGGTTAGAACGAACCCTCTTTGGAGGTCAATAATGGAGGACTGAAAACACAAACTGTTGATTTTCAGCTTTTAGCAAATAGTGGGGGAATGGAAAACAAACGTTGAGTGTTGCAGCTTTTAAATTACCCTGCAAGAAAACACTGAAAGTATCGGGAAAATATTAAATTGTTAGGAGAATGGGAACAAGTGAAATTCGAGAACCTTCATGAAGTATAGAGTTTAAATAATGGCGTCTAAACGATCAGCCGGCCGGACGATCAGCTTCTATTTTAAGTTACTTTCCCAAAGGTAAGTGACTAATTGTTCAACTTTTATTCCTTTTAGGCTAAAATTCGTAATGTTAGAGCATAAAAGCGTGTTTACGCCCGTATACTGTTGTGTCATATTAAACATTGATCGTTCTACGTGGATATAGACTTCGACAATCGCAAGGATCAACAAGGACAGAGCCTCGCTAAACTAGCCGTAGTTACGTACCGAGAGGCCAAGTTACATGTATTCATAATTAAAGCAACTCAAGCCTTCGAAAATAGGCCTTTACATGGATATGTCAACCAGCCGGCAAAACTTAAGCTTAGGCCCTAAATCAGTATTTAAACAACTACCTTCATTGTCAATGGGAAAGTGATGGAGAATATGAAATGTAGATAGATACGAAGCTATCTATCTTTATTTGGCAGGATTCGTTTACAAAATTTAAAAACTTTAATTGCAGAAATAGTTGTCAAGGCTCTATAATAGCGAAAGTCAAGGAAGCGTAACCGAGCTAACTCTTCGCTCATAGAAAATGTACTCGAGCTCGTTGTCTAATCGTTGTTGACAAAGGAAGTGATATTCATGTGATATTCCGTACTTTTTCTCGCAGCATTGTTTTAACATTTGAAAGTTTTCAGCCCTACAATTAAAATGCCGGTATGTCCACTCCTGAAAACGTACCTACCACAAAACAGAAACTCGCTCTTCAGTCGGTACGGTTGCGTGCAAAAAAAATTTAGTTTGTCGGTTTTCAATCTCCAAAATATAGAACTCTGGCGCTGAATAATCACAGTGTCTTAAAATAATTTTATTTTTATATCGTTTCCGGTGGTATCGTCTTCAGTTGAAGTTATACACATTATTTATAAATAGACTTACATTTTTATCTCATGAAAATACTTTATCCAAAGGCACAATATACCAAAATAAAAGAAGGCACTATCAGTCCTGGAAGAGTTATTTTTGTCAAAGATTTACTCTCTTGGCAACAGCTAGCCCAACACATGATTGCCGGAACGAAGATAATCAACTGGTAACGTATAGCTTGATATTTTGGTCATAAAGGATAATACATCTATTCTACTGCACAAGTAGAAATAAATTTGATGGCAAATACTACTCAGAAGCAGTTCGGGAAAGAAAAAAAAATTCCAGAAATGTGTGCTCAACTGGGAAGGAATACAATATTCCACATATTGTATTAAAACACTATACTAAACAGCAGCGGCGCACGTGAGGTCTATAAATATGAGTGATATAAATGTACGCATTATCCTAGTTAGCATTGTTTTTATATAAAATTGAAGTGTGATTTGCTCTGGTGAAGCAAATATCACGAGACAATTAGGAATATTAGGCTTTATGGAGAATATCTGTATTCAGTTTGTTTATCAAAGTCACTTGCACCAGTGTTGAGCCACGAGAAAAACTTTGTTTGGTAAAGCCGAGCAAAACATCATGACGTCGGGAAGGCGAAACGCGCGCTGAAGCGTCATAGATAAAAGAGGGAGAATGGAATCGACAAGCCACCGACAAACGTCAAACATTTTATCTGACAATTGAGACCTTGAAGTTGTAACCAAAAGATCATTTCTCTCTAACCTTGGTTTAAATTTCATTGAATATATAAATAAAACTCTTCATTTGAAAGTTTGTACACCAAGCCTCGCTTTAGAACGAAGAGAAACTATAACTCCGAAATGGCCTGATTGCTGCAACGGTTTCAAAAAAGGGAAACTGCAAGTTATCCCGAAACGCATGCACCAGGTGGTGACCTCAGCTGTGTAGATTTGTAACTGCAAAAAAAAAAAAAAAATCCCAAACTATTTATTCATTTGTGGTTGTTCCTCAGTGTTAAAATTTAAATTTAAAAGAACAAACTTGCTTTAACGAGTTTGTTCTATTGACAAAATACTCAACAAATACCGGTCAGCCACGACCGACTCTAATACTAACAATCTTTCTTTTAAAATAGTACTACTTCTTACGCTAATTTTAATGCTTTAGAAAAGACACTTTTGTAGATAGTTTATCTTCCGGCTTCTCTGCAAAGCCAACACCAGTTTCACGTGGAGACGCGATGCTTCGAAAACTACAGCAAAAAGTCTGAAAAGAAAAGAAAACAAAGAAATTCCATGATAACTGTTCATCGTACCCAATCCCCCCCATGAGGCATGCTTGCGGAAACATGATAGTTGTATTCAACGTTGACAAGTCTGGGACACGTTTTGCTGAAAGCGACTTCCATAATTCCCTGCGGGCGCAACTTTTAGAGAGAACTGGGCATTTGCTATTTTTACTGATTTCATGTAAGTATTGCCAATTACTTTATGTATCGAATTAATATCTCACCAAGATGTTGGCTTTATATATAGCAAAAAAAATAAGTCTTTTTTAATATTTAAATATGTCTTGGAAGTTTTGTAACACGCCTGGCGTTTGTTTGCAAAACAAATTTATTTATTCAGACATCCAGATGATCTGAATGTGCTTTTGAAGCATCAAGAGTAGGAAGAAAATTAACAATGGGATTAGATATTGAGAGACCACGACCCGTCATGAAACTGCAAATCTTTCCCGTGAATTTACTTATGATTCGGTATGCAGTAGATATTCGTATATGCTCAGCCTCATTCCCGTGTAAAGAAAAACATGGACATGGTTTGTTTACTTCTATACTTATTTGCCTGGCATTAGACTTTCTTCAAAAGTTCGTCTCCTCCTGTAAGCAGAGTTATGGTTGGAAAACATAACTATGATAGCTATTAACAAGGTTTAGACATGCTGGTAGCTAATTCCTATCAATCTTAAGCCAGTAAATTGCACAGTACATTTGTTTATCGTAAAGCCCACTGCAGTTGAAATGTGCTAGACCAATCAAAACTATTGCTTGAAATTGGATAGAAATGGAAATACCTTAAACTACCACAGCGCTATTTGTTTTCTTACAGTATATTTGCCAGAAATCTGTGTCTATTTTCTCGCAGGCCACCAAGAACAATATTAGACTCCTAATCAAGTTTATCAGGAAAGAAACAGACCGTGAGGTTCTGCTAAGGGACGGACCATTAGAAAACTGATGGGGGGGGGGGGGGGATTTTGGCTTGAAGGATTTTTTTTTTTTTTTTTTTTGGCAAATTACCTGTGGAAGATTTTTTTTTTTTTGACTGCAGCCCTATGCACGAATATTTTTTAATAAAATCTGCTTTACACAAAATTTGCTATATAAAAGTCTGTTTTTCCCCCATTTTCCAGCTTACATGAAAAATATGTTCTCACTTCGGTCCTCCTGTTACAATCTACTGGAAATAACATTTTGTCCCTTTGTAAGCCTAGAACAACGAGCTTTGGCCTTAGCTCTTTTACATATTTCGCAGCTAAAAAATGGAATGAGTTACCAGACTGCATTAGAACAAGTGACTTTTTGGAATTTAAAAGGAGCATTCAGAGAATGACTTTTGTTTAGATAGATTTTGCTTATATTATTTATTTGTAGATTCTAGTTTCTTCTAGTTATTTTTGTAACGTATTTTAGTGTATTTTATTATTATTATTATTATTATTATTATTACGATTATATTTTTCGAAGATATTAGCTACTGATATTTATATTACAAGCTACTCTAAAATTCGAGAGAAAATAAAGTCTATGTATGTATGTATGTATGTATGTATGTATGTATGTATGTATGTATGTATATATGTATGTATGTATGTATGTATGTATGTATGTATGTATGTATGTATGTATGTATGTATGTATGTATGTATGTATGTATGTATGTATGTATGTATGTGATTAAAAACAGTGCTACTTTGATTTATTTCCATATATTTTATCACATAAAAAGTAAGTTGCAGTTTACAGATATATAGTGACGAATTGTGTAATTAATATACCTGTCAGGCCCGTGGGAATAAATATTGAGGTGAGGGGACCCAAACGTTTATGGAACTGATTGTGTCGGTATTAAAATCTGCAGGGGTAATTTTGCGAACGCCGAACACAGAATGCCGAACGCTGAACGCAGAACACCAAACGCGAAACAAAATCACCGAAGCAAGCAAAACCCATTACCATTATTGAGAGCTAGCCATAAACAGACTAACCTGGGCTAACCTGAGCGATATTCAGGCTAACCGGAGTGCTTTCTAGACCAACCTGAGTGCAAGGTACACTCCGGTTAGCCTGAATAGCGCTGCGTTTTTTTATTGTTACGGTGATTTTGCTTTGCGTCCGGTGTTCTGCGTTTGGCGTTTGGCAAATTACCCCTGCCGTTTTAAAATGAGTGGAAAGCCCATTTCTGTATGGGGGTCCGGGGAAATACTCCCTCAGGGAAATTTTAAAAATCTAGACATGCTCTAATGCTATTTGGTGCATTTTGGAACACTTTTCGAGAAGAATTCTAATTCTGGTTTAATATCAAAATGCGGCCCACCTTGTGTATGAATTTTTTTCTTTGGGTTTTTCCTTGCACGAATTTTTTTTTGTTTTTTTCCCCACGCCCCTCATCACTTTTCTATTGGTCACAATTTAAAATAGTGCAATGATTTATAGTAATACTATTATAACGTACATTTCCGACAGACACTTCTTACTTTTTAAGTGCATATTTAGCGAGACTATTTTATATTGTAATTACCTAAAACAACTGCTAACTAGAAAACTGTTTCGCTAACTGCCGATTAACCTTGGGGAAGAATACATGTACTACTTCACCCACCACATTTCGGGGCAACTGATTCTTCTTGCGGGTAGTGTTGTTTGTAATGTTTATTCGCGTTTTAGTCCAGTGTTAAATAAAGTCATTTCAATGCGTAGGAGACACAAGTTTTCTAAATGTAGGAAGTGGCTGATATCTATAGATCATACCTTTTTAGAATGCCAATTTACTAAGTCCTTTACTCAGGAAGTGCTACAATGGTTCAATGCAGATAATAACTCCAATTTTAATTTAAACACTGAAGATTTCAGTTTTGGACTCCCTTCTGTGTCGAATATCCTAACAAAGAAATTAAATTATACCCTCCTCTTCTTACGCTATTATATTTACAAAAGAAAGCTCCAGAATGACTCACCACTCTATTACTTCCCGATTTTATCAACAAAATAAAATATAAGTATAAAATTGAAAAGATAATTTAATATTCATTATGAAAGCTCCTCCTCCTCCTCTTCTTAGATTAGCATATTTATTAGGGACGATTGTAATGTATGTGATTGTTAAGCGTTGTACTATAAATTTTAGGCTTTAACTGTAGGATATGATTGCAATAAATGTTCATTAAAAAAATAATAAAAAAATAATAAAAAATAAAAAATAAGTTATTAATAGTTTCAGTGTCTTTGATAAATCCGTGTCACATGTTTATCAGTTTCAAATCAGTATCATAATGTTAAGAGCACTGATTCACAGACGTTTCGCGTATGCCTTCTCTGCGTATATGCAAAAATTACATGGTTTTAAAAAGATTAAAGCCACACATGGATGAGCAGTAATTAATCCTTTCTTCCAAGGTACCTGCCTTTTTCGAAAGGGTAGTTGTTAACTTTGTAATTTTTGTCGAGTTACTGTCAATTTTTTATTTTTTTATTGCGTTAAACTTATTCACATAATATATTATCCCGAAATACAAAGAGATGTGTTCTCTATCTACAGTTGCAGTGGTACGATTGTTTGGGTGACTTGCATGTGGGGTAAATGGATATTTTATTTCCTAATGTTGAGAACAGCTTACATCGAATTGCAAATATAGCGTGTTTTCTTTTCAGCTTATAATCTTATAGAATAATTTGTCAATACTTTCAAGTATGCGAAACTCAGAGATATTGGTGATTTTTTTTGTAGACATCTAATACAGACACATCACAGTAGGTGCCGACGTATCTGGGCTGCATATCTTTATCAGCTTCGTCAGTTTCAAGAGGTCACTTATTTTTCAAATGCGCAGATATCAATGCAATAAGTGCGAGTGATATTTAGGAAGATCAATACCCGTTCTATGTTTAACTTTGCTATTGGCCTCAGGCAACCGAGAATAGATTAGTTTGTCTTGACGACAATGCTAGAGCGTGTCCCGTTCGCTTCCTTTTCTCCCTTATGCAGACACAGAGTAAATTCGAAAGATCTGTTTAAACCCCAAAGTGTCCCCTGGAGCTGATTTGACTTTTCGTGGGGCCATTTTGTCAATTTGGTCCACATCGACCCCATTAAAAACCATTTTAACCCCACCAAATACCAAGTTGGCGCACAGTGGAAAATGACTCTATCGGCCCCTATCACTAGAGTCATTTTGACTCATATAGATAGAGCCATTCGCGCTGAAGACTAATTGGCCCCAATAATGGATCGAAGTGCAGAACCATTTTGTTTCAACACAAAATGGCCCCCAATCACTAGAGCCATTTTGGCAGCCATTTCCATTTAAGCCAAGATGGGTCTAATTTGGGGGCTTATGACTTGTATATAATAGAACCGTTTGGAATACTAAATTTTCAAAATGAATAAAGTTTGATGACAGACCCGCACGGGATTCTACGTGATGTGATGTAACTGCATGATACAGTACAACCCCTATTAAGTAGCCACCCTCGTTGAAATGGCAACTGGCCGCTTAATAGAGGTTGGCTGCTTAATTGGGATTTGTCAGAAATTAGCATAAGGTCTTTTAAACAGGTTGCGTTGTTTTAATACAAAATATGGTGAAAAGGAAAAACGGAATCACATGAAGACGACAATAAACCTGTGTTTGAAAGATTTGATCAGCCATCGCCGCCCCTAGTGTACTTGCTGTAAATAAATCCAAACGTCGTATATTGCATTGTTATCGGCCGTTAAATAGGGTAGAAGAACGCTCATCGAGACGGCAAAGAGGTGGCTGCGGCCGCTTAATAGAGTTGGCCGCTTAAAAGGCGTTATATTTACAGTATTATAATGACAATAGTTTCAGGACTTAAGTAACTGGCCACTTAATGGTGATGGTAGGGGAGGGAGTGACCGCTTAATAGGAATTCGACTGTACCTTCACATTTTCACTCTAACGAGCATGTCTTTAAGAGGTTTACATGTACCTCTTTTGTGGAGGCCCTATTAGGTCTAATCGAGACACGGGATATTTAGGTAACAAAGTATAGGAATACTGGATATTTTGAGAAAAAATTAACGGGATACGGGATATTTAAATGATAGATTTGGGGATGACGAACATAAAAGTTTGGGATACAAACCACCGGAATTAAAAGGATACGGGATATTTAGTGAAAACATTAACGTGATACTCAGAACCCCCCAACCGACCCTCAATCCTCCCCCCCCCCCCCCCCCCCCTCACCCCCCTAATGTGGCCTTCCTTGTGGGATATAACACTGTGATTAAAGGTGGAGTTGGAGTTCAGCAAAGGCTGCTTTTGTATTACATGTAAATCTCTCTTGCAGATGCGTGGGTGGTGTGATGTGGCAAGTGGCACGATTTATCATCATTTATTCATCAATCATTTGCAACTCTTAGTACAGTTGTGACCACGGTCTTATCCTAAAATCCTCTTTATTTAGTTCTCGTCCTATGTTATAACTTATACTTATAAATACATCGGGGAAAAACCCCTCATTACAAATGTGAGTTAAGTTTAGTTTGCATTTGGGATTAAATTAACCACTAATGCTACGGTAATTAAGGACAACGAGAAAATTTCAAATATATTAAGACTCCTGTGATGTAGTCTACGACACATTTGCTTTGATAGTGTCACGTTAACAAATATGGCACTTGGATAGCATAAATGTTTCTTTAACTTGCTTGACTTAATATGACTAAAAATGAACTGAAAATAACTTAAATTAACTTAACTTATCTTAATAATAAACTGATCTTAATAATAAAATAATAAAAATAACTTAATGAAAATTTAGTATTCCTTGCAGCACTACTCAGCGATTTGTGTCGACGTTGTGTTGCTGTTATTGGGCTGCTGGATATCTGGGAGTTCCCTTGCAAGATCAATCTGCTTTGAAGAGCGAAAAATGCAACCTATCATTTCCTTGAGCTTCTCTTTGAATCGCTGGTTTATCAGAGCATATATAAACGGATTGACGGCTGAATTAAACAGTATCATTACTGCAGCAATGGCCCAAGTAACATCGCTTGGGCTGTTGGCGGTGCTGTGATAGCTCATGAGGAAGATAACTGCGTCAGTCAACCAGCAGATTGAGAAGATGATACTGACGGTTACAGCCATCAAGGTCACACGTTTTCGTACCTTCAGCACGCCCTAAAAGTAGACAAAATGCAGTGTCGTGTTAGGAAGCTTGCATAAATGAATACAGCAGTCGCTAGATCAGTTTCTGTGTTTTCAACGTGAGGCTTAGCCCACTTTTCTAAAACAAGAACAGCGAGACTTATCGTTTTACCGACACCCGACTGCATGGAATTTTTCTCCAATTTGTGATGCTATATTTTTCCGAATAGACTTGATCTCACTTCACACTTGATAACCGGATGACCTACATTCCTTTACGACATGGGCACTCAAAACTCAAACATAACCACCGTGGGTGGATGAGATAGATGGACTCAAGAGTTTGTTTGCTTTTTTGGTTTAATTAACAATTTCGGAACTAATTATTATTTCTTAACATGAACAACCCCTTCCGTATTCCGAAACAATCACCATGTCCCTTAGCCTTGCCTGCTTCTTACAGAGGCAGAACATTTCATGTTCAGATTGGGATAGGTAAACAACTGTTTAAACTATCACACGTTTTCTGAAATAAATTTATTTTTATTCAACGAAAAGAAAAAGAAACTTGTCTTAGGGTGAACGAACCACTGCTCATACCTTTTGTTGGAAGGAAAGTCCGTTTTGATCTTTGCGTTTGAACCACAAATTGTACACCACGGTCGAGTACAAGGCAAGCATTAATGGTATGGGAAGGCCTCCAAACACAAGAAACCATACCACGCTGAAGGCCTTGCCCATCCATTCCTCAGTGAAGTCCATAATGCAGATTCCGAGCGTCGTTTTATAATCAGAACTAAGGAAACCCGGACTCTCCATGATCAATGCAAATATCCAAGACACAGGTATAATTACCTGAAATACAATGAAAAATCCGTGATATTTTATGTACAAAAATTCATAATGACATATCAAGTTAATGTGAAGTGTTGTTGTTCTCGACAGTAGTTGTAAAGTTATAACAAAAACAATGATGGATAGGTGGTCATGTAAAGCACTTTCCACGAAGGACATAATAACATTTCTCCAGCGCGTACCAACACCATTTGAAATACAAAATGGTTTTTGTATGGTCACTTTTTTACCAATATGGGTTGCTCCCACAGTTGGGTGAAGTGAATTCCACTAATCTATTCAGATAAACAATAATAGAGGAACATTTCTTACCTTCAATCTGGCATTGGTGAGTTTCCTTTTCTTATCAAGAGGATAATTCACCGCGTAGTAACGTTCAAAAGCGATGACAACCAAAGTAAAAGCCGAGCAAGCGCCTCCAACCCACGCGAAACCTCCACCTGTCACCAAGCTGCACAACACCCTACCAAGGACGCCTTCTGGGTGCTTGAACGTGTGGATTAAAACGTGAAAGGGGATAAAAAAGATTGCCACCATCATGTCTGCCACAGCTAAGTTTACAAGTAGAAGGTTGATTGGGGTCCTGTTAAACGATGTAAGGCATCAATAGTTTTATTTATTACCGCTTTTGTTATTGTGCATGAGCTGGTAAACAGAATATAATTATATAAATTTAAACTCAGATTATTTTAAAATAATTATTTTAGTAAAAGGGTTTTGTTGTTGTTGTTTTCGGAAGCCCCGCTGGTTGGTCAGCATCTCGTAAAAATACTGAACGTTGTTCAACATTACCGTTTATCACTATCGACTGTTCGTAAACAGAGTTTTCATTGTGCATGTAGAGGAGAAATGTTGTATTTGCTGAAGCGTAACGAAAATAAAATATCACTTTAAGTGATGAGGACTTTGATTTTATTGACATACCTCATGTCTTGATTCCTTGTAATGATCCAACAAACCAAGGAGTTCCCGATGATGTCGACAATGGCAAATGTAGAAAGTATCGTCGTTATAGCAACTTGGCCTGCTTCAGAAATCATGGTTTATCTATTCAGCTCTACACTCAAGAGAAACTTGGGTATCTAAAACAATAATGAAACAGAGTCACAATCACGTAAGGGTTGTCCAATACTGTCAACTTCATAGGAGTTGAAAAGTTATGTCATGCAGTGGACAACCTGTGTCGACTCGATTAGAAGGGTTGTCCAGTGAAATATACATCACATTACGGGGACTTTCCGGCATGTTGTAGTAAGCAAGGGACCTGCCCCCTGGGTTGTCGAGTCGCACGAGTGGGCAAAATCATTGCCGACTGGAGGAACGGTGTTGTCGACTGGCATGGAAAATGCATCTCGTTAAGTGTAGTTTGAAATTGTTTAAAAGCATTTTATTGTCGACTCTGAAACGGAGTTGCTGAGTGGAAAAATGTATCTCATAGGGGAATTAGAATTTTATCAGCACGTTTTAGTAACTATTATACATGGCCGATGAGTTTCGAGTCGTACGTGTTTGAGTCATACAAGTTTAGTAAATGACTGTCTACTTGCTAAACAGACATTATTATATTAAAACAAGCCTAAAGGAGCGATGTCACGGGGATTTTGCAGATTTGTCGGTCTAAACTATTCTGAAATTAGTGGTAAGCAACTTAACCTATAAAAAACCTTATGTTTGAACATCTATTTAAGGATTAATTTGCGGAGAGAAATCAAACCACGGCCATAAGAAGACGCGCGGAAACAACTTGAAAAGTTTAGCCGCATTCTTTTCAAGTTGCAATCTATTTCCGTCCTAGCCATCCGCAGCCAAAGACGTTTGTTAACAGTTTCAGTGTTTTAATACAGCAGTTGTTAAGAAAATGGGCCATTATTATTAGGTGTCCTACTAGATCTCTCTATTAGATCTCTTGTAGATCCTTCGTGAGCAACATTATCGTTGAGGATGTCAATCTGGGTGTAGCTCTTTTTTGGGCCCCCAAAGAGATACCATTTTAAAACACAGACGAATAATACAATGACCTTTAATGGCTAGAAACATTGGCAATCTGTCCTTAAAACCTAAAGAGGATGCACGCAGGGAAAACGAAACCATTAATTTACTCCCGTAAGGCAGACGACGAGCATTATCCGTGCCACTAATATATTGATAAATCAAAATTTAAGACCAAAAACAAAATCCTACCGCTAGCTATTGGGTATTCTAATTTCCATTCATAAAGAAATATTTTGCGGAGTACTTAAAAACTGTTCTTTTTTTTCTGAATGCTTGTGTAAACAACAGCTGGACTCATTACGCACATTTTCTTTCAATGCGTTGTTTTTATATATAACTTTTTCGGAATGACTTTTATTGCCTTTTACAAGATTTGGATAATAAATTCTTGGTGGCTTTAATTCCTGGGAAGGCAGATGGACAGGTTTTTTTAACCCAAAATTATCATCGTTGTTGAATTAATTTTCGAGTGGAGTCGGCAATTCGCATAGATAGTATTTAGCCTGTGCGTGATGCTTACTTACTGGCGTCCGGCTGCCAATGCCAAGCTGTGACATTTACAAAATCCATCGATTAGCTCTGGCCCTTTCTGGTCTGGCTTTACATGTAATACAAGGTTCGCGGTCTGTGACAGGAATCAACTTAACTCCCGAGGGAGTTTTACGCTTGTAACATGGGGAAATAATTCTGACTTTCGAAATAGTTTCATCCTTCTCGCATGAATTATTTTCGCATGAAATATATGATTCATACAAAGGGAAAACAATTCTGCTTCCTGAATGAGGCTGACTGAGTTTTATCGTCCTCACACGATAAAACTTATAATTTGTGTCTCCTGTACGAGTTTTTTCTTTTCTTAAAAAGGCGGGAAGCAAAAAAAAAAATAATAATTGAAAAGTTCAATCCTCCACAATTCTGACTGAACATTACCTCCAAAACTTCGGACTCTCCGAACATCATCGAAAGCTTCCGAAAGTGCTAACACGAGTTTATACGGAAAGTGACCTCCCAATCGGGAAAACTGCACGATCGCATTATGTGGACGTGTCACACCCAAATAAAAACTGTTACAAGACACGTTAATGTTATTTTTAAATTGATTTAAAAGCGGCATCTAGCTTATTGAATCTCTTTGCTGAAATATAAATATGAAACCGGAAACCTAATTGTTGTGGCTTTTTTTCTAACCATCAAGCAGATGTCTTGTCAATATGCTTCGATACCTTGAATTTACATATGTAAAATTGAATAGCTCGATAAATCATTCAGATATTATAACAGTTTTCGTTCTCAAGAAAACAGAAACAGAAATTATGAAAGATATCAAATTTGTCTCCGAAGTTTGTAATAAACATGATACCTGGGCATTTTACCCAAGACCCGAATTGCAGGGATACGAAACAAGGATTAGAAATAGAAGAAGAAGGCAAAGGTACAGAGAACCCAAAACAATGGTTTCTATAATGTTAAATGCAAACCTCTTAATGAATTTCATTGAAAAACACCGCTTAAATATTTAGTAAGGTTTCGCTGTTCACCCGTGTATCGCTGATTTTAATTATAAAAAAGCACATCGCATGGACGGCCAACCGGTAAGGCAAGACAGACCAAAAAACGGCAAAGCAAGGCAGGTTTATTCAATTTTTACGACTCAATTTATCCTTACTCTTGCCAATATTGCATCCGCGAGCTTACCCGTTTAAATTTAACTGAGCGATAAACGGAGTATATCATGAACAAAAGTTCATAGTACTGCTGGCACTTGGATGAATCAAAGTAAAAAATGTAAAAAGGTACAGAAGTGCCCAAAAAAGTTTTTTAAATACCAACCGTTTCGGACTTAGCCCTTCATCAGTAGTAATCAGAGATAAACTTACCAGTTTTTACGCAATGGAGGCCAACAGAATAGATTTATTCGGACCGCTGCACTCAGCTACTGTTGGTAATCGTATTGGCTTTCCAAATATTATTACACGAAATGATTAGCACTTGCTGGCGAAAGCAAACACTGTAAACTCGAAAGATTTGTTTCAGCCGCGATGCTGATTCAACTCTATGGCCCCTAGGGCTGATTTGACTCTTCGTGGGGCCATTTCGTCGATTTGGTGTATATCAACCCTATTTAAAACCAAAAACCGTTGTGGCCCACAGTGGTAAATAATTCGGTCCCTTGGTGCGTATTGGTCCCTATCACTAGAGCCATTTTGACTAAGTGGTTAAGCCATTTCCGTTCTAATAACACACATACAAAATTTCAGCTAGCTAATTGGCTGAGCACGTCAATTAATCCCAAATAGTGCAGAAAATTGAATGCAAAAAGATGAAATTGAGTGCAGAAAGTTAAAATTAAATTGATTGACGGGAAAGTTGTGAAAGCGCGACAAAAACAAAAAGTCTGTCGCTGTCGAAAGGTTTGGAGAGGCACAAACATTGATTCACGCAAAGTGAGACTGACTTAACGAAAATAATAAGTGTTCTTAGCCAAAGTGATAGCAACTGGACGTTTGTGCAGCACTAAAGAGGCTTTACGAAACTACTAAAAGCTATCAATCGAGGATTTTCTTACGCGACAGCTCGTAAAGAAGGAGGATTACAAGCTTGAATTGAAGTCGCACATTTCAGCCCTCACCTGTACAAAATGACCTGGTAAAAAAGGCAGCTTTAAAATTCTGTAGCAGCATCTGGATTGACAAAGCCTGACATCTCCTTGATGTTTTAATAACGAACTTGGAAAGGTAAGCGACCGAACACGTCTGACGTCTTTGTGTTTTCCACTTGCAATGAAATTTTTGTAAGTGCATTATTATCAAGTAATCACATAATTTTTCTCGTGCAATTTTTCAAAGACTACAAATTGCACTCCTCTTACGGGCTCGTACAATTTGGTTAGCCTTTGAAAACTTTTGACTAAGTGGTTAAGCCATTTTCGTTCTAATAACACACATACAAAATTTCAGCAAGCTATTATTGGCTGAGCACGTCAATTAATCCCAAATAGTGCCGAAAATTGAAATTGAATGCAAAAAGATGAAATTGAGTGCAGAAAGTTAAAATTAAATTGATTGACGGGAAAGTTGTGAAAGCGCGACAAAAACAAAAAGTCTGTCGCTGTCAGAAGGTTTGGAGAGGCACAAACATTGATTCACGCAAAGTGAGACTGACTTAACGAAAATAATAATTGTTAACCAAAGTGATAGCAACTGGACGTTTGTGCAGCACTAAAGAGGCTTTACGAAACTACTAAAAGCTATCAATCGAGGATTTTCTTACGCGACAGCTCGTAAAGAAGGAGGATTACAAGCTTGAATTGAAGTCGCACATTTCAGCCCTCACCTGTATAAAATGACCTGGTAAAAAAAGGCAGCTTTAAAATTCCGTAGCAGTATCTGGATTGACATCATGTGATTACCTATACGAAACTACAAGCTGGCTCCATTTTGAAACCGTCTCAGCTCCTAATGCTGAGCCTAATAAGGAGAGCCCTTTTATTACAACACAAAATGGCCCAATTCACTAGAGCCATTATGACTCCTATTTTACAGCTGTTTCCATTAAAACAAAGATGTCAGCTCTTATTTAGAGAGCCGTTTGAAATATTGGATTTCCACATTGAATAAAGATTGATGGCAGGCCTGCACGAAATTTCACTTTAACGAGAATGTCTTTAAGAAGTTTACTCTGTAAATTCGAAAGATGTGTTTCAGCCCAAAGTACCGATTCAGCTCGTTTGCCCCTGGAGATGATTTGACTCTGATTTGGGGCCATTTTGACGATTTGGTCTATATCGACCCCACTGAAAACCAGAACCATTGTTGACCACAGTGAAAAACAATTCAGCTCCTTTGTACGTATCGGCCCCTATCATTCGGGTCATTTTGGCTCAAATTGGTAACAGCTATTTCCAATAAGCAAGAGATAAACTTACCAGTTTCAGACGATTGAGGTTGACACAACCGATTAATCCTGACCGCTCAATTATCCACTGTAGGAAGTCATATTGGTTTTTCCAAATTATTTTACACGAAACGATCAGTACTTATTGGTCTTATTGGCGAAACCATAAGCAGGCCTCGAATGTCAGCGTTGTCTGTTATTGTTCGTCGACGTTGTTGTTGTTATTATTGGTTTCTCGTTTGTTTCTTTGTTCTCACAATTTGCTTATGTAAAAGACTCCATCTTGATCTGTGTTTGGATTAAATCGTACTGGAGCTAGTGACGCAAGTTGCGTGGGCTTAAACATCAATATAAAGAGCGCATTACAAGTATTGTCATCACGTGACGAAGAAAAATCGGTCACGCATTTTACTATATTCACCAGGGTACAGAAAACCATGCATATAGTTTCGTTTGCTTTTCCTTGTCCATTCTATATTTATCTTTATTGGTATAAAACGTGGAATTAGCCTAGTAACACACGCATCTCTGGCATTCTTCATGTTAACACACAGGAAACTCGTAAATATTATTCACGGTTTTTTAGGCCCAATTACGTATTGCAGAGACATCATTAATTACTTTGGTCCAATTGGACTGGCTATTTGTTATAACAAAAATACAAGCCGTTCTAATATTCTTCTTGCCGGCGGTTATCTTTGCCATGTCCCAGCTTTTCGTTTAGTCCAGTGTTAAGATAACTTGGTGATGGCTACGTATCCACTTGAGATTGTTAATTACTGTTCTTAACTATGCATTTTAACTACCTTTGCATGTTGCTGTTTTTAGAAAAAAATAAATATAGGCACTATATTATTACGACATTGCGTAGGAGGCACAAGTTTTCTAAACGTGAGAGGTGACTGATATGTGTGAGTTAATAATAGTTTCAGTGGCCCTGATCAATCCGTATCACACGTTTATAAAGTTAATAATATCCATTTGGCATTTCCTTTCCTTATACACAACAGTTGCATGGGTAAAACATACACTTGTAACCTTAGTGTAACCTTAGCTATGAGGATGAAATAGCATGTAGAATATCCTTACTTCTGAAATATACTTGCCTTTTACGAAGGGGCAGGTGTTAGCTTTAAAAGACTGTTGACTTGTGGTCAAATTTTTATTGCATTATAATTTACATAAAGTATCACTTCGCATAATACAATAACGAAATACGTATTATACAAATAGATGTGTGCTCCATCTACAGTCGCAGTGGTAGTTTGGGTGACTTGAGTGTGTGATAAATGGACGGACAAAAGGGTAAACATCGAATAGCAAATAAAATGTGTTTTCTTTTCTACTGTTAGTATAATTTGTCAATACTTTCAAGAATGCGAAAACAGAAAGATATTGATGATTTTTTTTTTTTTATAGACATGTAATAAAGACACATCACAGCAGGTGCCGACGTCTCTTGATTGCATATCTTTATCAGCCTCGTCAGTTTCAAGAGGTCACTTATTTTGCTAATCCACAGATATCAATGCAATAGTACGAGTGATATTTACGAAGATCAATACCCGTTCTAAGTTTAACTTTGTTACTGGCCTGGTAACCGGGAATAATTTATTACGGAAACAAATAGAGGATATGTTCAATATCAGCTTGGCAACCTATAGGATAATTATTTTCGTGAAGTTTTCTCAACAACAAATTTAGTGCACGTCCATCCTGTTCGCTTCCTTCTGTTCCTGATAAAGAGAGGTTCAAAATGTCAGCGTTTTCTGTTGTTGTTGTCGTTGCTGTTGTTTGTTTCTTTGCTCGTTCAATTTGTTTTGTTTTGTTTTTTGTTTTGTTTTTTTTTTTTATGTGAAGGACTCCCTCTTGATCTGTGAGGGTTTGGTTTAATTCACGAAGAGCTTTACGCCTTGTTTTGTCTCTTTCTGTGTTCTTTTAATTAAAAAGCTGCAAAGCACCTTCATATATGTGTAAATTCTTCTAGAAGTCTGGATTGAAGCGTGGTCCATCAACACGCCAATTTATACCACGTAATCGTATTGAATATTGACGTTTTTCTCGTAAGGAAACGCGATACTATTTTTATACCATGCGATAGAAAATACAGCCAATCAGAATACAGGAAAATCGTAGAATATTCGAAGGTATTCTTGGTTTTCACGTGACGTCATCAAAATTCTAAAATGCAGAATCGCAAGACCCCTGAATTTTTATCCTTCACTGGCTATTAGACATCCTTAATATATATCTTGTTGAAGGTTTTTAGCTCGATAGCAGCCGCCGTCTTAAAGATAGACCATTTTGAATTTCGGAATTTCACGCCACACGACACCAAGATGCCCGCAGAAAGCTGTCACGTATGCTTCAAAATAATGCCTTATCCTACGATTTTTAACAATCTGAACAGTTGAGGTTTTGTGAACAGTGTTTATGTGAATGTTTACTTGCTCATTAGAGTGATGTAACTGCCTTTTATAGCAGGAGTGAATTCCAGATGTTTTCATTGATTTCCGGCCGCCATGTTGGTGCCCAACTGCATGGGCACCAACATGGCGTTTCCATACAGAGCTCTGTAAATTTGTGTGGAACATTTTGACGGATAACTCGAGTACGGAATACCGTACAAACCCGAGACTTGGACAAACAGAATATCTGGTAATTTTCTACAACCTATAATATTCTTGAGTTTTTTCACTGAATAGGTTTGGATTTACTTTTTTGTGGCGTGACAGTGAAAACCAGCAATTAATCCCAACCTTCCCATCATGCGCTGCGATTTTATTCTCGACGAAATTTAGTGAGCGTATTTTCTATGGCATGGTATAAAATAGTTATGCAACACTCAGTCTCGTTGTACACCACGGAATATCCCACTTGTCCTTTGCATTTTCTTGGTATACACACTCGTGTTAAGGCTCGTGTGTATACCAAGAAGATGCAAATGACTTGTGGGATGTTCCATAGTATACCGCTCGAAAGCGTTGGATAACTAGTATATATTGCCGTGAAATATGTTATTCTGCCTCAAGATAAGTCGTTTAGCAGTGAGCATATTTTGTTGTGCCATAAGGCATTGTTCAGATTAACTTTAAACGATTATAAAAATTTACTGTGCACCTACACTCTGAAAATTTGCCGCAAAAACCAAATTTTGTCCTACTAAAAAGCAATTCATAGCGTTAAGCACCAGGTCCACTTCATTTACAATTCTGACTAGTCCTACTTAAAGATTCGTTTTAGCAATGGGTAGTAATCGGTTGGGGCCGTTATAAATAAGGCCTTTTAATGAGAATAAGACGTTTAGTTAAAAATGAACATCACATTCACGTATTTAATCAGAATAGTATAGACAGTGAGAATTAAGACGTTTGTTAACCTTTAATGGTTGTTTAAAATTCGAGATAAAATAATGAATAAAGTCCGATTGTTAGCAAAATATATGCGTTTTAAGTAAAAGTGCACCTCGAGGTCTGGAGCTGAACATGTCTTTTGATATTTCGGCTTATTGCCTTAGGAGAAATACTATAAATAATTTATCATGGCTTTCCTGTTGTTCGACTGATGTCACGATTTTTTCCCCTCGTCACGCGTTGCGTGCCTCCTTGCCGTGGCAGAGGGGCACTGGGTGCGAATAGAATATGCGCAATGTGAGCTTTTCCTGGCGTTCCCTTCGGTACATTTGGCGGTGGATTCGAAGGTTGTTCTTTTGATCACTCGTTTACGTGCTGAAAGGAAAGTATTCGTCTAGTAAAATGTAGTGACACGTGTGTATCTAAAGCAACAGTATGGAGCCTTTTTACATCGGGTCAAAGATTTGTACGCATGTTTTGATCAGTCTTTAAGCGTTGTATTGCTGTTGACCAAGGAAATCTCACGTCCATATGCATCCTCGTCTGTCAAGGTAAGAATTAATGCCTTATTGAGGTGGGAGCTATTGGAGACTTGACCACGAAGAAGATACATCTTGTTAAAATGTATATGCTAGTTGTGCGAAAAATGGTTCAGCTTAGGATAGTGCAAGAACCTAATTGCTCTCATTATGTATATATTTATTTAAAGAGTATGCACGAACCTCAACGACTAAGGACGACAACAAACGAAACATTCGTGAACATACATTTTAAAGTTATTTGTATTAGTAATTACACCTTGTTGTTTTCAGCTTTGATTCCGTGCACCAAGGAACGTAGCAAATTTTCATAATTAGATTCAGGGCTTTGAATAGCGTATACATTCACAATTCAGTGTAAACAGCGACTCGGAAGGTCTTCAGAAGCCTCAGTTAAACCTGCAATGTTGTGTTCAAGGTTTCTCCGCCGATACAGAAACATAAGCTGCTAGTTTTTTGCTAAATTTGTGGAATCAGCTTATATTGACTTATTACATACAATAGCCAAGTTTCAGGAAAATCGTTGGAGCAGAAGAACGGAAATATTAAGGCCATCTAAGTCATCTAAATTCAACTCTGACATTCTAATGAAAGTTTTTATACTTGATGCTCGACGACGAAACAAGTCACGAACCCAAATTTCTGTAAGAAGCATCTCCAATGCTTGCTGAATCAGTGTCTGGCCGATTGTCGATCGTGCGAATCGTTAAAAAGTATCCACTAATTTTGTAAACATTGAGAAATGCTCTTCAATCAACCCCTAACCTCTAAAGTTGCGTTTCCGAAAATTTCTCGCAAATTATACAGCCGTTTTGTGCGAAACTCCTTCTACATGAATTTCGAGGATTTGCAAGATTCTTGCGTCGATTAGTGCTGCTGGGCCGTGCTGTGAATTGGAGAATTGTCGTTGGGATTATAATTAGCTACTCCGCGACTGATCCATGGCGAAGCAATCGAGCAGTTTTGTTTATGCAATCAAGAATACAATCGGCGTGATTCCAGGAATTCACACCTTTATTAGGGGGGCGTCAGTGATACATGCGCTGACCCGGCTACTGGAAGAAATGATCAGCGAATTGACTCTGTAAAAGTACCCTTTTAAAGAATTTAGTGGCGTTTCGAGTTTTGTTTATCTTGCTGGAAAAAAATAATTTCCGCGTAATCCCACACTTAATAACATTGCATCCCATGTTTACTCCACGAAGCATAGCACATGTACCGAAGCCCCCCTGATAAACATGTGAATTATTGAAGAAAATGACACACGTGCTCATTTCATATTCATAACTGTATAAGCAAAACTGCTCGACTGCTTCGCCAGAGATCAGTCGTGGAGTAGCTTATAGCGAAAAGTTCTGCGAAACACAACTTTGCAGGTTTGAGAAGGTTTTCGAGCATTTTATTGTGTTCACAGAACTGGCGGATACTTTTTAACGGTTTCACGATCGAAAATGGGCTAGACACTCTGATTCAGCAAGCATTGGAGAGGCTTCTCACAGAAATTTGGGTTCGTGGCTTTCTTTGTCTTCGAGCGTCAAGTATAGAAACTTTCAGTAGAATGTTAGAGTTGAATTAAGATGACCTTAATATTTCGATCCGTTCTTCTACTCCAACGATTTTTCTGAAACTTGACTATGGTATGTATTAAGTCAATATAGGCTCACTCCTAAATATAGGCTCAATATAGGCTCACTTGGCTAAATGTGAATACTAATGAGATATTACGACGAGATAAACGCGAATTTGCACGTTTTCTTTCTCGTCAGACATGTGGAAACAAGGCTCATTTAGCCACGTTGAATTTTAGAAGAATTTTCCTAACTCAAAGACATGCGACAGTTAAAATAAAGCTACAGATAAAGGCCTCCTGAGAGGAAAAACAAACTCTCCACGTGCAAAAACACAAACTTGTTTATTTCCCTTAGGCAAATATGCAAAATCCTAGTGAATACAGAGACCATCTTTCACCTTTCTTGTCGCGTGCACTTTGGTGCTTTTCTTTTTCTTTCTCGAAATAGCTGTATAGAAATTAACTTCGTCGACTCGGTTGTTTAGCAACAATTTTTTCTTGAAAAGAAAAACACAATTAAATATTAAAAGTAATATCAAAGTCTCTAGCCGGCTGCGGGCTGACTTGGGAAGGACCGCGTTTATGTTCACTTGTTGTTCTTCGGCCCGTCGATCTGAGAGTTGCCTTGGTTTTATTGGCTAAATATGCCTAACTTGATATTAATCAAGTATCTTTTCTTTATTTTGTTAGCTTACTCAAGGACTTTGGCACAAGATGGTATGATACAGATTGTTTTTGTTTACTTCATATGCAAGCTATATATAAGCAATATCCCAAGAAACTTTAACTTCGTTTGGCAAGATGAAATAGGATGTTGAAATAGGTCTCTTTCATTTTCTTAGCAAAGCAAATAAAAAAATAATTTGCATCAAAGGCTGCACACAGATCAAACTGTTAATACTGTTATACTAAGCATCGACCAGCTTTTCACTAGCTCTAGAAAATACTACGGCAACCTTATCCAAGCTTTTAAAAAGTACAGAAACATGATTTTTGTTGTATCTGTAACGGATTCTCCTGCCAGTTTTAGGTTGTCAAAATAATGAATAAATTATGGCCTCGAGAGGCCTCGAAGAGGATAAGTTAGTAAGAAAATTTATGAACCACGCTTGAATTTTTTTTTATTTGTTACGTAACCCTGCAACGTTGAAGGGGAAACTGATAACTGATATTAAAAGAGTAACTCCTGATGTTCGAAATAGTTTTTAGGTATTTATTTACATTACAGCTTTTGATACCTTCTGATACCTTTTTTTTTTCTTTTTTTTTCTTCACCGCCGCATCACGTTGCTTTAGGTGCCTTAAAATCAGATGTCAGATTTAACACGTTCGCGTCTAACGGGAGGATAATAGGCTTGAGTTTCGGTTGATTTGGCCTTAATCCAGACGCCTTTGAGAACTGATCGATGAAGAAAATGCAACGTAGAAGAATTTTTACTGAGTAGAGAGTTCAAATGGTGTAGCGCGTCACTTACAATTAAATTCAAATTGTACCAGCTAATTTGGGAATAAAATCAGTTGTTTCACCTTAATAGCGTAAGAAAAGTCGATGCTATTAAGACAGTATAATATAAAAAAGACGTGAGCAAAAACAATTCTGGCAATGTAGCCTTCATGGTGACTAGCGAAACACTGGAAACATTGCTCTTCATTCTTAAGACAGCTCAACGTGGGAAAATAAAGTCTTGAAAAGCTGCTTAATCCTATTGAATACAAACAGCGTGAAGTTGCCACGACCAAATTGTAATATCTCGAACGAAAGTTTTAATTAGAAAAATTGTTATTATTTTGAATTGGAAACACTACTGGATATATTTAAAATAACGAGAAATGCCATGGGAACAGTTATTGACATGTTTCCAACGCGAGCTGTTTGAGTTCTACTAACGTTCAGGAAATATATCTATATAGAAAGATAGTGTTTCAACGGGGTATCCAAACTCCGAAAAGGGAGTTGAAAATACGACGCGCAGTGGAGTATTTTGACGAAAATTAATTTGAGGTGTTCAGAAAGCCGATGAAACACTCTAATGTATGGTCTCAATCGAATGAAAAACCAAGGAGTGAACGTAGAAATAAAACCATAAAAAATCTATGATGGTATCAAAAACTCTTTCACGGTAGTGATTTTCTTTGTTTTAACTTGATTAACTATTAATGAGTTTGAGAAGAGTACTTCATAAATCTCTCGTTTTCAGGAAATACGTTTATCGTTGAGTTTTCCACAATATAAAATAAAAAAGCGTCCTGAATGTTTCTCGGCAGTGCTTGTAAATTTTGGTAGAACTCGTACTTAAATTAACAATTGGTTCATGCTTTTAGCTGTGCACTATCGAGTTGTGGTACACGCAGTAAGTTTGGAGAGCACAAAAGAAGCAAAAGAGTTGCTAGAGGTGATAGCCGAAAGCAACTCATGTTCTTGAGTGCTAATTATGAGTGGCAATTACGTATAGTCAAACCAAAGTCTTTTCCCAGAATAAAAAAGATATAAAGCGACCAACCAATACACCTTATAATGGCAAAGCTAGCAGAGCCGCGCAACCAAATCCAGTATACGTAAGCGTGCACAAAATCGAAAGTGCATGCTGATAGTGTGAGCAAATCGCCTTGCCAGATTTTTTTTTTCTTTCTTGCGCGAGTTTCGGCGCGGGTTTTGATGTACATTTCCACGTTCAAACTTGATTAATTATTAATGAGTTTGAGAAGAGTAATTCATAAATCTTTCGTTGTCAGGAAATACGTTTATCGTTGAGTTTTCCACAATATAAAATTAAAAAAAGCGCCCTGAATGTTTCTCAGCAGTGCTTGTTGATTTTGTTAGAACTCGTTCTTAAATTAACAATTGGTTTATGCTTTAGCGTGCAATATCGAGTTATGGTGCACTTGGTAAATTTGGAGAGCGACTTCTATTACTTCTTGCCATGTTAAATGTCAGTTTGAAAAGTATTAAGAAACCAGGAAATAATAGTACTGTTCTATAGATTTCATTTTGAGTTATTCCCTAGGGTTTTATGTCCAGACTAAACGTTATCTAGAGCTATTGAAGGCAAAGTCACAGTTTAAAATATTTCACAGTGATTACATTGATAGAAACGAACCTTTCCCTTTTAACAGATGCCTGCCGTGTTTTGAAGTTCAACCCTGCTAGGGAAGGATACTCTCTTCAGGGTCACATATTCAAGAGCTTAAAGGTGCGGAGAGAGGCCGCTTGTGAAGCATGGTGCTATGTGGAACATAACTGCATGTCTTACAATATTGGCCCTTTAGAGGAAGACGAAACTCACATATGCGAATTGAGTGATTCTGATCATCAAATACACTCTGAGGCACTCGTGCGTCAAAATGGTTTCATCTACAGACCGACTGAGGTTAGTTTGTTTCTGTAAGGCATCGCACCAACCTTCTTCAAAGCTTTTCCCAGTCAAAGCAAAATCATGTGGGCAAAGACCAAAATTGTGAAAAACCTCGTTTCAATTCTAAAAGGTGGCATGGCTGATAGTGTCGGCAGGGCTGGAGGAGGGAGTTTTGATTTACCTTCAAACTAAGCTAGGAACAGAAATCACCTTGGTATCCTTATAATGCTTTTCTCGATTAACCTTGACAAACCTTGCATCTTATTTTTCCTTTACTTTAGAACGCCTGCTCAAAGAACCCCTGCTCTCCAAATCTGTTATGTCAAAATGGATTTACTGATAAAGAATATCGATGTATAACCAACAAACAAAAGCCCAAAGGTAACATCAAAGTGGAACATAATACTTTTCTGATATAAATTGTCCCACTCGATAGTTTGCCTTGATAATGATCTATTACCAAATAGAACAGTTTCACTTTCACAGTTTTGAGCTATCATAATATTAATGTCTGCACATATTTTCTTCCAGTGTTTCCAAGTTCAACAAATGGTAGCTAAAATACCAAGATCCGCCACGGCTAAACATAAATTTCTTTTTCAGGGGTGTAGTTAACTTAACTTCGACATTTCAGTTACCATGAGATTGCTCGTATGATATCGTGGCCAAGCTGTTCATCTGGGTTTTTTTTTTCTGTGAGCGAATGGTCCTAAACTTGGTTTTGTTGATTCAAATATAACAAAATATTCCCGGCAATGCACTTCATCTTTCTTCTTCCAAACTTTTAAAGTTCAAATTCAAGCTCACCAAGGAGTTCATCACGTGTTTCACGCAGTTTCAAAGATAGTATTTGTTAGTTATTTTTCAAATCGTTATATTTAAATTTGATTTTGTTTATGAAAAACCATACTCAAATGGAAATTGTAAGAAAATTTTATTTCCTTTCACTTTTTTGAAAAATCCCAAGTCAGCACTTTTTTCAAGATTTCAAACATAACTATCTCGAAAATTTGGGCTGCTATCCCCAATTTTCTTTTGGATTTTAATAGCCCTTGGTAACACCTACTTTTCTTCCATAGTTATCGGCCGGGCAAAATACCTCACCGTCACCGTCCTTAACATTCTAAAAGTTTACATAAGTAACTACACAAAATTAATGTTTTTTGGCGCATCACTGCGTTTTAAAATTAATACTCCAGTCAGCGCCGTGACTACTAACAGGCGAACAGAAGCACTTGCCTTGGTAAAAATCTCAAATCTATTCATTTTTTTTCTTTTTTTCATATTCCTTTGTGAGGCTATGCATTGTTAGTAAGTTAATAAATATGATAGAAGTGTTTCTTTTTAGATACCCGTATTGCCTAAAATTGGCATTTCTGGGCTTCCTTATATCGAAATTTAACCCTCTAGTGGCTCGCGCCTTTGGCACTTCGCAACTGCCTCGGTAATCAAAAAGGTCTGGCTACGGGCCTGCCGTGCACTCACATTCTAGGTTATCGTAATAGAATCGTCTACGATTGCATAACTGTGTGCCTTTCCTTTGTTTCCAACTTGCTAACTTCCAACATTGTTCCTTTTCTCTGTTGTTTGGGTTACAAATAAATTTCGTTGCCGTTTTTGTCGCCGTTGTTGCTGTTGCTGTTGTTTTTGTTGTTTTGCGAACCCATGCATAGCTTGCAAAAGCTCACGTGGTATCAGCTTCGAAATCTGGTGAATATTTGTTCCCCTTGTGTCCTCGAACAACATGATTTATCCCAGGCTTCTGTTGTACGTGTACAAATATGTACCGCAACATTGTTGGCTCAGCCTGGTAGCTAATCTCTTTTGTCGAAGCTTTTTAACGGGAATACGTTGCCTAGGAGGCTATACCTGATATAACTGGTCTCATAATTTTTATTTAATTTTTTAGTGGTTCCAAGCTCCAGGCCAAAAAGTTCCAATCCATCCAGTCCGTCCATCAAAGGTAAAATTCGAAACCCACATTTAGCTTTCTTTGTTAAATATATATTTGCGTAATATTTCTCTTAAGTTATTTTGATACTTTTATTGGTTTCTTTTCTTCGTTATTTATTATTCTTATTGTTAATTGAAATTGTCAACAGTTTCAAGCACAAGTTCAGCCACGAAAACAGTTTTTTTTTTTTTTCATATTCTTTTTCGTCCTGACTCTATTTATCCCAAATTGACAATGTGAATTAACCATCGATGCACTAACAAGGGCGCAGCGGTGCCATTCTCAGATTACCAGTAAAGTTTGCTTGGGATCTGCATTTAGTTACTCTTACTCAGGCCTTCCTTACTAATTTCGATTCTTTTGCATAAATTCAAAATCTGCAAGTTTAACTGCTCTGCTGTTTCTTCTCCATCTAGTATTTTCAACTACATCTTCAAATCCACCAAAGAGCCCCACGCCAACAACAGGTAATGTCAAGTTGATAATTTTAAGTTGTTATAATAAAGTTTCGATATAACGCGCGCTCTAATTGGTTTGAACAGCGTGCTTTATGAGAGTACAAAGCACGAAGTTCAGCATTTTCTGTATAACTTAGACATTGCAAAAGAAAACGAAATTTTAGCTGCAAAGAAAACGAGCTATTTGTCTGCAATAATAACATAACTGTACGACAAACTGCCGCTAAAAATTAAGCAATCAAGTAGCGCAATAAATAAAGGTTTCTCAACCTGTCAAGTGCTAACATAAACGCGCTATATATCACGGAGGCAGTCATTATGCTTTACATATAAAACAGCAAAAGAAGTCAACAAATGAGCTGTCTGTGTTTTTTGTAGACGAGATTTATTGTGGTAAAAATGTCCAAAATTAAAGTATTGAAAACTTACATGGAGAGTGCGCTCGTTCCATATGGCAATCTCCGGTCATCTCACCGAAGCGAACATCGACAATTACTGAATTACATCGCTCACCCTTCAAGTAATCAGTTAAAAGCTGCTCTTACATCCTCTCCGACGCGTTTAGTGAAAGCAGTTCAATCTTTCCAAACTTGTCTCCAGTTCGGGCAATCCTCTTACGTAAATAAGCTTACGTCTGTTCTTCATTTCAAACTCAGCTCAGCAGTTTGGAAAGTTTCACCCGCTAGCTTCGAGCTCTTTCTTTCGTAATTGTCATGTTGGAAACGTGAAGTTTTTTATACGCCCCAATTCGGCCAGATTACATTTCACAAATAGCAACAATTAAGCGTTGTGATTGGTTGAAATTTGCGTGCTTTATGAGTATAAAGCACGCTGACGACACTTTTGAATCGTTTTGGAAACGAAAAGAATCTTGAAATGAAGGAGAATGCGTGGGGAAAATGACACTGAAATGATGGATTCTTTATCATAAAACAAATAAAGGAGCCTCGACTGTGCTCTGTTCTGTTGTAAAGCACGTAGAAAGCGGCGATAGCTTCTTTCGTGCTATCACCGCTTTCTGCGTGCTTTACTTATGGGTTAGAGACCGTTGTGAGTGTTTTGTTTACAAATACACGCACGCGCTGGCCGCACAATGAACGAGAAATTTTCAATACTGCACGAGGCGTAGCCGAGTGCAGTATAGAAAACTTCGAGTTCATTGTGCGGCCAGCAAGTGCGTGTATTTATAAACAAAACACGAACAGTCTCTAACCCTTTCAATATACAATCTGAGGACACTGCACGCAATACCCAATTTCGCGAACTTTGAACAAGAATTTTAATGATTCAGTTGTATCTAAGTAGTACAAAATTATGCTGGCGTAGTTTAAGAATATAGAAATCACAAAAAGCCATACATAGTTAAATATAAATGAGGCTTAAAATCATTCACAAAATCGTTGATAAGCTGAAAACGTTCATAAAAAGGTCAGCGATATTGCGAGAAGCATGTTTAAAGCAAGTCAATCGCTTTTCTTTGACACGTTATAAGTGAACGCAAAATTGCAATTTTCAAATCTTGCATTTCCAAAGTCAACAAATTTAGGGGAACTTGTAGGTGGGAACGTATTTTGATACGTAATTTCGTTTGTATTTCAAAAGTAAAGTTTCTTTTAAATTAAATTTTAAATAATCAGATTATACGTTCTACAAAAATACAATAAAGCCCCAAACTGTTTTTGTTCAAATACCAGATTGCAGATTAACGCACACAAAAATTAAATCGTTGAGTTCAGCTTACTTTGAAAATAGCAACGCTACAGTTTGTTTGCCTCTTGGTATTTATAGGGATCGCTTCGTTGTTAATTTGAGGGATTTGTTCTTCAACTATTTCTGTAAATCTGTCAGCTGAAGCCATTGTCAATAACGCACGATTTTTATGCGTTATTGTCAATAACGCACTGTCGGAGTTTGCTGACGTCAGATAAAGTAAAATCACGTGCTCGATTTCAACCAATTGCGCCC